>VWZW01000242.1:2374206-2530177 GCA_013397115.1 Edolisoma coerulescens | reverse complement strand
CTGCCCCGCCAGCCGTGTCCTGCCGCGCCCGCTGCCCGCCCGGCCAGCGAGGGCAGGCGGCTGCCTCCTTCTGCCGCCCGCGGTGTCCGATCCCCGAGGGAAGGCAGGCGCAGGGCGGTTTCTCCACAGCCCTTCAGCGCTCCGCTGTCCCGGCCCCGCGGGTGACCGCCGGGCCAGCCCCACTGCCGGGTGTCACTGCTGCCGGTCGGGCCTTCGCCGCACCCACCGCCGGTGTGGCCCTAGGCATGGCGAGGCGAACCCCCGCCTAATTTTACCTCATTGTGACTCAGACCTCGATAGTGTTTGTAGGGAAATGTGAGAGCACCATGCTAGAAGTGCCTGCTCGAGTCGAGAGCTGGAGGAGCCACTGTCCCTTTACACTCAGCCTGCTGTGCTCGCGAAACCCTAATGCTCACGCAGAAGACATCTGTAGAGAAAAATAACAAGTTTTATTAACAAGTTAACTGTGTATCCAGTTACCGGCTGGATGCATTGGAAGACAAAAGTGATTTTTCTAGAAGTAGCTAGTTCAATATAGGTGAGACCAACGACATGCTAAGGGACCGAGAGGGTGAATCCCACTGGAGCTGAGCAGAGCTGGGCTCTCGTGGGATCGGCCGTGATCTCAGAGCAATCAGACCCCCTTTTAGGCTGGGATAGATGGCATTTCCTTGAAAAACAAATACAGATGTCCTTCAGCATAACTTACTCCAGAGCTCTGATCTTTGTGGACATTTGAGTATGGGAAACCATTTCAGGTCTGTGACTCAAACCAGAGCTTCTGTAGTCTGTAAACACATTTATTTTTTTTCAGTGTAAATCAGCTTTATGGTAAATAATGATGGTTGCAGAAAGCAAGTGATTTCTTATAAGTGAAGTCCTCTAACTTCGAGACTAGATTAGGAGGAGTGTCCCTAGGTAAATGTGTGTGTGATAATCAGTTCAGCTGGTGTATATATATGACATGAGGATTTCTCTCTGCAGCACAAAGAGTCTGTCCTGTTTATGTGATTCCTAACATTCCAAAATCAAATATGTAGCGAGTGTCCTGTGACATGCTAAATTCTTACCCAAAAGAGGCTAACTAAACTTTTGGTTGTTTACTTGAACCAAGAATTAGCATCAGACTTAGTTGTAGCTGAAGTTGGGTGTGGCTGAAGTTTGCTCTGGGTGAAGCTACTGTCCTATGCCATTGCTATAATTTCTTTTAAAATACTAATGGATAACACACTGCTGATGTATCACTGCTTCAGTTAAGTTACTCTTTGCTGCTGCTTACAAAAAGTCCTTTGCTGTACAGCCTGTGTTACTCTTTAAGATCCTGCTTGCATAACAAAATACATTTCAGTGGCAAATGAGGTAATAAAATAGTAAATTAAATATGATAGCTTCTAATATTTCACATTAATATTGCTCAGAAGTGAAGGAACTAATGTTTACACAACAAATAATTATAAAATGCTCTGTACATGAGCAAACCCCACCAAGTGGGTGATTGGACACCCTCTGTTCTGATACCTACATTTCTAAATCCTCACCAGAATTTCTTGATTTTCGGAGGCATTTTTTATGCCTGTCTGCACTCACGCTGAAGCAAACACTTGAGCACTGACAGAAAGCTACAACTGCAGATTCCAAGGCAATTGAAAATGACAGCTAAAGAAAGTAGGAAGTCTCAGTTTGTCCTCTTCTTCTTGTGCTGCTCCCCACCCCCTCTGAATTTAGGGAAGGAATTGCCCATGATATTTCCTTTCCATTCTTCAGCACAGAGATCATTAATGGATTTCACCTTCTAGCTGTCTAGGAATTTGTTCACTATCAGATGACAGATCAGGATTTGCAGTAAATTTAAATGGGGTGCATAAATAGAGTAGATCAATTGCTTGAAACCTGCTATGAAAAAGGTGTCAGGAAGTGGAACGTTACTACTTTAATGGCAAAGGAGTGGTATAAAGATATTTCTGCATTTATAGTACATTTGACCCATCCAAAATGCACCAAGAACTTGAGCTTTTGTCTAAAAGGGATTTTTAAACTGGAATCCTAGTACAGTCCTCAGGGATAAAAGCACAAAGTCCGATGAAATACAACTCCAAACTCCGTATAACCGTGTGGAATAGGGAAACTTGCTGAAGTGAGTGTCCCACACACTGTGGACTCCAAAGTCCAATGCAAGTAATTTTGCACCATCAAGAAACAGCAAGGGACATAAAGCCGCCTTTTAAAAGAAGGGGTCAGTTGACAAGTGGAAGGCTTGCAAAGATATTAGGAGGAACATAGCTTCCACATCTTTTCACATGCAGAACTGTGACCCTTAACTTTGCGCTTCCTGAAAAGTAAAGTTTGGTAAAACAAGGTTGCCCGTTCTGCCTTTTTTTTTTTTTTTGGAGTGTGTATGTGTATTTGGTATTAAGAAAGAAATGGTGCTGAGTTACTGCTAGGTGATTGCTAGCAAGTAGGGATGCTTTGTCATGTCTATCATTCTTTCAAGGACCATTGTGCTTTAAAAGCTCATCTCTTACATTTCTTGAGGTTTTTGTAAACTGAAGGATAAGAGATGCTGTTTAGAGAATATTAAGTACTGTTCTGTATGCAGATTAGACAAATGATCAAAGTACACTTTAAGATTCAAATATGAAATGTAGGAATACGAAAGTTTTTAGGTCTTTTAAAGGCTGTCCTGCTTTAATTGTTCCTAATTTTTTTCAATACATTCATACCAAAATACTTCATTAGCAATTGTATGTTACTTCTGTATGCCTTTTTGTTTATAAGGACATTTACAGATTTAACCATGAAATATTAAGGAATATATACTGTAAACCAAATTTTAAAGTCTTGATCTAAATGCCCTAAACTTGGAGGCAGCTGAATTACTCAAGGAAAAAGAGGTTAAATAAACATTTTAATTATATGCACTTTAGCAGCACCTTCTTATTTCTACTAAATGTTTGTAGTTAACAGTATAACATTTAGATTATGTTCCTTCTGTCAGAGATATCTTCAATTTCTTTGCTTGCTCATTCTCTTCTGGAGTGAAACCTCAATCCCTGTTTAGTGGTCCAGCCCAAATCTGGAAACTACCAGACTCTAAATGCAAGGTTTATCTTTAGAAATCTCACATGTGCATGTGAATGATACCTGCTGGTACAAACCAGCAGTTCCTTGACTAGTATTTCTGTACCTCTTCTGTGCTGCTTTCTCTTTTCCCAGCAAAACAGAAATACCTCAGCAGAGTGAATGCCATGAGAGGATTGCTTTGAAAATACAGGTCCTGAGTGGATGGATGGCTGTGGCCTGATACAGCTGCCTGAGGGCAAATCCAAGATCAGCCTTATATTTTTTGTATAGGCAAACTTCTACGCCTTGGTGGGAAACTTGACTGTCATATTTCTATTCAAGAAGTACAATGCTCTTAATACCCTAATTCTAACAATCAAAAGCATTTTTAATAAAAATAAGAGGTTATTTAAAGGCTTATCCTACTTTCCTCTCTCCCCCCAAAGCATATGTAAGAACACAAGTCAGCTTGGTTGTGTTGGACATGGCTGTCACTACATGGTAGTGCAGGTGATTCTTCATTGGGTGAAGAAAGTGCTTTTCTGGAAACGAAGCATGAGGCACTGAAACATGCTTTCCTCTCAGTTTACAACTTTTGTGGATTTTCCACCTTATTGAGAGAACCCAGAAATAACACCTTTTTGTTGAATCTTATGGTGCTTACCTAATTGTTGTAGAAGTTAATCCTTAATTCTGCTTTGGGGGTTGCAAACCTTTGCAAATTGAGGAGGCGGTGATTCTTTTTCTTAGTGATGCTTCTCTGCTGTACTTCAGGAATCTTTACAGAACAGTCATGAATATCCCCATTTAAGTGGTAGGTCTTGCAGTATGTCCCACATGCAAATCGAGGTTTTAAGGACTCCATTTTCCACAATGTAACTGTTTGCTGGAAAGGAGAAATCAGTTAGATGCCTCCTCATCCCATTGAGAATGTGGAATAAGCAGTTTTCTTGGGTGTTGGATCTCAGGTTGCTTACACTCCAAACGTAGTATTTGTACAACTGGACTGATGCTGCCTGGTAGCTGAAGTAATGCTGTGGGTCACATCACTCTTTCCTTTGCTGGTGTGGTGACTTGCATGCCAGTGGCCAGCACTAACAGGAAACCACAACTGCTTTTGTTCACTGCACTGACAGCTGCCTAAAGAAGTAAAACAAACCAAATAGGGTACAGGAAATGAGATGTCTGAATACAGATGACTTTGTTGGAAAGTACTCTGGCAGTTCCTACTTAAAATAATAAACCTTTCTAAATAATTTCATTAGGTTCTATGAAAGGTGTAGAACTGGTTAAGCTGCTTTTTATGTGGTTGCTGGTGGCTATTTATCATTAATTGGTCACTTTCAGAAAACGAAATAAACGTAGTGAATTCTTACCTGCTTAGTAGTATGGAAGTGATTCCATGTTTGTTATGCAGCATTTACTATGGGAATAATGCTGTTAAGGGGTTTGAAAACTTTTTCAAGCCTTTCCGTGTTAGCCAGCTGTCCAACACGTCTGTTATAAATGAAGCCAAATGAATCAGAGCTGGAAACAGCCTAACTTTTGTTTGTGCTCACCCAAACTGTTGTAACCAAGTCTCAGCTGCTTCCGCAGTTCAGAAGGGCTTTAAAACTGTCTTTAGTTCTGGACTAGATTTAGTATAACTTTTGCTTACAGAGGAATTTTGAAAAGCTTTGTCAAACATTACTTCAAAGTTCACTCTTTTATGTAAAGGCAAATGAGTCTTACTTTATTTGTTCGGTTGTCGTGGAGGTGAATGAATCTGATTTCCTGTGTGGTGCTGCCTTGACTGGTTAGTGGAAGGAGCTATTCTGCACTACAAAACTTTCCTGTTGTCTGCTCTTGGCTGCTTTTATTCTGCCTATCAGGATTTATCCTTCTCACTTGGCTCATGAGTTCATATTAATGAGTTTCTTACTGCATGTGGTGACTTTTATTCATGCCAGCCTTGCTGCAGATTTCCAGTTGCAGAGGTTTAAGGCTGTTGCTGATTTCAGTGCCCAGTCATAAAACACCCTCTGTTGCAGACATTATCTTGTTTAAAAC
The DNA here is from genome assembly GCA_013397115.1 of Edolisoma coerulescens. Classification (NCBI taxonomy): domain Eukaryota; kingdom Metazoa; phylum Chordata; class Aves; order Passeriformes; family Campephagidae; genus Edolisoma; species Edolisoma coerulescens. The sequence goes on along the minus strand of VWZW01000242.1, from coordinate 2,525,068 downwards.
AGTGTACATACATGATGATGGAAACCTTACTTGCAAAAGAAAAAACCTGTACATGCGGGAGTAGGATCAGTACAACCCCATGTGCTGTTTCAACATTATTTATTCATTTTCTAAGATAGCAAGTAAGGAGTAGTGCTATAAGGTGTCATCAATTCAGCAGAGCTGTTTATCTTAGGTTGAATTAGTGGCTTTGCTTTTTTTAAGTCATGCATGGGTGAAAGTTAAGAGGTTGTGTCTTTGGCCCAGGAGTCTGTCCGAGTAAGACATGGAAATGTACCCTATGGACCATGCAACAGATGGAACTATAACGTGGACCATCTGTAACCTGAAATAAACCTTGGAAACTGATCTAACTCCAAAGGAGTGTGAGAGTTTTATGGGGGGGAAAAAAGGTAATTAGCCTAATTGTGATAACACTTGCAGTGTTATAGCTAAAGCTTATACGCCTGCCTTATTTTCATAGAATCATTTAGACTGGAAAAGACCTCTAAGATAGCGTCCAACCTTTGACCAATTTTTGTAGGTTTCTGTTCTCTTATTGTAGCTCATCTAACTTTACAATTAGTGCAACAGTAGATATACATTTAAATTGCAAATTAAAAAAAAAAAAAAAAAGAAAGGAATGGGTGTCCTGTCTTCTACTGTCTTTTTAATAAGCTAATTGCAACGTGAGCCGTGTAAGGTTTTTGTTTTTACCTCTGATACTCTTGTAGGAGGCTATGCCTTGCTCTTTTGGCTGTGAATCTTTTTAGTCTCAGCTTTTTCATATAATCAGCTCATACCATTGGTGCAGTAGCCAGCTTTGTCCTTGATCTTAAATAGTTGTTTTCCCTTGCTACTGTTGGCTCCTTGTCTATTTATAGAGAGATCATACCTCTCTCAGCATTGGGCTTTCTGCACAAACACGTGTTGGGGGGCGGTGAGGAGAGGAATCTCCTGTGTGATTGTCTCCCTCCTGTTCTCTGGGTGATCCTAGCAAGCACTTTTTTATTGCATGAATTGCAACAGCTCCATCTTGTTAGGAATTAGACTCTTAGGAAGAGCATGGAATTTGCTTGCCTCGTGTCAGCACTGTGGTGGCTTATTGTTTTGTAGCTCCTATGTCATTTGGAGCAGCCGGGGCCAACTTGTCTGTTATTTCCACCCTCTGCACACACCCACCCCCCTGCACTTGGTAATAATATCTGTGTGGAAGCAGTTTACTGTATCTCCCTGTTTCTGTCCTTGTTACTACAGTCTTGAGTGCACTTTAATGAGTGACCTCACCCTTTAGGTGGGGCTGAGGTTCTGTAGGTGAGAGACTTTACTTCATAGCCATGTTCTAAGTGCATAAATTCATGTACTGTTTGCTTGCCTGGTAGTGTACTAAATTTGCCATATTCACATTTAAAACACTAAGTCTTATCAATGCACCAGAGATAATTTTTGAATAGAGAATATTCTTTGTTTTTCTCTCCATGGATTGAAATAAATGTATATGTTTAAGCATATTTCAAGTGCAGGTTATTAAAAACATACAATAAGTGGTATACTGAAGAATTCTGTCTGGCTGAGTACCTTATGGTCGTTTTATACATACTGGTACTTAAAGCAGAATGGTGGGATGTCTCTATAGGGGAATGTCTGTTCTGCCCCAGCTTTATAGCTGGCTAGTGCTGTGTGGGAAGAGATAAATATTTTTATCTCCTCTCTTGGCAGTTAGTGAATTGAATTTAGGACTTAGTAGTTCTTGTTGCTGATTGGTGTACAGTGTTCTTGTTTTCCAGTACTGAATTACTCATCTTGCTTTGTTAGGTTTATCTGGAATTTCTTTGTCTTCAATAATTACAAATTGGTCACTGTGCTGTTTACCACACTTTCCAAATGGTTAAATAAGGCTCAGCAGTTTCCTTCTAAGGAAGGCTGGATTGTTTTTCTGAATCTGGAAAAACGTGTGTGTTCTGAAAGAGTCTAAGGATTGCTTGGACGATCTGTCCCTGCTGAGTTAGGTGTCAGTGATTACCTAAAGTCTGATAGTAGTACAGTCACAATTGCACTTGTTTACTTACCAAACATGAAAATATTATACATAATCCAGAATTAAAACATTAAGGAATTACGGCACTGCATGAAGTGCTGGGACTGATTTGTGGATTTTGTGGAATCTATAGGTGAGCGTCTATACTGAAACTCCTTCAGACTGTGGACTTAGACTCAAGCCTTTGGACAGGGTCAGGCAAGCTGCTAACCCACAGAGCTACTGCAGAATCCAGTGTTGCTAATTAGGAGATTAACATGCCTGTAGTCAGTCCTAGAAACTTCCAAAGGAGATCATGACACCTGTGTTGCTGAGTGCTGTATGGGTAGTGTAGGATAGCTGCTGCTCTGGAAGGCTTCTTTTAATGAGCAAGCACTTTGCAAATAAGGTGAGCAGAACAAATGCACCATATTAACAGGAATTGTCATCTGTAAAGGACCCAAATTAGTTCCAAAGATCATCACAACCAGAAGAAAACACCAAAGTTAAAGCAGGACAAAACCCTTGGTTAGGTATTAATAATTGAAGCTGAGATGCAAATGTGTTCCAGGTTCCGGGGAACTTGAGAGACTTACTAAGATTTGCAAGATATTTAGTGCAGGAGGAGTAGTTTGCCAAGTGTTTTGCTCTGAACTGTTGCCATGGCAACTGTTTAGTTTTTGAGACTTTGAATACCTCGTGCTCATTAGTGGTAGTGGTGAGGGCGTACGTAGGTACCACCATTTAGGATCACTGCACTAGAAGCTCAGAAAATAGTGACACTAACTTCCCTAAATAGATTTGTAGGCGTACTAGAAAGGCAGTAGTCATCCTAGAGAAGTTGGTGGTTCTGTACACCACGTTGTCTAAGGAAGCATAAAAAACACACTGAACATCACAGAACATACTGAAGTCTGTACAATGTAAAATCTAGTAGGATGTATAACCAGTTTTCTTGGAAATCAAGGTCTTTGTTATGTGCATGTTAGTATACTCCTTGCTACAAAATGATAAAATGATTAAAATGATAACTGACTGCTGTTACTATAGAATCCAAAGTAGCCTTGCTGATAATGACTACTTTGATGTGAAGAGGCAACTGAGTGAAGTATATCTCCATAATACAGATCATTAAAAAAAAAGTTTTAAAAGCATAGACACTTCCTTCTATAAAAGCCTTCTCTTTATATTGACCAATACTAAAAGAAATTTAAATTAAAACATTTCCTTATCTAGAAGCCTTTGTGCATAGAAAAACAAAGTCACTCTTAGCATACTGTTTAACTTCTTGGGGCGTGGTAAGGAAAGAGAATTCTCAACTAGAACAAGAATTCATATGTTTTCCAATGAAAAGTATTTTCCATGGCAGTGAGTCATACTGTAACTTGAGGCTTTCTTCAAACTATTTTTTTTTTGTAGCCAGTTTGCTGTAAAAGGCACAAGTTTCCAGAGACTTACTGCGTGGGACTTGCCAGGGTTTAAAAAAATAATAATCTTGCTACCTAACAGTAACTTTCATTTGCTTTTATGTAGTAAAAACCTTTAAAAAAGCCAAAAAAACAAACCCGGTGTTTTATCTGTGTATATGGTCCATTTTTAGACTCAGGCTATTGAATGCATAGTAACACTGCCAAAAGAGTAATACAAATGCATGGCAATACTCCTGCCAAATTAGGAAGCTGTCAAACTAAATTTCAATGATGTCCAAATAGAATAGAAATTAAGTAAGTCTTTTATCTCTGTGCATCCACTTGCAGATGGAATGTACAGCATTCTCAGATGCCTGCTTCTCATCAGTCTTAACAGCTTAGCACAAATAACTTCCCTGTCAAGAAGTGGCCCTCCTGTAGAGTAATTACAATTCCTGGAAAACAGTAACTGGCTGAATTGTGAAAAGGAATGAAATGTTAGCGCATCTTAAACGTTATGTGCTCCTGCCAGGGAAGGGAAAAATTCGTCTCACCTGTCAGAGAACCTAGGATCACACCCTGAACTTCGACTAACGAAAGATTTTACCACAGAAACTAGAGAAGAGTGACCAGTAAAGTCAGCACAACTCTCAGAACTGACTAGTCTTCCACTTACGAAGATAAAGCCAGCAGTCAAGCCATTTCAATTACAACAGTGTAAAAGCCTGGAAAAGAAGTTGAACCTTATTCAGAAATACAAAGTTGTCCAGAAAAGAGCAGTTTCAGCCTCAAGTCCAAAAGTTTTCTGTGTTCTGGTGTATGTACATGGCTGACAAATAGGCAGCTCAATTGAAAGCCTGTCGGTACTTCGTTAGTCTTGAGGCTTTTTCCCTATTTACCTTGATATGAAAATTTATTGCATCAAAGTTTGTAGTAATCCTTGACTGTAATACAAGGAACCAGAGATCTAACTGTTTTACATGCACAGGAGTACATGCACTAGCACTTCTAGTTGAAGTGCTACTTGTTTACCTCTTCAGATCCTATCTTCCATATGATTTGCAGAAGAGGCTTCACTTTCTTTTTGTATTTTGTTTCTCTCTTTGAACTGTACAAGATAACTATCCCAAAGTATTTAGTCTCCTTGCTCCTTTTCATGTATCAATAAACAACATTTTATGTGCCTGCAGGAGTACATTTATAGCAAAACTGCTTTGTATACACAACTTGGAAGTTTAAATAAGTATATGGGTTGAATAAATACACAGTGATCTAGTTCAGCTGGGGGTGGAGGGGCAGAGTTCATTTCTGGCCAACACAGACTGCGACTCCAAACTTGGCTGGCTTGAGCAATACTCAAATGAGACCTGTCCCCAGAGTACCTGTTCAACCAAGAGGGAATGATTTCCCCAGGCGGGACAGTCTGCCACAGGTAGTGTTTGCTCTTGCTCAGAGCTTGACAGAAGGATAACTGCTCCTCTGAAGGATCAGGATGAGATGTTAAAAAAAAAACAAAACCCATTTGTGTTCTAACTTTGACTGGTCTTTTGGGCTCTGGTAGGTTCCACTTAAATTTTGAATATTACTTCTCATGAGAAGGATATTGAAAGCTCAGACATTAACTCATTGCAGCTACCTAAGTCAGAAACTACTTAGTTTGCTTTTGGAGACCACCCTTCCCCCATGTACACAATAAATTTAAATGCTGTTCTGCAGAGGCATGGTACTTTCTTTTACTGATTGAACTCACATAAGAAAGTAGCACTTGGCCCTCAGCTTTATTTGAGCAGCACTTAGTTCCTTTGAAACTGGGATTGTTTCCAGAGCATTCAGGAATGGCTTTCATAGCAGCACAGTGCTTTAGTTTGGATAATGTATGCTGGCCTTTTTTCACTCCTGAGAACCTGAATATGGTCTTCTCTTTACATAATAGGAAATTTGTGGTGCCATGTTCTGGCATCTAAAGGACACTCTGTGCCTGCTACAAACCACCGTGCAACTTGGCACAACCTACAGCCAAAGATTTGGGGAGCAGAGATGGGAATAATAAATTATTCATAGCTCTGTTATATGCTTAGTTAGGTAGGAGAAGCTTGGATAGAAACAAACATACAGCCGTAGTACCTTTTTGGCTGTGGCCACATGATTTTGGGCACATATTGATCTTAAACGTCATGTTTAGGCTTCTGTAGTCCTCTATATTTGCCCTGTCAGTTTGGTTAAATATTTCCTACTCTGCAACTCCCTTCAGAATACATGCATCTTAACTTTGAGTTCAATCAATTTATTGGATTTTTCCATTTTTCAGAAGACTGGTAAGAGTCAGGCAGGCGAAAGATCTCCTTACCTTTGTGTAATCGTTTTTTTGCTCAGTTTTGAACTGCCTTGAATGCTGGGCTCACCCATTTTGCATCTGAGCTGCTGTCAGCACACAACAAATTGAATTTGCATTTGCACCATGTGTCAGCACACACTTGCAGCCCTGCTGCATGGCTTGGAGCAGGGAATGCAGGTGTGGGCTGGCTTCCATGTGGGTGTGGGATGGGTGGCCTGGTCACACAAGCTCGCTGGCATAGAGCTATTCTCTCAAAAGTGTTTTGAAAGAACTTGAACTAGCAGGGTGGTTTGTTGCTTTTGTGTTGTGGCTGTGCCCTAATGGCCAGGGCCGTGAAGCCAAGGCTTAGAACTTAACAAGATTTTGTATTACTCTATCAAAAAGACCTTGATTGTAATCTGTACTGATAAGTTATGTTCAGGAACAAAGTTAATCTTGTATATACAATGAATGAAGTCCAGAGCTGAAGATCTTGTGGAATGCTGAAGAGCTTTATCAGCCTCTTGAAAACTCTGCTCTTAGTTACCTGTCAGCTTGATTCATCTGCCTCACAAGGAATATTCATTTTTTGCCCCAAGGCTGAGTGCTGCCATTAAGCTACTTCATAGGAAGTTACTGAAGTCTTGAATTTATGCTGCATAAAAGATAGATATTTAAGTAGGGGAACCGGGTCTTGTTCTATACCTCTTAAAGTAAATAAGTTGATAAATGAGATACTTGCATGTTAAAGATTGTTGGTGTAGAATTAACCTTCCCAATTTATAAATACTTGTGAAGTTGTTTAATGAATTCCTGTTTTTTCTCGTGTGTCTTTTGCAGGTATTCGTTACAGTACGGATGTTAGTGTGGACGAAGTAAAAGCTTTAGCATCTCTCATGACGTACAAGTGTGCTGTGGTTGGTAAGTGTTAATTTTTCAAGCAAGATTTCAGTCTTCAATTCCAATCAGCACTGATGTAATTACATAAAAAACCAAACATGTAAAGGATTAAAATGAATTTCAGACACTATTCTCTAACTTAAATCTGTAGCAAGATGGGAAAAATCTATAGTGACCAAAATAATAATACATATTCCCTCTGCTGTTACTGAAAATACTTAAATAAGGTTGAATTTTCATTTGAAAAGTCTAAATTCTGCTAACTACCCTCTGCCATAAAAAGTACTGCATCTTGAACTCAAATTCAAGTATGACAAACTTGGATTAGTAGGGGACTAATTTTAGGGGGAGCAGATGGAGGCTGCAAAGGATTCAGGCAGGGGAGCTGTGGAGAGAGAAGGATAAAATTCCTTTATGGGTTATGAAGAAGTATAACTTGTACACAGCTACTAAATTGTAGAGGAGTTTAGAGAGAATCTGCACATTATGTGTAAGAAAAGAAATTACTTTCCTCATGTATATAGAGACACTTAGAACTTGCAAAGTAAAATTTCTGAGCTAAACCAGTAAAATATAAATGGTAAAACTTACTATTTCTACAAGTGTCAAGGACAAGAGATATTTAAGCATAGAAAATTTAAATAATGAACTTTTGAGTTTCAAAGACCATTTTCAAAGTGCCTTGAAAGATCTCCCATTTTTATAAGAGTACCTAGATCAGATTATAGCTTACACTTGAGAGACCATAAATGTGGCAAAACCAAAATCACTGCTAAAATCAAAGATATAATTACACATATTTCTCACATGTTCTGCCTTTATTGTTGAAAAAGTAAAATGATTTTCCTTTGCATTCTTGTAGATGTGCCATTTGGTGGGGCAAAGGCTGGTGTCAAGATCAATCCCAAGAACTACACAGTAAGCCTAATCATAGATAAAAATTTGGTTATCTGCAATACTGAAGCCAGCCAGTTAAAAAAGCTCTTCTAAGGGCATTATTGACCACTTAAAACCTCCTGCCACTTCTGCCTATGTAAAGGCTGAATGTAGCCTGTGCATGCAATAGGTAGGAAAAGAATTTTTAAAAGATCTGTGTTTCAGAGGTGGAATACTTCAATTATTTAATTTTTTTTTCTGAAAATCAAGATACTACAAATAATTTGGAACCTGAAATTTTTTTAAGTTGATGCTGTTAATAAAAGCTTAAATTAAGTTACTCTTAGAAAAAAAAGTTAATGTTTTTGTTTCTTTTGACTAATAGTTTTATGCTCCATTAAACCATTCTGTGCAGTGTTCCAGTGTGAATAATAACTAACTTGGCTTATAAAAGGTTTACTGCAGGCTTGCCTTCTTGCCCTAATTCAAACAACTTGTCCAGAGAGGAATACTAGAATACATAACAGATATTCTAAGTTCAAAGCTCCTGTAAGGATTTGTGTGAAGTCATTTGGCTGGGTTGATTACACGACTGGCAGGGCCAGCTCTTGCTGTTGCTGGTTGTAAATCGCTCACACAGGATATCAGATTTGTTTGCTGGAAATCTCTGCTATGGGCACAGGTGGTTCTTCCTTTGCCACGCTCCTGACTTGTCATGGATCAGAATGTACGGAAAGAAAGCCCAGTGTTTCTTGTGCTGCCTGAATACCAACGGTCTGCTGGGGAGTGGCGTATCAATTATATAAATTATGAATCATCCTTTCTTCTAAAAGAAGAGGGCGTTTGCTTATGCTTGGGCTAAATTTGAGCAAATACTCCTAAACACTAATGATTTCTTCTGATATTTATTCCGTTTTCTCTATAGGACAATGAATTGGAAAAGATCACGAGAAGGTTTACCATGGAGCTGGCAAAAAAGGGCTTTATTGGTATGTCGGGCAGCTTTACTATTCAAATTTAGGAGTCTGATTTATTGTGCATTGGCAGTGCCTGTTAGATAATATCCTTAAATAATAGTATTTTTGAGAACTGTAAACAATTTAAATAGACAACTTTCAGCAAAGAGCCACAAAGAATTGAGTCATTGCATCTTCATGCATTTTTAAGGGAACTGTCTTAACTTTTTCTGGTGGCTGTTCTGCTATGAGAAGCCACAAAAGCTGAGGTCACGGTATCCAAAATGAATCACATTTCTCTCAAAATTTAGATCATAAAATTGTGACCGTATTTGTTGCAGTTTTAATCTCTAATAGCAAACTCTTCACTGTTACTGTTTCCTGTAGTCTCAGTTGAGGCTTTTGGCAGATATCTGAGGAAAGAGAGGAAGGAAATAGAAGATCCACCCCAGCAAAAGTTGATGGCTTCACCCGTGGCAACCAGAGGCTGCAAGGGAAGCGTAGGCAAGAAGAATAGGAGCCTGCTGTAACAGAACCTCAGCTCAGTAATATCAGTAGGGGCTTCATTCAGACTCAGGCCTGAGTTGTTCTGGTAGCTCTGCTGTCCAGAGTTGCTGTCTGGACATCTCCTCTGCAGAAAGCTGGATATTACCAGCTCAACTTTTAATTAAAGGGAACAGCTTTACCCAGAGAAGGTTCTTACACAACTGAATAATGAGGCGTGTAACTAGTTAAAAGTCTGTCATGTATTCCTGATATCTAACTGCCTTGGGAATGTCTGTCCTTTTATCTGCATTTTCTTGCAGCAAGAGTGTTTGTCATCTGCTCTTCCAGCCAGTGTATTTATCATCTAAATTAAGCTCCTTTATAAATACGCTTACTGATGTTACATGTGACTAGGGTTTTACTGTACACAATGCCAGCTATAGTGATAGTTCAGTGACAATTAAAATGGTTTGATAAACTTGTCTTCCTTTTTGGCTCTCTGGTTGGTGCTACACAACTTTTACAAACCTTTTAAAAATACTTAGAAAAAATGGTTAGGGGCAGAGTTGCATTTAAAATCCTGATTAGCAAGTCTCTATAATCTTAAATAGTCTGGGGAAATACTATCCCAGCTGTCTACACAAAACAGGGTTTTTTAAATTTCAACAGATGTGTGAAACTTCTTTTAAAGGTTTATTTAGTCAAGAAAGTGAAATGAAACCTTTCTTGAAGTAAGCATTAAAATCAAATGCATGTGCTACGGTGCAATGACAACCTACCTGCAATTTTTAAACTCACCCAGGAATAGGAAGGAAATTCTTTTGCAGAAGAATCCAATCAATGTCACAGTATATAGAAATCATACCTAGATAGCACCCTTCCTGTTACAGCAATGATTGTCAAAAAAACCCCAAACCACTTCTGATGCACTATCTTGCTCCGACTTTTTATTGACAAACTGGCCTTCACCTTTTATCAAGTGGCTTATATAAAGGTTGGAGGTTTTGACAGTATTGTAGAAAGGTGTGATACTGCATCTAAAGCTGCATTGAATCCAGAAGAATATGTTGCTTGCATAATAAACTGATGATTAAACAGGAAAAAAGTTCTTCTCTGCCAAGGCCTGTACAGTTCCCAAGGGAATAATGATTGAAAATAACTATTTGTGTTTGATCCTTAAGAGCTGTTTTCACTGTTGCCAACAGGACCTGGTGTAGATGTGCCTGCTCCTGATATGAGCACGGGGGAGAGGGAGATGTCCTGGATTGCTGACACCTATGCCAGTACCATAGGACACTATGTAAGTCTTGAGCAGAGGCTTTCAAGCAGAAAAGCTGCCTGATTGTATCAATTTGTTTACTTATTGGATCTAAAAATATTCTTGCAAACTGTGACGGCTTCAGTGGTGTGAGGATTTTAGGGTACAGTAAAGGAAAAATAACTTTAAGGATAATATTCTTACACTAGCCTTAAAAGAAGCTCGTCTGATACAATACTGATTGCAACTGTTCAACAGAAAGAAAATACACTTTTTTAAAAGGTATATATAGTCTAAAATTGGTTTCTATTTATATCATTTTCCTCTGTTTTTCATCGGTACTGTAATTATTAATTTAAAGTTGTTAACTGATAACTGAATTTACAAGTTTTATTAAAGAAATGCTCATGTTTTTGTGCGTTCAAGAGACCATGCAAATTAAGTTCACAATATTGGTATAACTTGTAAAAGTTTTAAGATTCTCTGTAGTCTCCTAGAAGTAATAAGTATTCATTGTGGACTTCAGCAAATTCTCCAAAATGTAAAGCAAAAGGACACTGACATGATTTATAGCCCAGGAGGCAATAGAAAAAAATTAAGTTTTTAAAAATTACTTTTTAATGCTAGCCCTTAGTTTGGCCTTTGTCCTTATGTCAGGGGGGTTATTTGTACCTGACTGTTAACCAAACACTTTCATTGTATACTTTCTTCAGTTGGAAGAGAAATGTATTGTGGACAGCTTACTTGTTAGTAGCTGTATGTTAGTGTGTTACTCTGCTAATCTATTGCATGTTTGCCTATCCCAGCCCCTTTGGAAACAAAAAGACTTTTTCCTTGTGCTTTGTGCAGTCCCTTCCAGCAGCTCCCCTGAAATACAGCAGGGTGCAGACCTCCAGTAGTAGGGCATTGGTGCCACCCACCACGTGCCTCTCGCTGGCACATGTGCTCGAGACGTGCCTGGCCGTCCTCAGACACTCTCCTGGCACAAGACTTGTCTGAGGCCTTGAACAACAGGAGGTGGAGTGGCACAGGTTATTCTGAGTCTGAAATACAATCTAAGGTATCTTAGGGAAGGACAAAAGGAATGCTTGAGGAAATCAGCTGTAGCATGCTGATTAGTTGAGGTAAATTGCTTTTGCACAGAGCTCTCCCTTAGGGATGTCACTGTAAAACATTACTTGCTTTTTGCTATTCACATAGGTAAATATTTTAATTACAACTTGAAATCTGATAAAAAGCCAAAATTATGACTTCAGAAGGACTTCAACATGCAGGGTGGCAATTAGTTCCCTCAGTCAGAACTTAAAATTTTGGGTTATGACAAAACTACTGCCTCAAGGCATTGTAAGTTTTAACTCATTGCACTAAAATGTGTATTTTACTGTGATACAACAGCACTGTATTATTAAGACTGACAAGAAGGATCACAGCACGTGACCTGCTTTAAGATTTGCTGTATTGAAGAGTTCTCATACAGTTTTGTGCCATAGCTCCAGGTTTTTTTTAAGTTAAACTAAGCACTGATAGAGGAGAAGTTTTCAAATGGCTGAATTTCTTATTCTTTCCACTTTGTCATCTCACCTTATTGTATAGTCCTACACATTCTCATGATTCCATGACAAAAGAAAACAAAGTAACTACTGAGGATTAAAATTTGAATTATGCTCCAACAGCTTCTTTTTAGACTCTCTCTGTATGGCAGTATCTTATTGAAAAAGGAAAAAAAAAACCTGAGAGGATTCAGGAACATTTTTCTGAACAGTTAATTAAAAAATGGAAATGGGGAGGGGGGAGGGAAGTTAGTTTACTTAATTTTGTTGGGTTGCTTGTTTGTACACTCAAGAGAGAGTGGTAACCACAGTGGAACTCCAGAGCTGTTGTGGAGAATGACCAGGTATGGAGAAGGAAGGTGAGAATTCTGACAAGGCTATAAAAAGGGGATAATCCACCAAAACCAGCTTGTAGAGGAAGATATTTCAGATGGCTATCTGGTTGGGACACCAAGAGCAAAAATAAAGGTGGTTAAGGAATACTGAAAAGATAAAAGTGGCCATGGGGGAAGAAGGGAAGGGAGCTAAGAGCAGAAAATAAGCAATGAACAAAAGTGATACAAGCCGTGATTCCAATCCCAGATGGAATATTCAGTGGAGTGGAAAGATAACTCTGGTGAGAGGGATCTGTCTGAGATACAGACCTGATGGGTCTGTGCTTGCACACAGCTGTGTTCAGGGAGTTTCAAGTGGAAAGGATAAATCAAATGGCAAATATAAACAGATAAGGGAAGTTTGCTCAAAATCTAACATACAGAGCCAGGAAGCTGGAGAGACAAAGAGAACATTATTGCAGGGGGGAAAGGGGTTAAGAAAGGAGCAAAATTTAGTGCCTGAACATCACCAATTAAGTTCACAAGCTACCATTGCTGATACAGAAGTCTTTGATGCTAGCTCTAAGCCATTTTCCAAGGTTCTCATTAAAAGCCATGCTTTTTGGTTTTGGCCCAAGATGTGTTAAAATTTTTTTGTTTATTGACTTGAAACCAAAGATTTTAGGACTTTGACATCAGCTGTGGTTTTTATATGTGACTTTAAGAAGACCTGGATCTGCCCTCACCTCATGTTCTGTTTTCTTGCCGAACCATGCAAATTGTTAATAACTACCATGTTAACTGTTCCAGAAAATCCATCTGAAGTTGCTGGATCACTGAATTATATATGGCTAAAGTTTTTTATTAAATTAATCCTTTCCGCTCGTCTGTACTTCCTGACACAATCAACTGACTTTTGGTACACAGGAAAGGACTTTAATAAATACAGTCTTATATGTGGTGGGAGGCTGTATTTCTTCAAGTATTTATAAAACATATTTCCTCTTTTGTGAATGCATGAAGCCCAAAGCATAGTTTAACTATATAACAGAATAAAAACCCAGAAGTCCATCAAAATATCAGGCCAAGTCATTTCAAGAAAACACCCCTGCCAGTCTTGGTTACAGTTGATATGCCACCAGAGGGAGCATACAGCTTATGGAGAGCAGTGAGCTGTATTTTGGGACACTGAATTAGGAATTCTGTGGCAAGCCCAGCATCACCTTTATTGTTCTTAAAGAGGGTTATATGTTAACTCACTATGGTTTTCAAGCAGTAAATAGTTTTAGTCTTCATTATGGCTCTAATCCCCTCCAGCCATTCTGCCTCCACTTACTTTTGTCTGCTCCTTTCCTTCCTCTCACCAAGCATCCTGCGCTCACACCACAGGCATGCAAATGTCTTTGGCACAAGGGATGGAGCAGAGGGAGCCTCCCAGTGAATGTGTGGCTGGTGCAATGGAAACCCATCCGGCTGCTGGCAGACTCATTTCAGTGGATTCTCTTTCATCCCTACTCTTTCACTTGTGTTGGAAGCCAAGCCACCATGTGACTGTGCTCCCAGGGTGTGGGAGCATGGGAACCACTGGTGACAGAAGAGGGAGGTCCAGCGTTTAGTTTGGAAGAATTTCTTTTGAATTATTAATTCCAATTGGAAAAATCAGCTATGGTTTTAAATAGCTATCTGGCATATGGAAAACTTCCTTTTATTGCCACCAAATTAAGAATAGAGGCTTGATTGTAAATGCTGCTTTTCTGAATAAAAGTAGTAAATACCCAACTTTTCCCATATGACCTTCAAACTGCAGATTTTCCTCTAAGATAGAGCATCCCCGTATTCTGACTACAGACCTAATACCTTGTTTTGTAATTGCAAAATAACTGAATTTGTTATAAAGGAGCACTTAACACTGTTTGAAGATAATTTAAAACCATTTCAAGGATATGTCTAAGCCCTTAAAAAAAAAATTAAGACATCAAAAGCAATGATATAAAGAAGTTGTGGCTGTAAATAGGAGCTGACTTTGAGAAATATTCCTCAAAGCTTTTTGGTTGGTCTGCTTGTGGATTAACTAAACACAGACTGAAGTTAACATATACACCTAGAGACAACAAAAAATCACAGACCATATCCACTATTGCATTACACACCTTTCCTGACAGAGTATTCCGAGGTGTTCACACAAAGTGAGGAAGGAAATCATCTTTACAAACTAAATGCATTTAAGCTATATCATGTTCTGACTCCTACAGTTTCCCTTTTCCCTTATGTCTAAAGTGTACAAAACTTCTTGTTCCAGCTGTTTTCTGATTAATTCCATGTGTCACGAGTCCTTTGCTGTTTTACAGGACATTAATGCACATGCATGTGTGACTGGTAAACCCATCAGCCAGGGTGGGATCCACGGACGTATATCTGCAACTGGTCGTGGTGTCTTCCATGGAATTGAAAATTTCATCAATGAAGCATCATATATGAGCTTATTAGGAATGACTCCAGGATTTGGAGATAAAACATTTGCTGTTCAGGTAACTTTTTTCCTTGGACTGTAGGAAAAGAAGTAGGACACAAATTTTCAGTAGAGCTGTTTTTAAAACAGGCTGTAGCCCTTAAAACCTAAGAGGGCTTTAAAACTTCCAAGTTAACCTTTACTCTCAAACTTTAGAAACATTTTTCAAGCAACATAGGTGTCCTTTATTCTGGACTGTTTTTTTTTAAACTGAACTTTCAATTGCACTCTACAGGCACAAAGCCAAATCTCTAGTCTCTATGATCTTGTAAGCTGCAAACACCAAAATGAAATACTGCTACAGGAGTTCTTTAAACTAAGGCATGGCACACTTTTCAGTGAGCTGTGACACTGGTTTTACCTACACAAATTTGTTGCAATATTTTATAATAAAAAGTTTAAGGAGAGAAGGAATTGAGGGTTATGTTCTTGTTCCATTGTAGAACGAGCAGTTGGAAAAATAAAAACCAAGACCTTATCCTAAATTTGTAGGGTTGAATGTACATTTTTGGTGTTCCTAAGACTTGAGGATTTATGTAGTTGAATTTTGAAAGGGTTTGATAGTAAGTATGCATTATCGTTCCTGAAATTTCAAAGAAATGAAACTTGTTCAACTTCAAACAGTATGTTAAATGGAGGATTTGAGGAACTGATTTGTTTTGTTGTTTTCAAAAAGTGCTTGTTAGAAATAGCAGAGTAATTGTAACCTCCAAGTTGTCCTCTAGTTAACGTGTGGGCTGGAACAAACATCTCTGCCCTGCAGACCCAGCAGCACACTCGTCTCCCTGCACTTTGGCATTTTCATGCCTGGCAGAGGACTCACCAACAGGCACTTAAGCAAAACTTAGACTGAAAACATGGCCATAAGAAAAGCAGAAAATTCTCATAGGAAAAGGAGCATAGAGCATTTCAAAGAGACCTAAGGCATGGCAGACTCTTCAAAGTTTGCTTCTAATACATAAGCAAAAATCCTAGGTGTAATTGAAGCTATGTTACACAGGAATTTATTATTCAGGTTTTTTTTCAGCACAGAATCGTACTACAAACTTTCAACATCAATCATGTGACCTTTTCGTCTGCTATGTGTGTTCTTCCAGAACGTCAGCATTCTGGAAGTAAAGGAACTTAATGGCCTGGAATTAAGTTAGTAGTCATCCAAAAATCCTCTAATCCCTTTAAAACAGTGCCAGTCATAAAGTAGATACACAGAATGTTCCTATGTTGATGAACATCGTAGTTTTGATACTTTCATAGTAGCATTAACTCTTCCTTTCTATATTTCCAGTATAAAAAACTTATCACAACTGTACATTGCTGGCTACAGTGCATAATTTCTGCAGTGGTATTCAGATAAGAATATAATGCAAATAGATTTCTTCCATCTTGCCTATACATCATCTAATGCCAAGATGTGCCAATAGATGAAGAACTATTTAAAACTGTATAAGCCTTAGAAGTAATCATCATTTTAGCTGGAGCGTTAACTACTTTTCCCTTTCTCTTTCCATTTTCAGGGATTTGGTAACGTGGGCTTGCATTCTATGAGATACTTGCATCGTTTTGGCGCAAAATGCGTTGCTGTCGGAGAGTTTAATGGTTCTATCTGGAATCCTGATGGGATTGACCCAAAGGAACTAGAAGATTTCAAACTGGTATGAAACTTAGCTAAGCAGAAAGAGTTTCATTTTTGTCAGCTTTGCAAATACACAGAAAGACTGATGACTGTAAACTGGTGTTGTGATATTTAAATCATGCTGCAAGCCTTAGAAATGTTGATTCTTACGAGTTTCCTCCTTATCCCTAGCATGAATGCAGGTGGTACCTTTTTAACCCTTTGGCCTGACTCTCAAAAAAAGTCTGTATGTGTGCAGGCTAATTACTTTGTTTTCAGAATTGGAATTCTTATTCTTTTGCCTTTCTTATGCCTGAACTAGGAAGGATGTCTTAAGGAACCAGGGCAAGGAGGTTCCTGAAGGGTTCCTGACTGAGAGTCACAAGCACATGGTCATTTAAAGTGTACAAAGTGTACTTTTGCTGTTTCTTACCTACTGAATGTTTTTGAAAGAATGAAAGCCTGCCTGGCAGTGTTACCTGAATGTGTGGTTTATAATGAAAACTGGATGTGGTTTTTTTATTTCAGTTTCCAAGTGAAGCAGACTTGAGGGGACAATTCACAGGCACTAAAATACAATCCTCTACTTAAAGTTTCTTAGGGGCTTATTTGATGTGTCTTCTTTTATATAGGGAGTATTGGAATTTCTTTATCACCCTCTTTCTCAAAAGAATGAAGATTCTATCACTAAACAATGTCCATCATTCTAGTACTGAATTTTAAAAACCATTTGAATCTTATGTGATGCAACTTATCCTGGGTGTAGCAGACTAGTGAGTCATTTCAGTTGTTTGAAAACTATTTTAAGAACTGAGAGGGACTTTTTTTTTTACTATTCTGGAGCCCAAATGGTTATCAGTGTCTTTATGCAGAGAGCAGTTATGCTTCAGTCTTGGGAGCTTTGACTGTTATTGAAGCTTTGTAGCTTGCTTTTTACATCTAAGTAAGGGTAGGAATTATATTATGTGCTGTCTCTCTAGTACTGTTGCTTCTCCGTTTTTTCTCTTTGAAAGTCAGAAGAAGGGAAGAAATTCATATGAGTGAACAACACATTAAAACCACAGTGGTTTGTTTTCTTCATGCAGCAACACGGGACAATCATGGGCTTCCCTAAAGCAAAGCCACTTGAGGGCAGCATTCTGGAAACAGACTGTGACATTCTCATCCCTGCTGCCAGCGAGAAGCAGTTGACCAAGGCCAACGCACACAAGGTTAAAGCAAAAGTAAGTCAAAGAGTCCAAATGTAAATGAAAAATAGAGAAGGCCTGTTTAAGTACTAATATTCTATAATCAGCATGAACAAACCCAAATCTATACCTCTGAGTTACTCTGCTGTGGTTTCTTTCAGATTATTGCTGAAGGTGCCAATGGGCCTACAACTCCTGAAGCTGACAAAATCTTCTTGGAGCGGAATATCATGGTTATCCCTGTAAGGTTCTATCATGACCTTTGTTTTTCATTACAAAAGGAACATTTTTGTGAAGAGTACCAAGACTCTAGTTATTGAAGGGTTTTATTAATAGCTGTTCATTCTCTAAGAGTGGTTTTTAATAACTGATGTCTAGGTAATGGGTGTCAGTGTTGCTGAAGATTGATAATGTTTATTAAAAACCTCACTATGACTGTAAATGACCGAAGATAACAATTATTAGCTGACATTTGCTCAATTAAAAAGTGCACTAAACAAAGGAAGAAGGAAGAGTAAATACTCTGGCCAGTTTGTAGATATGGTGTGTCTGGGTGATTCTCTGACAGAACTGTGTACTGTAGATTGTACAGAGTATGTGTAGTGATAATTTGAAAGAATAAGACCTATCCAGCTATAATGGCAGTTTTTTCACAGAGAAAGGGTGTCCTGATCAAGTGATCTTGCCAGATAGAGTGGCTCGACTTCAGCCTTTACTCACTAAGGTGGCCTAAGAATGCCCTAGTTTCCTTAAACACTTGTGCTAAAATAGAAGTAGTCAGTCAAGCACACCTGAACTTCATGTGTTCTAAAGTCAAGTCCTATTTTAAATCAGTAGAAGTTAATCCCTGAACTGAAGAAGAGGGTAAGTGTTGTCCTGTAAGAGTAAGAACTGGATTGTCTTCTGTACTGCAGTTTGAAGTAATGCCTTGTACATAATACTTCTGGTTGCTTTTACAGGATATGATTGAGCTGTCTTTGTCACATGGTCACAATTCAAAATATTTACTGTTTCTGTGCAGGATCTTTACCTGAATGCTGGTGGTGTAACAGTATCCTACTTTGAATGGCTGAAAAACCTGAACCACGTCAGTTACGGCCGTTTGACTTTCAAATATGAAAGAGATTCAAACTACCACTTGCTCAGTAAGTGCTCAGTTCTGCTTCCACACACTGTTTAATTGATAGATTGGAATAGCAAACACCAAATGTGGGAGAAATGAATACAAATTTTTTTTAAATTCACTACAGTTTCCCCACAAGTCTGTAATTGCTGCATACTAAAGAATAGCAAAGGTTTCATAGGTTAACTGACCTGCAGCTCTAATGACTTTAGTTAAATGCATACTTTTCAGTTATCTTTTAATTCTTTCCTCAGTTTTGTAAAAGAGTGAAGTCAGGCCACTTAAGTGAAATATTTATTACTTTTTAATAAACGTTTTTCAGCTGTACACTTGATATTTAAGAAGCATTCAAAGTTCAAGTGGGTACCATTGTTCTGCACATACAATAGAGGATTTTTATAAAGGCCAATAATAGAGACAGGCACTGGAAGAACCTGCTTATGGCTCACAGCTCCACTTACGGTCATTCTACCTACTTTCTGGGAAACAATAACAATTCCATGAAGAGAAAAAGCTCAGTGGAGAAGAACTGGAGGATGTTGCTCCATTTTAAAAAGTATTCTGTAGAAAACGTGAGAATCTTGAGACACTGGACTTGACAAAACATACGCCTGCATAGTTTTTAATATAACCTTTTGTCATAAATCATACACTGCAAGGTGTTTCTAAAGTAGCTGAGAATTATCAGTGAAGATACCAGTGCTCATGTCCTAAGGAAAAAAAAATCCTAAAATTTCACATGGGCTTTTTTCTTAGCAATTATTGTGTATTCCAAGTATAATAAGAGATAATTGATTGCTTTAACTTGCAGAAATATTTTGTCTAATACTATCTATCAGGTTAGGAAAATTAATCCAGATTACTCTATCAGTTTTTTAAGGTTAGTGAAGTAAGATCAGTAAATCCAGTTGCTTGCCCTGTGACTGTACTGTAGCAGTATTACTACTAATACTGGGCTCATTCATCTATAAATAAAGAAAAATCAGTATCTTTCCCTTTTCTTAGAAAACGAAAATAAGATGAGTCCCTTTGCCCACAGCCCCATTTCATGCCACTGAATGCTGAAAGTCCTGGGGTCAGCTCCTTTGCTAGGGAAACATTCCTTTCTTTGTCAGTTACCTTGCATCTACTTTTTTTTCTTTCTTTCTAGTGTCTGTCCAGGAAAGCTTGGAAAGAAAATTTGGGAAACATGGGGGAACTATTCCAGTTGTGCCTACAGCAGAATTTCAAGATAGGATATCAGTAAGTAGTGGCTGCTGGTTTTTTTTACTTTTAGGGGAGCTGTACTCTGATATTATAACTGCAATCTAAGTTTTACCATTGTAGCTATCACAGAGCACTTTTTCCCAAGCAAAGCATTAGTACACAATTAGCCTGATGGCCAAACAAAGCAAGCAAGCAAATTATCTGAACTGCTTCGGAATATTGGAAATAAGCTATTTTTGACTTCTTTTACTTCAGCCCATACAAAATACCTCCAATATTGTAAGAAAGCTACAGTTCTAATACAGATGCTTTTTGTATTTTGGAGCTCTTGTTGATATAGTTTGCCTGGTTTTCTAAAAAAATTTCAGCAAGATCCCACACCACAGACAGTTTGATGTTTCTGTAACTCCAGAATATGAGCTGGGTGAAAAATTGTAGCTTGGTCCTCTAAGAGTGAATCAACAGGCAAAGAAATGTCAGGTAAAATTCATTGCTATCTAATGTGTAGCAATACCTGGTGGGGAAATTTCCACGTGAAGCGATGGGTTGTGAGCTCATCCATTTGCATTTAAAAGGAAATTTTGGAGGTGATGACAAAATACAAGCCTGGAAATCTATAGCAATCAATAAGGAAATCCAGCATTAGAAATTGTTCTGAAGGGATCAGACTGACTAATGATGCCACTGTATGAATTCAGAATGTGCTGCCTTCTGAATACTGTGTGCAGGTTAGGTCTCTGCATCTTCAAACATTGGAGGTGTGGAAAAAGTTCAGAGCAAGATCACAAGGATAGATAAAAGTACAGGAGCTTCTCTGACATGGAACAATGAACTAACCTAGGTCCTACTGGCCTGAAGGAGGCCTGGGGTGGAGACAGTGATCTGTAGAATGAGGAATATAAAAAGGGGTGGGTAAGGATAGATTGTTCACCGCAGGGAATGATGGAAGAGAGTGAGATGTGTTCAAACAAAACCAGCACAGTGAGGTGCAGAAAGAAGAATAAGGGGATGGTTCCTAGCACAGTTCCTAGCAGACAGTTCAGGTGTGCAATACTCTGCCAAGGGATACATGGAAACTAAAAACATTGGTTGGTTTGATTTTTAACCACAAATTCAGAAGGAGATGGGACAAATGAGGAGGGGAAAAAAGTCCAGCAAGTTGTGAAAAACGTTAAACCATGCTTCCTCAAGAAGAAATCAGGGGAAATGCCTATGAACTTGGACTACAGTCGAATGATAGCAGCAGACTTTAGCCTGATCCAGAGTGATGCGTTTTCATACATGTTAGGCTATATGAGTAGCATGTGTAATGTGGCTTATAGCAAATGCTGGATCACTTAAACACAAGCTATAGAATCTGGCCTAGTACTTTGGTATTTGAGGGAAGGCAAGTATTTTGTGGAGCCAGATGTCCAATTACTAGTAAATTGCAGCAATCAAGATGATGGAACATTGAACCTGTAATGAATCATCCTGATTCTTCAACTGCTTATTGTTCTGTGTATTTAAATTTTAATGGGAATAAAGTTATGGAGTTGCTAAGGGCTAATACAATGTGGCATATATGAATTTGGGATCTATGCCCTTCCTAAAACCTGTCTGTCTCCAAAACAATTGCAAGAGGCTTCTATAGGTTGTTGACTCTTGGGAGCTTTTTTGTTTGATATTTACTGTGTGGTCTGAAGACTGAAAACAGTCATTACTACATCAGTAGATAATAGTAGCATCATGCATCTAGTAGCTAGGCCTATAAAATACTTCAGTGCTTACATCTGAGGTTTTAGAATTGAATTGACCCTAACTGGCTCTTCAAGTAACACAGTAAAGGCTATTTAGATTGTTTACGAATCATTAGAAGAGAATGAACAAGCAAGCTTCAGTAATTATGGGAATCCAACATGTCATTGTCCCCAGAACACAATGAGGACCTTTTTGTGTCTCAGATTAAACCCTGATTTTATTCCCTGTTACAGGGTGCATCTGAGAAAGACATTGTACACTCTGGATTGGCTTATACAATGGAACGTTCTGCCCGGGTAAATATTGCATTGCTATATCTACTTACATGAAAGAAAACTCCCGTGACTTTGGGACAGTTTCTGAATAGGTTGTACAGAATTTCTTTGCAATTAAAGGAGTAGATAAACAGTACATGATTAATGGGAGTCACTTAGCGTATGAAGAATTTCTGCTCCATGCCATCATGGCCAACTTTTAACTGGGTATAATAAACATTAGAGATTATTCTAGTAGAAGCTGTAGTAAAGTAGAAACTTTTTAATTGTCCTCTTGTACCTGGCTTATCTGGGACATGTAAAGTACTTTAAAGCATAAGAGTGCTTTACTTCACCATTAGCAGTTTTAGATTAATTCCTCTATGCTATATGTTTAATTAGTGGGACAAAGGCAACTTGAAACATCTTGTCTCTCCCTATCAGTGTAAGACTCAAAAAGGGGTAATATAGTGACCTGGGAAAGATGTTCTTCCCTTTCAGTTCTCAGTTGTAAGGGGAATCAAGAAATTTCAGAATTGATCCACAAAGGATCAGAGCTCTGATACCAATCTAGCAGCTCCTTTTACTCCTAACTTGTATCCTACAAGCAAAATTGTTGAGCTCCTATGGAGAAACTCACAGAAATCACATGCAACCTTTTCTGTTTCAGCAAATCATGCGTACTGCCATGACGTACAACCTGGGTCTGGACCTGAGAACAGCTGCCTATGTCAATGCAATTGAGAAAGTCTTCAAAGTGTACAATGAGGCTGGTTTGACCTTTACATAAACAGGCCATTACCGCTCCTTGTTGTATCCCACCCCTCGCTGTTAATGTACCCTCTTCTTGAGAAAGCTTATCACAAGTTTACATGTAACCACAAACTTTTCTTTTCTTCTGACATTATAGTGGATTCTATTCTCAATTAGTTTCAGTTCCAAACTAGTCTTTTTTACAATAAAAATCCATGGATTAGGAAATTGTATACAAGTATGTATCTGAAGATAACAGTTCATCTGCGCTTGTGGGGGCCATTCTGGGTGTTCCGCCTACAAAACAAAATGGTACATTTTATGTATGAAAGAGTGGTCTTGCCACCTGAGCCACTTCTCAGACTTCAGATCAGATACTGTA
Source organism: Edolisoma coerulescens (assembly GCA_013397115.1). Taxonomy (NCBI): domain Eukaryota; kingdom Metazoa; phylum Chordata; class Aves; order Passeriformes; family Campephagidae; genus Edolisoma; species Edolisoma coerulescens. Next base: position 2,502,243 of record VWZW01000242.1, on the reverse strand, counting down.
CTATATGAGCACTTAGCTCATTATTACTTCATGCACTTTTGTTTAATGACATAATTTTGGCTTCAGCACTTTCAAGTAAGGCCTTGTATGATCAATGCTGTGGCATTGTCAAAGGAAGAATGGGCCTCCAGCAGGGATTAACTTTGATAGGAGTCTAGTTTTCATTTGTAGTAAAGCTTCAGGCCTGATTCTCTTAAGGCAATATTTTTTCTTTAACTGTGCTACTGTTACAGGACTGCCTTTTCTCTCTTTGTTCAAGCTAGTTTGACTATCATCATGACATTTGTAGCGCTGACAGACTAATATTTTTATAAGCTGAAACTGTTAAACAACTCTAGTTATGTTTTTAATCAAGTATCTACATAACTATTCTGACTATAGGTTGTTTCCTTTTATTTAAGAAAGGGATATTCTGAATTTGGTAAGCAATCATACTTAGGTTTTTTAGAATTCATTTTCAGTCTTTTCCTTTCAGAGGCTTTCTGAAAATTAGATACTGCCTCAGTGAACAACTAAAGTGAAACTGAACCCAGAAATCATTGGCCAAACCACAGAGGAGCTAGAATGCTGCTATAAACTTAATCCACTGTCTTAACACACGCAGCCTTTTTTTTTTGTCATCAGGAGGTCTTGAAAGTTTTGAACATAAAGTACAACAAAATGGACCTCAACAAAATATTGGATCAAGCACAGTTTTTGAACTGTAAGGCTTTTGTCCCTTGGAGTCCCCTTGAAGTGCCAGATGTTATTTATGTAATGAATATGAATGTTTTTTTTAAAAAGACAATTAGTCCCTCCCAGAAACTCATGCTTTTTCCTAACTACTTTGTAACTGCATGACATAACCTGGAGAGAGAGCAGTTATTAAAAAAAGTTGACCTTTCCAAACCTACTATGCTGGTGTATTACTGTTTTCTATTTCATGCGGTAGCTTTCTGTAGGTACAGTCAATCTGCAAATCTTCACAGCACACTTGTCTATTCATTACATGACCACTACTAAGATACTGTCCCTGACTTATCTTCTGGGGCTCACTAATACAGATCTTTGTCTCTTGAACTTGCCTATCAGCAAGAGTTTGAAGTTGCATGTATTTAGTAAATCATTTCAGGTCTTTTTAGCTTGTCCTCTGAAATTTGTGTGAAGAACTATTTAGTAGTTAGCATGGAGCAATAAACCTGTGTGATGCATTTAATTAGTGGCTTACTCCATCATATATGCTGGCATCTAGGGTCGTAAAAGTACTACAGATCACCTAAGTGCAGCATATATATATATATAAATATACACACTGATATTATTTTTTAAAAATGTGGACCCTTTGAGCTTGAGAGAATTATTGTGATCAAGGTGTGGATCTCTATAAACACAAGATCTGTATCCTTGATCATATTTTTCAGTGCAGTTTTTACATAAACCATTATATAGTAAAACAAAATTATGACTTTAAAAATTCAGCTCTGACAAATTGTAACCAAAACTTGGAAGCTAAAAGCTCACAAATAAACAGTTGAATTATAAAAAACAGAAATCATCTTAAAAGCAGTGTTGCATTATCTGGCAGCAAATTCATTTAAAGCTAAATTCTTATTGTTGTTCTTCCTCCCCTGCCTAATTTCCTCTGTAGCTAGTAAAGCAGCCCTGGTTTGGCTGTGCAAACTTGAAAAACAGGACCCTTTCAGTGCTGGAGCATACAGAAAGCTGGCATAGACAGCTAACTGGTTTATCTTCTACCTCCTCCCAACTTGGAAGGGAAAAAATCCGAAGCCTACACCATGCCTCTATTCCCCGATTCATTAGCATCCTCTATTTTTGTGTACACACACATTAACACTTCTTTTCCAGAGACATCTTGAAAAAAAGCAGATCTACCACCTGGCGTGATTTTACTAAACCCAGAGATGAGCCCTTAAGGTTCACTGGATCTCTGCTCAGCAACTTGATTGTAATGGTTACTGACCTCTTGTTGATAGAGTCAGACATGAACCCAAGCGTATCTAAGGGCGGGTGTAACAACAACTTAGGGTACTTTCAATCAAAGAGTTGAGATTCTTTAGGAGACAAATGCTTGGAGGCTGACTTAAGAGCACGTCAGCTGATTTGCCCTTTGTAGCTAAACACAAGAACCAAACCCTTATCAGTGATCCCAGGCTTCTTGTGATAGCCTGCTCTGAAATAACCTCACACTGGTTCTGAGCATTGTTGACCTCACTCCTAATGTGATCAGACAGTTAAAGAAAAAAAATAGAGTTGCACGTTCCTTACCACATTTTGTGCACGTACCTCTCAACACACAGCAACAACAGCAGAGAGAAGAAAGTAGCAAAATTTTGTACAGTTTCTATGAGTTAATGTGATTTTAGAGGTTTGGGTGCAAAGCAGCTCTAGTCTTTTCCCAGCCAAAGCCACAGCTGAAGGCGGCAATCACTCTCTGGTATGCATGTTATAAATCCTGGGGTTTTTTTACTAAAACCGTAACTTCAATGAGATGTTAGACCCTCCTTACATAAAATGTACCCATGCACACAAGTCTTATTTGCCAGCTAATAACCTTATCTGCACGTATTCACTTATATGCCACTAGACATTTATCCAGAAACTTGCTGTGGTGTTTGGCAGGGAGCCAGTCAGGACTTGAAGTTAGATCCCAACACAGATTTGTAACTGCTCTGAACCACACCTGCCACACAGAGCAAAGCACATCCTTCCCAGCTGTGCACAAGCTCTCATTCAGCACTTAATACTGCCTAGGTACCAAGTTTGTGTTGAGTAGCAGTACTCTAAAGCTGCAAGTGAATCACAGAAGGATGACAGCTACAGTGGTCAGGGTCACATGCCACCTGCAAACTACTAAATGCAAAATGTTTCTATTACACAGAAGAGCAAGCAGAACGATAATTTTTTTATCCCAGCAAAGAACTCAGTACTACACCTCTTTTCATTGATGGCAACCGTCACCATCAAGAAGCGTTGAAGCAATGGAAATTCTTGCTGATTCAAGATGCCGGGTAAGTAACCTCTAAATTATTCTGTTACTAATTGAGAAGTCTGTAGTATCAGATTTTAAGACCTCATTCTACGTTCATATGCACACAGAATGTTCCTGGTATTTAGGGATTTTTTTCTGGTTGTTGATGAGTTACTTAAAATTACCTGGTTCTGACTCTTTCAGCTGCTGTCCCTGTGTGGGTTTAACAGGAGCCCTGCAGATGTGGTCAATGCCTCCACTGTGGCACAGTGTGGCTGCATTGCCCATCCTGCCTGTGCTGTGCAGAGCTGCTGGAGTGGCACCAGTGACCCAGCTCAGCACCAAGCAGGTAGTGCAGCCAAGTGCTCTGCTGGCAGCAGTGCAACCTTCTGCTGCTGGCATTGGCTCTGAGTGTCACAGTGCTGCTGAACAGTGGTCATTACGCCTCAAACACACTTGAGCCTTCCTCAATCACAGCTAACTGTGATTTTACCAATAAGATCAGAAGCACAAACACAGAGAGGCACAGAGGTTCTTACCTTGTCTGGAGAGGGCTGTTGGGTGTTCAGCTTGTGAGACTTGTATACACACAATCAGGATTTAGGCTCAGTGACAAAATGGGAGACCAGCTCTCAAGTGCTTGACTTTTCATGCTGCCCACTTTAAGCCAGCCCTTACCCCACCAAAAAAAAAAAACCACCCCAAAAAAACCAAAACCAAAAAACATCTTTGCATTAGTAGCATGGCACAGCTCTAGCTGCCTGCTCTGTGCAGTAATCCAGTCTTTCTAGACCGGTGATTGTAAATGTCTTTTTATGTGTAACCAAAGGAGTACATGCAAGCCAGGCAGAGTGTAAGTATTGTCTTTATTTAAGAGTATACATAGTAGAAACTTGTTTACAAAAATTTCAGTGGTGATACATTTTTATCTTCATTGTCCAAAGCTTTTGCCCCATGAAGTTGCTTGGTTTGCTACATTTTTTACAGCTTTTTCACCGGTTTCAGCAACTTTGTAGACTTCATCAAGTGCTTTTAAAAGAGAAAAACAAAGGTAATTGTAGCATCACTGCGATAGCTTCCCCTTTCCCTCCAGGTGTGGAACAAGGAGCAAGGCAGGGTTGGGAGCCCTGTCTGGGATTTCACTGTCGTGACATTTTGAAATAAACACAAATATTACCATACCTTTCTGACCAGCATCCTTAGCCTGTTCTGCTGCTTGCTGCACAGTCTGGCTCACCGTATCAACTGCAATTAGGAGAAAAAAATGTCAGTTAAGCAGCCTTTACCCTTCCCCTAATTTCAATAATCACATTTTCAAAGGGTTCCCTAAATGTTTCAGGGCTAGAAGATGAATAATTATTCCATAAGGATGGGCATCCTGATCTAGTGGGAGAGGTGCTGTTAGGACTCTGGTTGCAGTTCCCCACAGTATCCATATGTCTTGGTATAGATGAAGATTATGGATGTTAAGGTGTGGCACCTACAGTGTCAAGAAGCAAACTCTGGTAGAGAACTGGGTGCAATGAAACCTTCCTTTTACTGAGCCTGGCTAGGATCTGCTGAGAGCACTTTGGTAAAGATTCTTTCACCAACTGCATAAACTGGTGTTCACTCTCTGACCAGGCATGCCGTACAAGCAGCATATCAAAAATTTAGTGATCAGTCTAATACTTTCTCTTGTTCCTAAAGAAAATGTATTCTGTAAGAGACCAGAGTAGTTTTAAAGGCACAGAAAAGTTCAGTAGAAGAGACATACTGAAAAAGAGCAAGAGAAGGTATTGTCTTAAAGGCCTGCAGCCTAGAAAATAGTGGTAAATATTTGGATGATCAGCTTCTAACAGCTATGATTAGGGAAGTCTTGCTCACGAGAGTCAGAAATTTGGGGCAAATGACCTTTCATTGGACCTGTATTTGTTTTATGACCCCTGGCTCCCAGTACTACTTTTTGAAAAACACTTAGATGTGTTCTGCACAACAGATACTGAGGGGGTGGCTGACTGAGCAAGACATTCCTCATGGAAGTGGCAGGAGGGAGAAATGCTGAGGTGAGGAAAGGCATTTAAGTGTACTGGTAGCGTCTAAAACTTCAAAGGTCTCCAGGATTGCGTTGAGTGGCTCTTCAACAGTGGTTGTTTTAAGTGTCTTGTAAAAACCAGTGGCCTATTTCACCTTGAGCTTGTAGGACATTTTCCACCACTTAAAAGACATACTAATTATCATTACACATCATCTTTTGCTGCAGTTTCCCAATGTGAGTGATGTTCAATGCTCATAAGGTGCAGCTAAGGAAAATGCTTCCCATAGTAGTCTTGGGTCACAGCCAAGTTCGTGACTCCTTTCAGGACCCATGGGATAGGTGTTAATTTTAGATACTTGCAAAGCCCAGTCGTGCCACTCTGTACTTGGCAACAGCTCATGGGACTGGGCCTTTGGGGCACGTGCAGGCACAACAGTAGTTCAGAAACAAGGTAATTAATAGTTGCAAAACCACCAGTTAGACAGTCTTTTTTTAGTTGAAATCTGGCATTAAACCCCCTTTATTTTCATTTAAATGGGGGCTTAGAGGGTACCTCTAGAATCCTTCCAGTCAGTGCAGTACTAACAGTGGTGTGATGAGTTCAGCATCATGTGCTGTGTATTTACTGCCTGTCATCAAGGTGCGTGCAGATTGCACAGAAGTGGCCAAAGTCAGGCCGGTGCCTGAGACCTCCCTCTGTTTTTCCAGGATCCAGCTCCAGCTGGAAGAGCCATGCTGCAGTGCAGGACTTTCTGGGAAGATGTAGGCAGGGTTCAGGCAAAGGGCTTCAGACTGATGATATCCAAAGAGCTGGGACAGAGAGGGAAGGACTGCAGCTACTATTTATAAACTTTGCCCTTAGAGTTTGTTGACTCCTAAGCACTTAGTTCATCAGCTGATTGAGATTAGTACTCAGCTCCTTTGAAGATGACAAATGTCACTTCTACAACATCCATATTGTCTTCCAGCACAGGAAACAGTAGCTGTTTCCCCGATGTTAGAGGAGTTAGGAACATCAAAAAACTTCCACAAAATACGCATTTCTTGGACTACTCTATGGCAAAATCAGAAAGAAATCTTCATTTAAAAAATTGATGGTTCCCTTCCAGTTGCCCACACCCTGATATTTTTCTTCCATGCTTCAGCATAAAAATAGCTAAAGTAAGAGTAAATCCAAATTCTTTGGAAAAGAGGGTGGCTGTGGGATTATGCATCCTTCATCTTCCTAGCAAAATGAACCAAGTCATGGTAAATAAGTAGCAGGCTTCCCACTTGCTTCATTGGGCACATAACCCACAAGTAATATTTCTACAGCATTTGAAGTCACAGGCAAAATAACTGGTTTCAAGAGTTTACCTAAATGTCACGTAAAGAAATATGAAACAGTTTCCAGCACTCATGTACTAAGCACAAACATTTTGGGAATCTCAGCAGTGCAGGTCTCCATGTTAAAGCTCCACTAACAATGGTTATTTAACTTCGGGGCCAGTTCAGCGAAACTCTCTGCAGGAGTGAGCTTGGCTCATGCCCTGAGCCCCTGTGACTGCGCTTGTGCTCTCGGTGGGGTGTGTGACTGCGGTGCTGGCAGGGCTGGAGCACTGACATGGGGACGCTTAACTGTGCCTCTCTGGGAGCACCGAGCGGCTCAGAGCCCTCCGAGCCGATACACTGCACTGCTACGGAACTCGTACTTGTCATGGCTGGTCATATTAGGAAGCAAAGCCCTAAATAAGCAGCCTTGCCTGTGCTCTCAGCTTTCTGCTGTCCTGTTATCAGTGCATCATCTAGGCATCCACGCAGTATGAGCCAGAATAGGAAAAGTTGTTAGAAACCCAGTAGTTAATATCAGACCTTCACTTACTATAGTGTTAGAAGGCTTGGAGATTACAGGATGTGCTGGCCCCACCCTTGAGTATCTATAGAGTTCAAGCCCCAGGGGCAGATTTGCTCTCAGCAGCAGGGGCAGGAGCAGGGCAAATACTTTAACACTCAAGGCAGAGGAGGAGGGAAAGCAGCAATTTGTATTTACCTGCCACCTGTGCAGCACTTTCAGCTTGTTGCACAGCTTCCTCAGCGAGCTTCTTCCCAATCCCGAACATGGCTGCGCTCAATCCTCTCTCCCCGGATGAGATAGGCGAGTGAATCCCTAAGTTCGGTTCTGTTACACTGTTTGGCAAAGTGCAGCTTTTTATAGACAAAGCAGGACTCCTCCCAGTAGTTAGAGGGCAAATGCAAACTGGAACAGGGAAAAGTCATGAGCCCTTGTTGGGTGATTAATATACCAGGCATAAAAGGGTGAAGAGACATTAATGTTTGTTATGTTTTCCTCCCCGGAGAGAGGGCGTGGATTTGGCAGAAGTTTTCCATAGCCCAGGAATGAAAGCTTTGTTTTTTCATATTGGGGAGTTGGTAAACAGTGTGCATGCCACAGCTGTCCTGAGCAAAGGCTCCAGTGCCGCAGGGGGATACGCAGGCTGGCACAGCCCGTCGTGAACCGGGCAAAAAAACATTGCATCACAAAACACTCAGCAGAAGAATTGCTTAAATCAACTCTGTCATTTCAAAACCTTACATAGAAAAGTATCCAGTTTCAGATGATTCTTGCCCACATTCTTTTGATCCCCAGTGGGACTTAAAACTCACGGTTATAAAAAGAAATGGGAGGAGCTAACCCTGCTTTCTAAAAGCATCTGATGAAATCTTTATTGTGTTAGAGAAGACTCATCATTTTGTGGTGTGTCATAATTAATATTTTAACCTCTTATTTCCAAGATCTGGCTCAGGAGAGTAGGTTTGTGTCCTTCCCCACAGCAAACACTTTGCAGGACCCAGCACAGCCTCCAGAGTCTCAGGCATCAGCAACAGCTGGTGGGGTTCAGCCGGGCTCACTCCACCTGCCCAGCTGACAAAAAGCTGAGCTGCCCAGCCTTGTCCCCCCAGCTGTAGCCAATGGGATGGGATGTGCAGGATGCAGACTGCTGAGCATGTGGCCCCCATGCCACCCTGATTCCTCTCACAGAGCACCTTTATGCTCTCCAGCCACACAGGAGCTGATCTCACCCCAAAACACTAGGCTTGCTTTTTTCTGGGATCACCAGCTTTCCAGCAGAACTAGTTTTGTGCCCTTTCACACAAGACAGAAGGTTTCACTCTGTTGATCAAATAATTATTGCCGAAAACAGGGGGTGGGGGGAAAGCATAATCAACCTCAGAACAAGGGTTTATTTATCAAGCTGCTCTTTTATCCTACAGCTGCTACCACAGCAGGGTCTAGGAATGCCTCTCTTGATGCCAGGCATCAACAGAACACAAACCAACAGTTCCTCTGCAATGTCCCTTTCCAGCATTACAGTAAAAGTTCTGGTTTTTTCTCACCACAGCAGATTTTTTACAGACCACAAAGTCCTACTTTATATCAATTAAATAGGAGGTAGAGTTATTGAGGGTAGGGAGGGGGTTCCCTTCCTTGTTTTATCTTCTGACAGCAGGGAAAGGATTACTTGCCATATCGGAAAGCAAATTCTACCAGAATATGCTCACAAAAAACAGAAGGAACGTAACAATATTGGTTTTAAACTGATATCAAGTCAAGGGTTGTTGATGAAGTTCAAAACAGAACTGCAATGCAGGAAAAAAGAAAACAAACGCAGAAATATTTCAGATAACTCAGACCAGCATCTGACCAGTGGAAATTCTTTGCACAGCAGCCAAGCAGTAAAACGTACACATTGTTCCCTGTGATATCCTCAGTTACCCACAGCCAGCCTTGTTCACAGGAAGTTGCAATTTCCTAGTCCTGTTCTGCTGCTGCTGCTCCTGTTACTGGCAGCAAGACTGAGAGTCAACAACAGGTTTGTGTATTTGTCGAGGTACAAATGTTTACATTGTCACTGGAAATACCCCTCCTCATCCTATCCTAATTCCAAAGTGAAGAACAGTTCCCACTCGCACACACTCCAGTACTGTAAATACAGCTGTTTTTCTGAAAGCCGCATTAGCTCATGAGCAACTTCCACGAGTGCAGACTGGTACAGCACCAGCACTGTCTTCCCAGTGAACATCAGTGCAGAAATAAAACTACAGAGCCAACCCTAATTACATTACACGGACACACTGCAGGGACATACAGAATTGTAACATGGGAGAGAGTACATGCCATCACAACATTTCCTACACACAGGTAAAGGTGATGTTTGCCTCAGAGAGTGAAAGCACCCAGCATTAAAATACACCCCACTTTTCAAATACAAAAAGGACCCATTTTCTCTCACTACATATAGACCGAAGCCATAGAAGACCAACGAGGAGGTGCAGTTCCCTGCAGGCACCAGGCCTTTTGTCACGTATGCACTTAGACTGACATGAGGTTGCACTCAGTGTCACGGCTTCTGCCATCCCCATCGCAGCAACACGTCTCGGTACCTGCACTCCCCAACTCCACAGCTCCTGTAATGGAGCCCGTGCACCACAGCCGCTGCTTCTGCTCTGCTGGGCCCCTCAGCCCTCCCCAGCACAGGGACACGTCCCGAGGAGCTCCGCTCGTTCCTGCGCGGGGGCTGCCGAGGGCGGGCCTGGCTCCGCCGCCCCCGCAGGGCCTGTGGGCGGCCCGGCCCGGCCTCGCTCCCTCCCGGCCGCGCCGAGCCGGGCCGGCAACGCCAGGGCAGAGCCGAACGCGGGGCATGGAGCTGCCGAGGCACAAACACAAACACTGCCCGAGCTCAGCCACCAGCCGGCACGGGCAGACACACCGAGGGGCAGAGCAGAGACAAAGCCCGGCACCTTCGCCACGGGCTGCAGGGCCCTCGTCCCCCAGGCTGAATCGCAGCACCCACAACACCAGCACCCACCCTCCCACAGCACCGCCACGTCGCATACCCGGGTCCTACCTGCCCACCATGGCTGCAGCCAGGAACGCCCCTGGGAAGCCTCTCACAGCCCCTTTAAAACCTCCCCAGCCTCCACCCAGCTCAGCTGGGCAGCCCCAGCCCAGGTGCAGCAGGTTTTGGGGAAAGGCCCTTATTGGCCAAACCTTATGGGGTTTTGAGTGAAGGGTCCATCCATGTGATTGGTGGGAAATAAACTTCAAACGTGAAGGGAACATGAAAGACAACTTGTCCTGTGGGCAGGAAACCTCACTGCTGCCACGGGCCCTGGGGGCAGACAGTGCTGACAGCCCCAAAAGGGAGCTGGACAATATTGTTCATAACCAGAGACTTCAGGGAGTGGCTGGGATATACTCTCCAACATTGCAAATCCAGCAATCATGGTTACCTGGGAGGTGGTGCCGAGAGGGGCCCAGTTTGCCACCTGTCCTGTTGCTGCTGCTGCTCCTCTCTGGGGGGAGAGAGGCTGAGTGGGGCTGCCTGACATCGTTTCAGGCCTGGTGAACGGCATAACCCAGGCAGAGCGTGCAGCCTGCACAGCAGCTCCACCTCTGGGACATCCCGGTGGCACAGGGGCAACAGCATCCAACACACCAACAGTTTATTCATCTCCAAGTTTCTTCATCTTACTTTGCCACATGACAAGGTTTCAGAGAAGAAGGAAACCTGCAAAGACAGGTTTCAGAGAAGAAGGTTTCAGCGAAGAAGGAAACCTGCGAAGACAGGTTTCAGAGAGCTTGGATTCTTGGTCTTTAGACCATTAATTGCAGTATTCACCTGAGAAGAGGAGAAAAGTCCGGTAAAATCTGCGCCCCTCTGTGCCACTGGCCTGTTGAGCTGTGAAGAGGAAATGGGAAGGGCTGTTTGCCTCTCAGCCACCCTGGGAAGGTCTCTGGGGCATTGGAGTGGGGCATGGAGCAGAGGTGCTTGGGCTGGGTGTGTTTCAGCCAGGCTGAAACAAGAATCCCCTTTGCTCAGCATTTCATATCTCAGACAGCTGCAGGCACATGCAGCAGCAAATTTTAGGAAATCTGAGAACTCAGGTGTTAGATAACTTCACATGTCCAGGGCTGATGGCACAGGAGCTGCTAGGAGCTCTAGGGATGTCTGCTTTACTGTTACAGAACATCTGGAGGCTTCAGGTGGGATGGGAAGGTACAGTCCTGGGTTGGGACACATGTCTCTGTGTGATGCACAAGGGAGAGAGAAACCCCAAATACTTCCAGACCAAAGAGCACTGTGACTAAGGCAGGGACTTTACTTGTGGAGCAAAGTGCTTAAGTTTAGACCTGGAAACACTTGCCAGCAAGTGACTCAGACTCATGGGTGCCCATGGCACAGCGTCCACCCTCGGGACAAAGGACATGTGAAATACTCTGATCAGGCTCCTGAAGCAACAAGGACATCCCTGCGCTGGGGACCAGGAGTCAGGAACTGCCTCTGGGTGCTCCCTGGCTGGATGGATAAAGTGGTTTCTCCTCTCTCAACTCAGTGGGTGACCTCCAGTAGTCCCTCCAGCCAGGCTGTCCAGTCCCTACCCTGCCAGCCCTGCTGCAAACACTGGGCCAGAGCAGTGGGAACTAGCAACTGTGCAGTTACACTGAAGACACCTGGAATAAGGGGATATAAAACTGCACACCAGGAGTCAGGGCTGCATTCTCCATGAACAAAGCAGGAGGAATAATGACTGTCATGTAAGGGGATAACAGGTTTTATGGGTGAAAATACCTGCAACTCTGTAATTTTTTTTTTGTAATACTGAAGTGATTTTCAGGCAAAATAAAGGTGTGACGGAGAGTGGTGTATGGATCACAATCCCATACAAACACAGCACTGGTGTCTGAAATGCTGAGCCTAAAGAGCTCAGTCTCCGAAGATTTCACAGGGAGGTAACCATGAAAAGTACTAAATAATAAAGTACTGTTGGGGGTTGCCCAGTAACTGAGAGTGCAATAGTCTAATGCTTTTTCTGTGAGCTTGGACTTGGGTAAATATTTAGGCTTTTAAACCTTTAAATGACAGGAGCCATTGCATAGGGACACTGTGCAAAGCCCTGGACTATGTTTACTCACAGATGGTCTATTACTTATAAGGTCCTGTAAAGGCTTTTCAGTTCCTACTGTCCTTGTGCAGACTGCAGACAAGGGTGGTCTTTGGGTTCAGCGATGAGCCAGTCTCTCCTTTGACAAAATTCACAAAGATTGGCTTCCAAAAAGCCCTGGACAACCACAGCTCTTGGTCAAGAGGCGCAAGACTGTGATACCTCAAACAGGCCTGGACTGCCTTATTTCATTGCAGCCAGATGGTTTTGGTCATGCTTTGGTTTTCTTTTGTAAGACACAAATTAGATTCTTACTGAAACAGGCTGGTAAGGCTTCAAAGCAAGAGAGGAGAAAAAAAGTAAAAAGAAGAAAGACAATATTGCCTAGCAATGAGAAACACCCAGAGGCCGAGGTAAGAGCACTTACTGCGAATAAGTGGGTATTAGTGCCTTCTGTTGACAGAGGCAGCACTAAGTGGGCATTCTGTCTGGCTGCACAGCCTCTGATCGCCCAGCAAGCAGCAATCTCAAATAAATATTTCCATCTCCTAGGCAAGAAGATTGCCCCCTTGCCTGTGTGGCAGCGGCTCCGTCCCTGCGCAGGCCATGGCTGGCCGGGGCTGCCTCGGAGCACCCACACAAACTGCACACAAACTGCAGCTCAGGTGTGGCTGGAGCGAGAGCAGAGCACCCTCAGGGATCTCTCGCACCTCAGTGCTGCCACCCGGCTTCAGCAGCAGAGCCTCAAGCGAGCCCCGGGGTAAAGACGCCAGGGTTTGTCCCCAGGAGATTCAACAGGAGATATGTTGTGGATAATGGAAACGAGACATTTAGATGGGCACCAGACGTGTAGGAGAAAGGAGAAGGGGGTGGACACCGTAACTCTGTTCGCTCACAGACACCACAGGGCTCCTCTGCTGCAGAAGGGTTCAGTACTCCCCTCCCTTACACGGTGGTCACTGACCTCATTGGGCTTTGAATTAAAGAGCAAAAGAGATTAGCAAGACACTGTGCGATCCTTCACTGAAAGCCCCAGTAAAATAACGAGATTAAACAACAAGACGATCTGAGTAGTGGAAATCTTACAGTGCCTTTATTTATCTTAATCTAAAAATACAGAGGATGGGAACAAACAAACAACTGACAAGAAATATAACCCCAGCTTAACTTTTGATTGTTGGAAGAAGACTCAGTTTCATCACATGAATGTTCTGGTGTCCTAATTATGAACAGTTTCACTGGCTTTGTAAATACACTCAGCAAATGTGGCAATAATCACTGAGCTGTTGTAAGAGCAGGGCAACAGCATTGCTGAAACCTTTCGAGCCATGTTGACGATTGTGAGCAGATGTGCTAAAAGATGTATTTTTTCTGCGTAAAGGATGAGGGGGACCTTCTGCCTTAAAAGCTTGTATTTGAAGAGAACAAAATTATCCAGATATCAAACAGCTCTCATTTTTCTACACAAAGAAGTAGGGAATTGCAGACCAAAGAGAGGTTTATACAAGGAGTACTGCTGACTTAAATTAGCATCATTTTTTAAATCCACATTTTTTCCCAAAGCCAGACATTGCTTCTGCAGCTTGTCCAGCCACTTTTTCTACTCCATCTTGTGCCCTCTTGGAAGCCTTGTCAAAAGCTGCAAGAGAGGGAAAAGATAAGCAGAAAGTTGGAAAAATGCAACATGGTTCAATATTTAAGATGGAAGAGAAGTGTGAAAATAATTAGACTACACAAAAAGGTAGTGATATATATCTAAAAAAGATTTTGGACATTTTGCTGCCTCCCCATCTAACACCAACACGTGCCCAAACCTGCCCTTCTTGTCACATCCATGGAGCTGTGGAAGGTGTCAACTCTAAGGGGATACTGCCAATGCATTTTGGCTTTCATGAAATGTTTTAGACCTCAAAATTGCCTATTCATCCCTCATACTTAGAATACTACTAAATTATTACCAAAAAAAAATCAGCCTGGGTTTTAGTTTAGCTTTTTCCCAATCCCCAGCTGCAAGGCGCCAACACTTTCTAAGACAGCACCTTTTCAGCTGCATGATCAGTAATGTTCAACCCCAGTTGCTGCCTCAGCAGGTGCGGGGATCCAGGGTAGGGCTGGACCTGGACAGACCTCTGCCTTCAGGGCTGGGGTGGGGGAAGCAAGATGTAACACAGGGTTACTTAATCCTCTAAAAAGAAGAGCTGTTCCCACAAGTTTTCTGAACAAGAGGCCAATGTCTGAATGCTGTGCATGAGACTCGGTGGCCAGGGAGTGTCAGCTACTGTCTGCCAGTACATGTGTGGAGATACTAAGCAACAGATCCTGAAATCCTTTCGTGAGATTTATACAAGTTGTTACATAAAATTTAAAGTTTTTATAAAATGTTAAAGGTTATAAAAAGTTGTCACTGAAACCAAGGACTTTCAGGCTGAGAACACCTGTGGGACAGAGGAGAATCAGCACTGGCCGCTTCTGGCTTGTGTTGAGCTGCTCCATCTTGATTTGAACATCATTGCTCCTACCTTTCTGGCTTGCATCTGTAATCTGGTTGACTGCATCCTGAGTGGCCTGTCCCAATGTGTTTGCTGTAATTAAGGTAAAACAAAATCAAAGTCATTTCCAGCTGTTCCCGTGTCTGGTTACAGAAACTCCGTACGTCGGTCAGCTTTCTGCACGCCTGCAGCAGGCTGTGCCCCTGGCTGGCACAGAGCAGGCTGAGGCTGTGCCCTTCACTGGTGGGCACCCTGGGAACTGTGTGCTGCCAGAGCAGCTTGCTCCGAGATTAGCGCTCACCTGGCACCTACGGTCAGCTGAGCAAATCAATGGCAGATAAGCAGGAGATAAAGAAGCAAAGATTAGCAGTGAGTTGGAATGATGACATTTAGCTGCAAGCTGCTTATTTAACACTACACTTACTTTTATTGATTTTTCTACCTTATTATGCTTCGGGTAGGTTGGCCATTTAACGTGCATTTTCTCTGTGGGCCATTTGGGAGTAGGGTCTGTTCTAAAATGGAAGCAAGTGCATTAAACAGAGCAGGACAGGAGAAGGGAGATTTTTACAAACAAGATATGAAGAGGAGCAGAAACTAGAAACAACACATCAACTCCAGAAAACAAAACATTAAATAAGTGAGATGCCTTGTGATTATAAGACAGCTGATTGTTTATGAAACAGCAAAGTGCCCCCTCAGTGGCATGAATATATTCAGGATGCAGCAAAGACTATTTTGTTTTTCAGAAAGGAGTTTTGTCATGCTTGGGGGGCTACTACACATTTGTCCCCAGATGTATGGAAACTTGCTGTAACTTCAATATAATCGTGTTACATTTTTCAGCTATACAACGAAATGTTTGCAGGATCAGAATCCAGAACCATATCTGATCAAATTATACGCTACTGCCAAAGAGATGCTTGCAAACATGGTAGGGAACATACTATAAAAAGCTGGTATAAGCTATACACATTTTGCAATTTTTCATTTGAAGGAAAAGTTTTTATGGTTTGCATTGAAAGGTTGGTTTCCAATGCCCAGTGCTAATGACAACAGTGCTTGGCCTTAAAAGATGGGCATTGCTATGATAGAAATGTGCATACAGGGTTTTTTAAACACTGCAGAGTCTGGGGATTACTGCTGAAGAACACAACAGAAACATGTCCTATACATTACAAACTATCCATTGCAATCAATGTAGTTACATTACCAGAAGGCACTGACAGGCCAAGTGGCAAATGTTAATCAAAGGTTAATTCCAATTTACTAAAGGGAGAGCAGATTAAAAACCACCACAGAGCATGAAAAAAGACCACCCTGAGCAATGCAAATGCTAAATACAGAAGGTTATTATCACCAAAAAAAGGCTTCGCTGCTCTAAAAACATTAAATTTAATGTTTTGGAGAGAGATTAATGTTGGACAATGCTCAGGAGCCATAGAGGGAGAAGTGGGTGGGTGGGTTGAGGCAGCTTTGAGAGCCATAGCCAGCCTGTGGTCTTCTCCAGGTGATGGCCAAAACTTGCAAAGAAAAAAGAGGAAGCTGTGTCCTGCTAGCACCGATGCAGCTACAGGTTGTGGTATTTCTGAGTGAAAGCAGCAACTAAGCCCCCCTCCAAATATACAACAATATTCAATCTTTCTTACCAGCATCTTTTGCTGCACCTTCAGCTTGTCCCTTCAGTCCCTGGAAGCTTTTACCCGACATTGTGGCTTCTGACACCTGTTAAAAGTCCTCTCCTTGGATAAAACTGAGCACCTGGTGATCTATAGCACACTATGTGATAGTGTCCTGACTTGTCCTGGTTTTATACATCTGCCAGGAGACCTGCTGATTCTTTTGGGGGTGACTGGTACAATGGGTGGAGTTCGAATGTGAGGAATGAGAGCTGAAAATAGAGAAAAGCTGTTTATTTACCCTCCCTGATGAGAGGGTGTGCCCAGATTGAGATTTTTGCTCCATCGCACTGTCTTTGTTTGTTAATTTGTGGGGTTTGGTTTTTTTTAACCAAAACTGAAACAAAACCTGTTCCACCATCACAGGCAGAGGAAAGCCACTGAACTGAGCTTTACAGAGTGCTGGAAAACTACTGAAGTGCAGTGTGTGGGGCATGGCCAACTTTCATCCCCACTGGGCTGACTTCCTTCTCCTTCCTTCAGTCCCTGAGCAGATCCTCAGGAGAACAGAAACCAGCCCAAACTTGTTTCTGTTCTTAGAAGTTTTAATCACAATCCCCTTTTCTTGTCAGGTGGGATAATGTTGGATGATGAGAGTTGTGATTTTTGTGTATTTTTATAAGAAACTGCTAATCTGGTCATCTTTCCAGTTGCCTGCTCAAGGTGGATTGCAAATCCCATCATCACAGAAGGCTTTGCCTGAGTGAGGCAGGTAACCAGTGCCAGCACTAAGAGTTCTCAGGGGAAGGGAAAAAAAAAAGAAGCCAAATTAACAAACCCACATTTTCCTAATGTGGCTTTGTGGTAAGATTCTTTTAGTTCAGAAATTATGTTTAAAGTCGCTTCCTTTCCTAGCATCACCACATTAATAAAAGTTTCTGGCTTTAACCTCTGGCATTTCCCAGGTTTCCACTAGCCCTTGGAGTTTATATTTCCTGCCATCAATCCCCAGTACAAAGGTACTTTGTACAAGTACACTATTGGCAGAGTCAGGAGCCAAACAGCTCTCCGGTTTTGTGGGGTCTGGGCTCCTCATTGCTATTTTCTGGGGTACAAAGTGTCTCTGTTCGGATGGCCACACTCATACCCATAATTGTCTTCCTGAGTAAAGATTTGTGTTGGTAAACAGGCATGAGAACAAGATGCCACAGATGAACTAGGGTGGGCACTGACAGTTCTCATAAGTTTAGGACCTCATTAGTACCCAAGGGAGGAAGAGTCACAGAAAACAAGGTTCCGTGCATTCCTCTGCCGCTCCTATTCTGCCTGTCATTTCAGAGAGCTCTTGTCAACTTTGGCACCACTCCTTTGTTATTTCAAACAGCAATCCTCTTTCTCCCTCAATGGGTCAATTAGACTTTTAATTATATATTCACATCAGGTATCTTTTTCAATTCCTTGCTGATTTCTTTCCTGCAATGATTTTCTTGCTTGAATTTGCAAAAACTCAGATAAAAAGACACCCAGTATTGTGGGGCTCTGGCATTTTTTGAATCAAACCACTAACACAGACCTTTTTCTTGCCCAAACCTGACAACACAGCTCCAGCAAAGCCACACCAAAAAGGTGGATTTCAGCTGTTCTTAGCCCCTTAGGTAGATTAACTTTGTGCAGAATGTGAGTGAAAGTAAGGAAGAGGCTCTCTGGAATCCACCAGGCACCTTGTCACAGCTCGAGAGGAGATGTGCCCAGGCTTCAGCAGCAAATACCTTCCAGCTGCCCTCCCAGCTTGTTCCCACTGCTGGGTTTTCAGTGCAAGGGCCCTGCAGGTGCTGGCTGGGATAGTCTGCTTGAAAGGGACACCAGGAGTTTGGGAGAGCATTTAAAACATGCATGCTTACATCAAGCATTAAACATGCACCACATTAGAGCAATATCTTATAGACTCCTAATCAGTTCAGGTCAATACTGCTCTCTGATTCTGCTCTGACACCTACCTAGATTTCCTCAGCTCCAACTATTATTCTTCCAAGTGGAAATCTCTGTTTAGCACTTAGGACTCAATATGGGTGTCTGATGTGTGCCACTGCTTGCTTTGCCTCCTGCACAAAACATTAGGTAGCATGAATTCCTGAGTAAAACCCACACTGCTGACAGCATGACTCCTTATCTAATGTAACCTTATCCTTAGCATTAATATAATTATCCTGATTCCAAACAACAACAAAAAAAGTGAGCTAATTACCCTTGTCCAAATTGACATGGCATGATCATTATAATGCAGCCCAGAGCAGAGAGAAGAGGGACCTTTGGTATAGTATTTATTCCATATGATGGGACCAACAATCTGTGCATCAGGTGGCTGAATAAATTAGAGTGCTCAAAAATGAGGATTTGAAAGGGTGGAAAGTTAGTTTGGACTTTAGCTCCATTCAGCTCTCGGTATCTGCTGAGACTGCAGGTAGAAATCCTGGTTAATGCCAGCTGGGGCAGGTACCACAGTGTGCAGGCAGAGCCACATGCCAAGGTGACCCCGGAATTTCAGACTATTTCAAAAGTTACTCCACCTGGTAATGCTGGGGTGCATCACTGACACTGGCCCAGACCAAAAGTTAAAAGGTGTCACATCCCCAGCAGCACTGTCTGCTCACCTCTGACATGTAACTTGTCTGACACCCTTCTTTGTGCCTGAGTCCTTGGGCTTTTTCTCCACACTCTGCACCTTCACAGTTGCTTGTGATGAGCAATTTGGGGAAAAGAAACCCAAAACTGGTTCCTTAAGTGCTAGGAGTGCTCCACTACCCACGGCCCTGGAAATGGCAACTCCAAACATGGAGCCCAAACAGCTGTGAGTTAAATCTAAAGCACCACAGGGAAATTAGAAATTGTTCTGGTTTCCTTTCCTTTCACACATGGCATCTTTGAGCACCCTCTCATATATCAGTGACATGAACCCTTCTGTTTTATTACCTGATGAAGGTGAGAATTAATTATTCAGAGCTAGGGCTTATGTTTTACACATGAAAATGGGTAAGTGAGGTTAATTAAGAAGTATTGAAATTTATTTGGGCTTTTTTAAATTTTAATTTTACCAGGGTTGGGATTCATAGACAGGTTTGGTGTCCATCAGCAAGGCAAATGCAATGACGTGTCAGGGCTAAAAAGTTCTACTCAGATCACTCCAGAAGTTTAGGAAGTGTGCAGTGTTCAGCATTTGCAGCTGCTAAAAGAGACTGATACTAGTATGGATGTGATGTTTATGTCATGAAACAGAACTGTTTTAAGAAATGCAATGGTTTGCTCATAAATAGAAATAATTATTGTAAGTCATACGTTAGTCATTCAGAAGAGCAAACTAAAGTTGTTCTAATTAAGTTAAATTAGCTGTTCAGTTCAAATATTGATATACAGTTCTGGGAGAAAAGTAGGTTTAACTGATTCTTCCTTTACACAGGTAGTAACATCCTCCAGGAACCATCAGTCAGCTCTGCTTCAAAGCATGAGATCAAAGTAAGGCCAGTGCAAATGGAGTTCTTTACCTTCTGCTTTCTCAATCTTGAAGTAAGACCCAGGTGAAGTGTCATGTTTCTACTGCCTTCTGGAGCACCTGAAACCATGCTTAAATGCTGGGATTGCTGTGGAGTCTCATGATATCCTGCAGATTCAGGACTAGAAAAGACAAAAATAATTTGCCAGGTCTTTAACTTAGAAAGGGTAGGAAGATGAGACAGCCTTGACTCCCACCTTAAAATCTGGCATGGGACTGAGGAAATAAACAACTGGTCCTATCCCAGGAGTGGCTGGCTGGGAAAGCTGAGGACGTGAGCTGGGATGTAAAGTTTCCAGGAGAGCTGTGTATATTTTCTAGGCACACTGAGAGGAAGGAGTGCTGTGGCTCTGCCCTTCTGGCACACAGCTGTGCTGCCCACCCCATGTGGGCTTAGGGGAAGGGGAAGAGTGGAGAGGCGGAGCTGCCTCGCACGCTGGACTCCACGCAAAAAAGCAGCGCCAAAGCTTGACAGAGAAGTTCTGTGCTGCTGCAAACTTGTGTGGGCAGGGGTTTGTCTGATATTCAGAAAGCTCAGTTTTAATCTGAGCTTTTTCTGCTATGCTATTAACAGAATGGAGTATCTTCTTGTGATTTGGTAGGGTTTTGGTGACTTATGAAACAGTTAAGCCGAGTTTCAATGTGCCAAAGAGGTGAGAATGTGATTTTATAGAGAACAGTATTAAAAAGCAGCCCTTCAGTTTTTAATTGGGTGCTCTGTGAGTTCAGTTTTGGGACATGCATTATGCAGACACAAAAATAGGACTTTCAAATGAAGTGGGATTTTAAGTGTATTATCACCTGATTTGCATTTAAATTAGTGGAACGCGGTTTGGGATATTCTGTAGAGAGCCACTGCTTCCTCTTCTTCATCCCAGACAGACAGCTTTGAAAAATCAGGCCCTGCATGCCCTTCAGCCCTTGGCTAGGACGTAACTGGGGGGAGCTCTCAAAGGCTGCGAGCTCTATCAGAACAAATCACTTAATAAAGCTGAACTGCAGTTTTACACGGTAAGGAAGTTTTGCTGTTACAAGGGGAAAAAAATGGTTTTCAGCACTTTGTTGGTCACTTGTATGGTGAGGTTGATGCAACACTTGGCAGCCGCTGTTCCTGGCTCATTGGATGCCCTCAGAGGTCAGAGTGCGAGTGCCCAGAGTCGTCACTGGGGACAGACGGTGGCCACGCTGTGCCTGGCACTGGGCACTGTCTCACCACAGTGGGATTAAATTCACAGCTTCTGTGACAGTGTGACATGTACAAAGTCCACTTAAATAATTCACAGGGTGAGACGAGTAAAAGAAATACTTGATCACTCACACCACGACCTGTCAGCAAAAAATGATTTTGCTAGTGTTTGCTTCCCTCAGCATTTACCTGGGGCAGGGGGTGCCAGCACTTCCATGGTGGAAGCACCTTCTCCTGTGGGATGCGTCTGACGCATCTCCTCCATCATTCCACTTTTCACTTTCCTTCCATCACCTCTCGTTACACTTGCCTGAATACTCATTGAAAACACAGACTTCTTTTCCATGCAACGAACCAAACAGACGTACAACAAAGTTTAGCTGAATAATTAATAGACAATATTTTGTCTCTTTTATGAAAGACCCTTCTACTTCAGAAGAAACAAGTCTTCACTTTTCTTACCTCTGACAAAGGTGGCTCAGACCTCTGGCTTCTGCTCCCTCCAGCTGGGTGACAGCCAGTCTGAGGAAGGGACACGGAGGAAATAGAGGCTCACTGAGCCATTGCACAGGCACGGCACCACCCTGTTCCCACTCACTGACACAGGGTACTCATGCAGGAGGAAACTGCATGTCCTGGTGTCTGTCTCCAAGACTTGTGGTTGCCTGTGCAAGATGCAGAAACACTCTGAGCTCTAGCTGCCACGGGACTAGACCAGGCCTGTGCAGGGACTGCACGAGGGAAGTGCTGAATGCCTGCCCTCCCGGGGCCCAGGGCAGTGCTCTCCCACGTGAGAAGCAGGCAAGTGCAGAGGCAGATCTTTAGGAAACATTCAGACACTTTTGGTGCCCATATGTTGGGCAGTAGTCCAGCAGTGTTTTCAGCCCACCAGTTCCAGATACAGGTGTGTAAATACTGGTAAAACACTTTCCCTCCCCCAGGGAAGGAAACACAGAGTGCTGCATGCCTCTCTCCCAAGCAGCCACATAGCTCAGTGTGGCAGAAATGTGTCCTGGCACTCTTTACTCAGTAATTGTCATTCTCTCCTGGTTTAAGCCCTTGGAACCAGGGGCAAAGCCTGCTTGAGAGATGGGCATTTGGGGAGCAGCTTACTCCTCCTTTGAGTTACAGCCCGCTCCTGCCTCCCACACATGCCCTACATAGTGAAGGCATTCACCTCCTTTTTTTTGCAAAATACTTTTTTTGCAAAACACTTTTGTTTGTATCCCCATAAAGCAAAGCTTTTGAGCAAAAGGTTTTTCTGTCTCTCTCTAGTGAGCACTGAGAATAGACTCCAGCCTCCTGCTGCTGGGCATGAGTACCTCTTTATGTCCTCTTACCTTGGCCTCAATTTTAGTTACTCTGTTTAATTGGCAGATGTTTTGCAGGACATCAGAAAAGAGTATGCACATACCAGACACATCTTCCTTTGAGGGCTCTTGTTACCTCTGCTAGGGCTCTTTTGTTCCCTTTCTGTGTTGAAATCAAAGACCCACTGGGATGGAAGTCCTGTGGTCTCTGCAAGACAATGTTTTACACATACTGTTATGCCTGAGAGAGGCTGCCAGCACACTTGCCAGATGCTTCCATGCCACAGCAAGTCTCTTCTTCCTTCCGTGGTCATCATCATTAAGCAGCTTAATGAAGATTAATGGTCTGATTTTGATGCAGTTTAAATCTCAACAGTTTACACTGGCTTCTCCTGGATTCGTGGGTGCTCTGCCTGCAGATAAATAAAAATTTTTATACCCATAACTACTGATGTGCTTCAAACTTAGCCCATTATTTAGAGCAATGAGCAACATTTTCCTGCTCTCTGCCCTGGTGAATGTGGAAGGTCTCTGCTGCTCTCACTCAGCAGCTGATCTGCAGCCTGACCGAGTGCTGTAACCGATACCAGCCCCGCGTTGGTGGTGCACCAGGAGATTCTCCTTTGGCACCTGCCCTCCCTCTCACAGCGACCCTGCCTGTCCCTGCCAGCAGCAGGGCAGCGCTGATCGGGTCGGTCGGTGCCCATCACATTTCCTTAATTCCCTTCTGGCAGCTTGTTACACCCGGGTGCCAGGGCAGCTTTGGTGCAAACAGAATAAACTGAGCTCAACATCAACTTTCATATTCCTTAAAAAGTCTGCTTTCATCCAATATCACCCTCCACATTCTCTCAAACATAGCAAGTATTTAAAAAGTGAAATATTTGGTTTTCAGCCCTGAGAGACAGAAAGCCAGCCTACCTACAGTACCAACTTCAAAAATACAATTTTTCATGATTCTTCATCTCTTACAATATGATTTAAGGCCCTTACAGTTTTGAGACCCCTGTATTCTAACACTGCACTTTTACAGGAAGAATGCATCAGTTTGGAAGGATCCACATCTAAAATGTGCAAAGAAAACTGACAAGACAAAAAACTTGTTCAAACACTTTTTATTAGTTAAAAAAAAATATTTCCACAATGCCTAGAGATCCCAAGTGCCGGTGCATATGGATGCAAGACACAGATTAGTGAGTCCAACCAAAATATACAAAGCAACTGGGAGGCCAGGAGGGAGGTTGGGAAAGACACACAGCCCGGTACACACCTGCACTTTACTTACAATTAGAGGAGTCTGGCTTACATATATTGTACGACTGGTTTATGAGGCAAGTGAAAGACTACAGAGCTGCATGTAGTTAGTCTATGGACAGTGGGATTTTCCTGTTGTGGTGTCAGCTAATATTTCCATGTATGCTCCTGGAATGGTCTCTTTTGAGCTAGAATTCCCTAACTTGATGGATCACCTGCAATTTCACCCTGTGAGAGAAGACAGATAAGAAAACAGGTAAATATTTCCAGTGAAAAACATATATAAATAAAATTAGGAGAAAAATCAATGCTGATAGTCACCACACAAAACCCCATAAACAGCTAGAAAACAATGAGGACCACAGGTGATGCAGAAAATAAATGAATTATCCATTCCTTCTGGAAACCAGACACACTCCTGCTGTAACTCGGATCTCTGGGGAAAATGGGGGTGTGAATTCACATGTGGTAGAAATCGAGGTAATGTGGGGCCAGGCTCCACTGGCAGGAGTGTCCTGCTCTGCTCCTGCCTGACCCAGCCTGACATCAGCACTGGTGCAGCCATGCAGCCAGTGGGATTATGGGGCCCATTTCTGGGACTGGCAGTGGGGGTGATGGCTGGCAGAGAGTGGCAGGTGCAAGCTGAGACTTTTGGGAGCTTCGGGGACCATGAAAACAGTCCGAGCTTCAGAAAGGCTGAAAACTGTGGGGTTTGGGTGCATGCAGTATTTGTGAATGGGGCAGACAAAGGCCTTGACACTGAAATTGTAAAGGGAATACCACATGAGAAGCATTTGCCCCTGTTGCCCATGTTGGACAAAAAGTCATCCTTGTTCAAGACCTCAGATTGGCCCAGAGACTGATGTCTGACCCAGGGCTTCAAAAGAACATTGCAAGCAGAACAGTTCAAAAATTAAATGAACTCATTTAAATACAGAAAAATCTATAGAAAAACCTAACTTGTTATCTAAATCTCTTCTAAAGCATGGCTGCAACCAGGAAAAAGCTATTCCATGTGATGACAGAACCACAGGACAGCATTAACTTTTATATGTGCATTCACACCCCAAAATCAACCCAAATCAGGCAGCAGTTTTCAATCTGTCCATCTGTCACTCATGGAAAATTCCCAAGATGAGGAAGTGGCAAAAGCGAAAACAGATGAGCTCAGCTTTTTCTCCAACAACTCAGGAAAGCGGGAACAGTGATGGGCTCCTTGCATGGCAGTTCTATAACCACAGGAGGCAAGGGGGAGATTCTCCCAGGGGAAAACCAGTAACCCAGAAAGAGCCCACGTGTGGCACAGAGAGCCCGGGGCGGCGGGCCCGTGGCACCACTCACCTCTCCGCCGGTGCTCGCCGGGGCCCCCTCTCCCTCCACCCTGGGCTGCTCGGGCGGCTGCGGCGCTGCCAGGTCCTCCTGCCAAGTCACAAGCAAGATGTTTGTCCTTGCTGCCACATGCAGAGTCATCGCCCTAATCTTAGACAGACTGCCCGAGACGGGGTTGAGCATTACACACGCAAGCAAAATAGCAGCTTTAATAGATGGCAGCTACTGCTTGAAATCTGTTTTTGTTGTGCAGCTGGTTAGAGCAGATATCTATGAAAAAGCCAATTCAATTTCTTACAGCCGGGTTTAGGGTCTTTTTCATACAGAAAATCAGTTCTTTTTCTGTCATTGAGACCAGAGTTTTGACTCCTTCAGTGTTTCAGAAGAAATTTGGGAGGAACAAATAAATCATCTTTTCCTAAGGAACATGCCCTTATCTTGCACTGCATTGTTGGCTGAAATGACTCGCTGGTACCAGCCTGAGCTGTGTTAAGCAAGCCCAGGTAACCAATGACATCAAACTGCACGTGATAGAAGCCAGTTTCTCCTGCAGGGAGACCTGCATCTCTTCAGGAGAGGCCACGGCTCTGATGGAGCCACTCGGCCACAGCCTTTCTGAAATGAGTCAGCTCTCCTGCTGCCAGCAAACAGCTCGCTACTCTGAATTCATGGAGGCTCATCCAGCCTCAGGATCCAGCCAGTGGCTTTAAAGCACTTTACATTTGCATTACACTTTGCATATCTACACCTTATAACACAGCAATGCACATTAGGCCAAA
The DNA here is from genome assembly GCA_013397115.1 of Edolisoma coerulescens. NCBI lineage: Eukaryota > Metazoa > Chordata > Aves > Passeriformes > Campephagidae > Edolisoma > Edolisoma coerulescens. The sequence continues at coordinate 2,476,821 of VWZW01000242.1, read as the reverse complement.
GCAGGTAAATAGCCTCAAATTGTATTTCGAAGCTTTACAGATTTTTTACTATTAGGTGGAAAGGAAAGAAACCTCCAATGCAAGCCACTGACAATAGCTGCAACAGCAGGTGTTTCATAGTGTTTTGCAGGTGGAGTTACCAGCTGCTGTGTGAAATTGTGATGGTCAGTCAAAGGCAACTGCCTAAGGTGCTGAGCTGCATTGGGAAAACTGGGGAACAGCTCACAGGAACACAAGGACCAGGGCAGTGCACCCCATCTTTCTACAGGGTATGACCACCTATTGTTCCTGTGGGCAGGGAGCTCGGCTCTGGCAGATGTGGAAAGAGTCCTGGGGGAGGGACACCTTTCTCAGGACCACCCTCGGGACACTGTATCCAAGAGCAATGGGTGGGCTGGAGAATCCCTGTTCACCTATTGTGCTGCTTGTTACATCCCTTAGATCGTGCTCTCTGCCAAGACTGCTCCAGAAGGCTAAAAATCAACCATCTATTTTTAGAAAGGGAAGCAACTGAGTTTCTGGAGGGTGTTTCTAAACTCTGTTGGAGGAACCAGCACAACAGCAGGATGAAGAGGTGTCAGGCCGTGTTAGGGATGTTGCCTCACAGCCTTTCTCACGCGCTTCCACCCTGCCCAGAATAGGGAGCAGGAGCTGAGGAAGGGCTGCATTCTTCAGCTGGGTGTTAGCTGGCTGGGGATTTCAGGGACTGCTCAGGAAGACAATAAACAGAACAGGACCATGCGGTGTAGGGGTCTTCACTTTGGAGGAAGAGCCAGAAATTCCTGGGCACCAACTCCAGCTATAACACTGACTCACAGAACGACGCTGGGCAAGAAAGACGGGGTGAAAATCCAACTTCCTTGGGGGACAGCAAGAGTTCTGCCATTCCTGTCAGTGCTCATCTCCTCACTAAAAGGGGTAACATTTTCTAAGCAAAAGGCATGTTGAAACCATGAAGCAATTAGTAACGCTTCTCCTGCTCTTAAAGTGCAAGCTGGATTTTTCCCCTCAGAAATTACGTACCTTCTTAGAAAAAAGTATTTTAAATGGAAAAAAAATAAATATTTAGTTTGCTATGGGCTGTTTTCTTTTGAGTGGGCAGTTGAATCTTTTTTTGCTAGTGAAGAAAGAAAGGTGAAGTACTTGAACATAATAGTTAAGTGAAACACAAGACCTTAGAATTCCTTCCATGAATACTATACAAATTTTTAAATATGTGTGTTTTTAAATATATTTAAAATTTTTGTGTGTTTAAAAATATATTTTTATGTAGAATATATGCACCACAGAAGATCTATATATAAAAAATACAATATTTCACGAAATTTATGAAACATAGGTACATGTTCAGCTATCACTAATGAAAAATTCAACAAATTAAAACCTGCCATTTATGAAAATATTCCTGTGCAATGCTAAGGGATCTTCAATAGACTGCACTATAGGCTTCTGGGTTCAGATATTTTAATAAGTTTTTTTAAAAACTGACTTTAAAAGCCCAGAAATACTGAAAGAAATTAATTACAATTTAATTCCTCAGACTTCTCATTTTCACAGGTTCTATGAAATGTCCTTTTTCAGCTCCTCAGCAACTGACTTGTATGTTCTGCTGTCTGAGTCCATATACAAAGTGGAATTTATATTTTTTGTCTATATCATCTTATAGGCCAGCAGGAGTTTTCTTGCTGTCCACAAATATTTGGATATAAACAATCTTACTGAGATTATCTTCCTTATATAACAGAGAAAGCAGTCCAAATACTGGATGCTGGAATATACTCATAAAATCTCAACAAATTCATTGGCTAGCAAGATTTCATTATTATTATTATTTATTTTTTTTTTAAGGCTGTAAAGCCAGAGAGGTTCACTGCCAGCCTAATCTGCTACAAATTTAAGAGCCCTCAATGGGACATCAATTGCATAAGGTGGAGAGGTTCAGCCTCCTGTAGTGCTCTTGACCTTGGGTGCTGGAGCAAACACAACGCTGCCTGGCAGCATCCCCAAACCACTCCCTTGGAAACCCTCAGGCAGCCTGACAGGTCCTGTGGATGAGCTGTCCTGGACGGGTTTCAGGCTGAGTGTGCTCAGAGTGATGCTGACAGCTCTGACTAAGGGGTCAACCCTTGATTAAAGTGAGTGGACCCACCAACAGGACAGACAGAGGGGCATGCAGGATTCCTGTCTTACCCTACAAATCCAGGTAGACTTTGGGGTGGCTTTATTTTTATCCAGCTCACAGCCAGACTCTCTGAGAGTTTCCTGGGACTGCTCATACAAATAACACGTGTATTCTATGGGATTGCTGGGGCACAGCCTTGAGCCATGAAGCACATCCATGGTCTTGTAGGCTTTAAGGCTTCACCAGTGCCACTAACTCAGCTATTTTGCATGGGAAAATGTATGCCTGGATGCACCAATGAGACTGAGAGGGAAGCACAGAAATAGTGCCTGTGGGCAGAGTACCCCACTCCACGCTGCTTTTGCAGTCTGCCCTGCTCCATGAGATGTGGAAGATACCGCTGGCATGCATCCCTGCATCAACTAAGTACAGGGAAGCTTGAATACAAAGGGGAAGAAGTTTCAACTATTTATTCTACTTAGTTGTTAGGTAGTTTTGCTGTTGATTTCCCTGCTCCTCCTGCTTAGCAGCTCTGCCCTTGGTGGCTTCTCAGATGCCCTTGGTCGCTCTCTCCTAGTGGCACTTGCCCAGCCCAATCTAACTTGAACAGGGAGGTCACTCAGTTCCTGCTTCTAATTCCTTCGGTGCGACTGTCTTTGCGTTAGAGGTGTCGCAGGGTGTAAGTGAAGGGAATTAAGGCCATGAACATCAGCCTTTCACATTCAAGAGGTGCAGTTGTTATGAAAGAGATGAGCCAGGGTGTGGGTGAGGCCCACGTGTGCCAGATCAGGTGCACAGAAACGCCAGCGAACGCGCCCAGCGGCTGCACGTAACTGACAAATGCTCATTTAAATTACCAAGTGAAGTAAAAAAGAGATCAGACCCAATTCAAAGTGACAGAGTCATGAACTGACAACTAAATCATAAAAACTGGCAGGACAAATAGATCTAAAGGGAAGATCTAGGTGGAGGGTGTAGGGAAGCATCAGCTACTGGGGAAATTGTTCCAAACCCTGAGGGACATTTTGAGAGCGTGTGGATGTACATGGGCTGGTTCCCAACCACGTGGTGTCTGCATTGCAGCAAGCTCTGTGCTGTGTCATACAGACGAAGGATTAATCCTCTTCTAAGACAGGGATATTTCGTGGGTGGTTATCTCACTGGAATCTCTTAATGTCCACCCCAGGGATGGGGATGGGTGCAAAGCCACAGACAGAACACACTACTGATGGGTTTCATTCCTTTGTGTACCAGAAAAATTGTGGAGGGCTTATAATCTCTTAATTTACAGATTTTTTAGTTAATACTTAAAAACTCCCCCAAATCAGTGAATACTTTCTTGTTCTCAGCAGTGACCAGGTCAGTGCCAAAGCCCTATCAGGCAGTGCCAGCACTACCCAAGGTTGTTCTCGTCTGGTGCTTGGCAGCCCTCCGTAGGTGTAGAGTTACTTCAGCCCCATTTCCTTCTGCGTGGCTCTGAGTGCTCCCCCCAAGGACAGTAAGGAACAGCAGGTTGCCAGGGTGTCCACATTTCAGTGCCTACCATGATGCAACAAAGGGCTGAATTCTTTCCCGTGGCCAAAGTCACCATTTGATACACCACAGAACTCAAGCACCCCACGGCTATCACAAGCAAAACTTAACCCAAAACCCTTAGAGTTCCCCTCTCCGTCCTAGTGTGTGACTGCCACTGATCCCAGCTGTCAAATGCACAGACTAAATGTCAACAAGCTCTCTGTAATTGATATTAATACTGGGAATGGTCAGCTGGGGATATGCCTCCTAGGGCACTCCCATCCCCAGCCCTGAGTCACCCTGCAGCACTGCTCAGTGCCATGCATTCACAGATCCCTGGCACTTTGAACAGCCCTTCTCTAGCAGGGAACAACACTGGAGATAGCTGAAAACCCAAATAAGATGTTGGCAAGTGCTCTGTGCAATTAGAAAGAAGGAGGATGATGTGGAGCACAAACAAGTCTCAGGACTGGATGCAACAGCTCTCTCAAACCTCAGGGGCTGAAATGCTTGTGATGATTCCAGGATTGCAAGATTATGAAAGTGGGTATTCACTGTTTAAACATTTAAAAGCAATATCTTATCACTCTTAGGGTATCTCCAGTGGATCTCCCACATGCATTACAGTGCCTGGTGCTGCTATTGGCAAACTCTGGATGTATTTCCATTAGCAAATTGTGTAACATGATAGGAGCAGTTCTGGAGAAAAACCAGCTGGTGCTGAGAGCCCAGCACAACTCCTTATACTCCTCTCAGGGCCCTCCCTCTGGAGCAGCTTTGGCTCCATGGCAATTATCCATTAGCAGTGGGGATGCACTCGGTGAGCACACAGAGCTCAATCTTCTGTGTCTAGCTGGATCCAAAAGGTGTCTAGCTGGATGTTAAACTATGGTGGGTGAGTACGAATAAAAGATTTGCACTCCTAAGCTGAACTAAACCAGCAGAACCGTTGAACCCTCTTTCGTACAAACGTTTTTCCTGATTTTTTTTCTCCTGGGATTTGTCTTGTTTTTCTCCTCCTGTTTTCAGTTGGCTGCCCACCTCTGCTATTTGGCATGACACCATGATGCTGTATCGAAAGCAGTTTCCTGGCTCCATTTATTCTACCCTTTAGCATGTGACACATCCTAATTTTTTATTTCTTAACCAATCTCCATTTTAAATCTAAGCAGTCAGGCATCAATGGAAGACAGCAGAATGACAGTTCAGATGCTCTCTGGAAAACTTGCACTGATTTAAACTCTGAAATTAGCTGTAAACTGTAGCTGTCAGTGTTAGAGGTGAGGTTCTCACTTAGGAGGAAAGGGGAAGAGGATTGCTGCTGCTCTGTCCTTGCTGGAGGGGAGACAGTTCGATATCTGCAGCAGGGATTCCTACCATCAGCAAATTCCTCACTCTCCTGGGTCAATCACCCCATGGTCAGTCAAAGGTAGGAAGGGGTATTCTGGCCCCATGGAACTGGGAATCACTGTTTGCACTCCTGTAGCCTAACTGCTTTTCCCTGTGGGAACAGAGATTAAACTTGTCCCAAGGGCTTAGCAGAACTCCTGTATCTGCCCTTTTCACATGCTTTCAGGAGGACATTTTGCGTCACTTGTAGCTGCTGTTCTCCTCTTTTGTTAGGCTATTCTTTCAGGATTTATATGCTGTGTAGAAGTTTTGTTTCACATCACAATGTGTTTATGTGCAGGTCAGGAAATTAATCAGCCGACTATCTGAACAATTAAAACAATTTTGGCCAGCCTGGCTTCACTTTGATTCTGGGTTTGGGTTTGCTGTGACTCATCAAGCTCATGTGGCCATCAACAGCACTGATCACACTCTCTGAAGAGGGGAAAGAGCCCGGGCTTACCAAAGAGCTGCCAAATATTGGCCTCGTGCTGTACAAATGGGTGCTGTTTGTTACCAAAGCATCTTCTCTAATGATCAACACTGCCTTCATCCAAGGAGCTGTTCTGCTCCTTCACATGCCCCTTTAATCCCCTCACTTGAAGCAGCCCCGTTTGTCAAATTAGGCTGGAGGACAGAAGATGCCTTGTCTGAGTCTGGCTTAATCCATACACAATTTGGGTCACACGGCCTTCATCAATGAGCACTTGGTTGTTGTCAAACCAGCACGAAGCAGAGCAGCAGGGTCAGGCTTTCTGCTGGAACCAGGCTGTGCCTGAATTGCTGCTGCCCTCTGCTGCCTCCGGAGCTGCCGTGGCCAGGGCAAGCCTGTGCATCCCACCAGCACGGCACAGGGGTGAGGGCAAGTGCTGGCTCTTGTGCCTTCCCACCCTGCACATCCCTGAGCTCTGACTCAGCCCAGACGCTCACTGCAGCCCAGACACATTTCTACTCAAGTCTCTGGGAAAAATGCTCTTCTACATTCGTAAGAAAAGGGAGAGCCAGACTCTTGCCAGCAGTGCCCACTGATGGGACAAGAGACAATAGGCACCAAGTGATTAATGTGTCCATCTGAACAAAAGAAAACAATTCTCTTTTTTCCTATGAGGGTGGTCAACACTGGCACAGGTTGCCCAGGGAAATTGTGGAGTCTCCTTCCATGGAGATACTCAAAACCCAGTGGGACACAGTCCTCTCTCATTGACCCTAAGTGAGTTGGACTAGATGATCTCAAAGAGTCCCTCCCAAACTAAATGATTCTGTGACTATATTAGGCATTATATGATAATATTAAGTATCAGACAAAAGCAGATACTGCTGAAAACCTTTCATGAAACATGTAAAACCATCAACTGTAAATGTTTGCATGTAGTTTAAGTGTAATCCAAAGGCTCTTCTGTCCTGCACAACACAGAAGAAACAAACATACCTTTTTTACAACTCCTGTAGTGGCCACGATGGTCTCTGCTCCTTCTACAGTCTTGTTTGCCACTGTGTTCACGCTGGCTACGACAGCTTCTCCCACCACGTTGGCCTGCTCTTTGGTCTTCTCAGCCACTGCAGTTTCAACAAAAGCGGAAAAGTCAGCAAGCTAGACACTGCCAGAAGGCTGCCAAATTCCCTGGGATGATAAAATGATGTAAAAGATGATGCATTGATGTAAAAGAAGAAATTAGCCCTGGTGCAGTCCTTGTTTGGATTTTTTAGATGAGATCACGTCTGAATTTAGATCGTGCACGTGAGGATTTCTGTCTGACACAAAATGCTGCTCAGAGAGCAGCACTGCAGCCTGTCAGACTCTGTGGGCAACTGGAGAATGACAAATTCACTGTCAGATACTAAGAGACAACAGTGCAAATAAGGTATTCTGCATTGCAAACTGTGCATGACCTCTTCCTTCTGTTTGATTTAATACCCCTTGGCAGAAAAAAGCAACAGTTATGAAATTCTCCAGGGAAAGGATCCATTCATCTTCCTTCAGGGCAGTCCATATGGCTGCTCTGCCTTGGAGTTTGGGATACCCTAGAAGGAACCCTTTGGGTCCCTGACTCTGCGACAAGAGTCTCCCAAAGACAACAGTTTTAGCAAGACAGGATCTGATGCAAGTAAATCCTGTCTGCGTGCTGGGCTGTGCACCTGACACTGTGAAATGTCTAAATTGCTGTGAATCATCCCAGTCTGCCAAGTAACCTTTGTTAAATTTTTTTGACCTACTCTACTGATTAAATATTTTCTCTCATCCGTGCCCCTGCAAATGCCAGACCCTGAACCATTGCTCCTGGCAAGCAGCCTCCATTCATCAGCAGGAAGGTCAGGCAGATCAGTGGTGTCCCACAGAGACCTCCCACTTGGCAGGGGTGATAGCCTTCCCAAGAGGTCTAACAAATCATCACAGATCTCCACATCCCTCTCGGGCTGTGCTCTTACCTGAGGTCACACTTTGCACTACGCCCTCCTTGGTTTTTGTGCCTGTGAAAGGAAACACAATCCATCAGTGTGCCTGGCAAAGAACACCCTGAGTTCTGGACACAGATGGCTTCCTGTTCCGAGGAAGTGCAGTGGGGAACCGAGGTGCTGCTGGTACCTCCTGCTCATACACAAACCATTCACAGAGCCAGAAAAGAGACCAGCTTCCCTTCCCAATAAAGCCAAAGAGTACCTTTGTGTTGAGAGTCGGAGAGCTTCAACAGCAAATTCTCTGGAGATGCCTAGACCTGAAAAATCTTGATTATACCATGCTGAAGTATGAAAAATTGTCCCTGGAATATTTCCAAAATGAGCAGTTGAGTGGTGGTAAATCAACTTTAAGCTAGTTGTAAAAATGACTGTAAATAAAATCACCTGGTAACATCTCACCTACTTCGGTCTTGCAAGACAAGAAGTCACACCTGTGACTCTCCCCGCCTTTCAGCAGGATACTTGGCTGCAGTGGCCATTTAAATTCTCATTCTATACCACTAATAAAGACTCTAGAGAAAGCTGAGACTGAATTTACAGAGCCACCACCCACCTACTTCATACCTACTCACTAGATTCCCAGTAGGGTGCCTCAGCCTAGGCTGTAAGTGCCTGCTCACAGCAATACACAGAAAGCAGATGGTTTTATCTCAAATTATGAAAATACACCATATGTATGCTTACATTGTAATTTATCTCACTGTTCTCAATGCAGGAAAGCTAACAGGATCTGAAGGCATTCAGTTCGCAACACAAATAGCCCTAAGGAATAATTAATCTCTGTGATTTTCCTCCACACTTGAAATGACCAGCTATATATCCCTTCTACTTGATACTGCTGCAGATAAGTTAATTCATACGGTAGATGGGCAGCCCCCATGGTAACTAGGTGCTTTACACATTAAAAAAATAAAGGATCAAATTTATCTCTGTTGGAAGTCAAATAAACACATGCCAAAATATTCCACTGGTCCCACTTGTATATTGTAAATCATCTGCACCTACACAGGTTCTCTTCAGGTTTCCCATACACGGATTTCTATGGCCAACTATCAAAATGATAAAAATGGACAACAACCAGGCAGATTTTTGACTCCATAGTAGTGGAGCATCCATGGGTGTGGTGGGAGAAACCAGCTACAAACCACAGCTCATTCTCATTAACAGCCTGAAAAGCAAAACAGGTGCAGTGCCCTGATAACAACAGGTCCAGCCCAGCTCTGTTCTGCCTGATACATGTTATGTATTATTGAATGTAACTCTCAATCGCTGATTTATTTTGGTGGCTGCAATGTTTGCCTGGGGCAGAACAAAACTGCTCTACTACAATATGCCCTCAACATTTCACTCCATCCTCCCAAACTGTCTTAGAACTCAAGAGAATAAATCTTTGTACCTTTTACTTGTTACTGCTGTAAACTGCAGTTCCTAGTGATGCACATGATACATGTGCACTGCTGTGAACTGGATTTAAGAACAGTGCCCAAGATACACAAATGTGTGCAGAAGCACAGCCCTGAGCAGAGCAGGTGCAGGTCTCAAGCCATGAATGTGAACCTGTGAATGGGCCAAACACACAAGGCTCAATTCAGACACCATCCTGCTTCGTTCTCCCTCCCACTACTATTCCAAGAAAAGACTGCCACAGTATTGATTTGACACACAAGCTTGTCTCATATCAGACACAGATGTTCAAGCGTAGCCCTTTGCTGGTTTTTGGTCGAAGAGCGGTTGATAGGTAAGCAAAGGACATGATTTGCTGTACCAGCCCTTCATGCCTTTCAGTTTTGCAGTAAACATGCTCAGTGAGACGAGAGCTGCACTTCTGTATGTTTTTTGCCAGACTTCTAAGGTGACTACCTGGGCTCAATTCTTTTACAGGGGGAGGGGAGTGGGTAGGTGCTATATTTGCTGATGGAAAATAATTCCAGAAAGGAGGGATGCAGACAGAAAAACATCCAAATCCATTTCAGGACAGAAGCAATGTCATTGGGAAGAGTCACTGCTGCAGCCTGGGGAGAGCTCGCCTCACCCTCCCAGCCCAGCCACACCCGATGACTCAGGCTCCATCCATTATGCACCGCATGAAACCCGACCTTCCGGCGCACACTGCTGCCAGCAGCCCGCATCTGTTGAACCAGAAAGCAATCACCTGATGCTCAATCTCATTTCACTCATTAGTCCTTGCCTGCAGCTTCTGCACACAGAATTAAAAGTTCATGCATCCTGCCTCTTCTGAGTGCCGTGAGTCATCGGTAAGAGCTTTGGGACCGCCAGGGAGGGACTGAGGTGGTGGAGTGCTGTGCACTGGGAGAAGGTCTAGAGTAGAAAGGGATATTTTGATGTGCATTAAGTCCTGCAGGAATCACTCAGTTTGAACAGAGCTCTGTGTGTTGGGGCTCTCTGCAACACACACGGTCGAAAATAATTCTGGAAAACTATCAGTGCATTCTTTTTTAAGGCTTCCAGAAGTATAGCATTGAACAGCACTAATGACTCAATACTCTGATGCGGCTCTGCATTAAATTCATTAATTAACTTCAGCATCACTTACATCCATATTTAAACTAAATAAAAAAAGACAGCCCATTGAACCATCTGCTGGATCCACACTAAGTACACAGGGATCCCCTACCACTTCAGCCCACTCAGAGGCTGTTAGAATTTGGAGAGCAGACTGTGATTTCACCAGGTGCAAAGGTGACCCATGGTACAGGATATAGCCTTCTCTTTTTTGTGCACTCTCTTCTTTACCCCACACGTCCAGCAAGGCTGGCAGCAGGGCAGGGGCACTGCATTGCAGGCTCAGCACGGGATGGAGGCACCTCCTGCCCTGGCATGGGTTGTGGGAGCTGAACCTGCATGGAGCAGAGGGGGGGACAAGGTGGCCACAGTGTCTCAGTGACACTGTTCACTCCAGACAGATGCCTCTGAGTGAGCATTATTGCCTTCTCCTGGGGAGCAGCAAGTGACCCACCAGACGTGGTGGTTGTGCCCAGACATTCGGAATCCTCCCTGGAGAGTCAGCAATGAGTTAACACAAACCTGAATAGAAGTCAGGGATCCACTTCATCCATCCTAGGCCCTGGGGATTTTGCTCCCTTTCCTGATGTTCTCAAAAGACCCTCAAGGTTCAACCGAGTAGTATTCTCTCCTACCATCCAAAAATTGAAGTCTCATCACCTAATGCTCTAGATGAAGCTGCTGGGATAGGGCTCTGCAAGGGAAGGAGCAAGGAAGGAACAGTTCAGGTCCCTCATTTACTCTTTACGTGGCACAGAGTGATAAAAGGCAGCACGAACAACATACTAATCATTCCAGTTTTAACCAATATACCACACCTCCACCTTCTCTGGTTATTAAAACAAAACCCCTATTTTCTGAGCTAATCAGCATCTGGCCTTTATTTTCCTGCCTGTGAAAGACTGAATTTTCCCTAAAGGGCTGAGCTTCCCAACAGGAACTGAATCAGGCCAAGGCAAAGCTCTGTCCAGTGCATGACAGGGCAGGAACCAGCAGTATACCAACCAACCAAACCAACAAAAGGAGAAAGTATTTAATCCTCACCTTGACCCTTATCTGATCCTCATTCAGAGATTAAGGTTTTATGGTTTTTTAGTTTTAGGCTCATAGAAAACTTTATTGAAAAGGTTAGAATCTCATAAAGAGATGTCTTGGCTGTGCAACAATGAAAACCAGGTCACAGTGTGGAGATGTACAACGTGACTGAACAGAGATGTGAGGAATTACGTATAAAAACTCTGAATAACCCTGACACAACTCAAATCTGGAAGCAGATGGAGCAGTAATGATGCCACAATGTGACACCCACATGTGACATTTCTCAGACTGGTGTTTCACTTGCTGTAGTTAGTTTAGTTGTTTACAGGGATGCTGCTTACCTTTTTTTCTTGTGGGTCAGCTTCAAACTGAAATGTGGACTGTTACCTCCACTCATTTCCAGCATGTCCATAATGAAGTATTTAAAAATTCAAGAAGAAGGCATTACCAGACCTGCTACATACAAATTTTATATTTAATTTGTAATGTACAAATACATATCTGCAGCTACTGGCAATAGAGCGGTTTTAAATATAGTAGTTAAGTACAGTTGTGGATGTTGCAGTATGATAGCAGGAAGAGTCTGCAGGTAAACTTTCCTACAAAACTAACCACTTCCACATCCAGCAAAAACAAAAAGCTGTGTGAAACGCAGTAATCAGCAGTGAGATAATCAGTCTTGGGAACCTAAGACTCTTTGGAGTTTGTATTATCTGGAATATCTGACCATCCAGCCATATAACTGCATGTGCTAGATAAGTGGAGATAGTGGGTTTTGAGGGTGACCTTGAAAGGGGAGGTTTCAGCCCATTAACTGTGAAAGACGTCTCTAGGCAGGACATCAGGCACGCTGTTTTCCAGATCCTATTCTTTGGGCAAAAGGAATTTGGGCGTCTCTTGTAAAGCAAGATTAATGTGTGCACGGGCAGCGAAAGAGGTCGGTGAACAGGAGAACGATTTCAGGATAAACCCATTTGTTTGTGGGGAAACAGATGCATCCTGCAATCCCCTCTTGCTAACACGGTTGGCTCCTCTCAGGGACCTCCTCAGTGAGTCTCTCCCAGTGTGGAGGTGAGGCAGAGACCAGCAGTGCTCAGATGCCTGGAGAGTGTCTGACTCACCCTGCCAGCAATCAGTGAATAGTCAAACAAACCTTACACCTGAGCATCTGCTCCTTAACATCGTTCTGCCTCCCCTGAAGCAGTCTAGCTTACAGTTGGGGAAACTGAGGCACAGGGAGGCTGTGGCACCCCAGGTTCACACAGCAACTCTGCAGAGCTCAGGATCTTATCCAAACCATCCTGCTAGTCACTCCCAAGCTTCAGCCACAATATCATTTCCCCGGACTTTTGCAGAGACAATCTATGCAGCTGTTCATGCTCACTTGTACATCAAAACTAGTTCTCTCTTACCTACATACATTACCCCTTCTTTGGTCTTCTCTGCAGCCTCTGTCACTCCCTGCTTGGTCTTTTCTGCAGCAGCCACCACACCTTCTTTAGCAATGGAGAAACCTTTCTTAAAGACATCCATTCTTGTTGCTTGTTAGGGTATTATCTGGGATGATCTGAATGAGGGAGCAAAAGCAGCAAAAAGCACCTCAAGGCTGGGACTGCGAGATGCAGCCTTACCCTCAGCAGATACTCGGCTTCTCTGGCAGGCTCTGCCTCTGCTCTTCCTCCTGTGCTGGATGAAGGCAGTGTGGCAAAGCTCACAGCCCTCGCTGGCTCTTATTGATGAAGTGTGCTGCAGTGTAGCCAATGCCCGCGTACAGCTGATACTGAAATATTAATGATACGGATCTGCCTGGGAAGCTTGAAGAAGGGAGGGGGAGAGGAGGACGACGACAGCAGTAGGTAAGGGGCTGACTGGAGAATTTCCAGAGAGCTTTTAGAATATGCTGCAATGCTCTCACTGAAGGATGGTCTCAGTGAAGAGGGAGACTTCAGCAGAAGAGCTGAGTTCCTGAAAGGGCATCTTCCCGAGGCTGCAGCAGCAGCCAAACACCAGCTCTCCCAGGCCCCAGAGGGTGGAGAGCACGTAGCACCGGCAGTATTTGCAGCAAACAAGCAGGGTCAAGGCTTCTTGGTCTGGCAGTTACCAGAACCCACCCTGCACAAAATTAACAAGAACATTATTTCTAGTAAATCCTGAGAGAAAAAGGCAACCAGCTACAGCTTGGTGCTGAGGTGAAGCGAGCTTGAGGTCCCACCTGCTATGTTTGTCAAGTGTGAAGTCATTTGGTATAAATTGTAGGGTTTGCTCAGCTGTACATCCCATTACAACAGGTCATTTCTGAAAAATCAGACGCTTGTTGGGGGAAATCCTGTTTCCTATTTGTTTCTCTGAGTTGCTGGAGACAGAGCCCCGCTCCGCTGCCGCAGAGTGAGACAACATCTCACACCAAACACCATCCCTCACGTCAGAGCTGCTGCTGCAGAGCACAGCGGGGTGAGAACAGCCAGCACAGAACTGACTGGGGAAATCTTACAGAGGATCCATCCAGCCTCAAGGCCTGGCTAGGAAAAAATACCAAAACATGATCATTAATCACAGTTGGATATCCTAATGTGCTTGCAGTTAACTCAAGTTGAAGTGTTTTCTGAAGTAGGTCCTGAGTGCCCAAATAAGCTACTGCCCCACAAACTGAAACACAGTGCCAGCACCTGTGAAAACAATTACTGGTGCAGCAAGGTGATTTTTAATTTTTATTTTTTTAATAGTGCCAAATGTGAAACCATGGAAGCCACGAAGCAGCAGCTGCTGAGCCCAAACCCTGACCTGCTTTGGTTGCTTTTCCTCATCAGGCAAACAGAATATGAAATTGAGAGGCTGAGCTGCATTATGGGAGGGTAGCACACCACAGTGTCATGAAGTGCAGTGGTCTGCAAGCCACTGCTGCCAGGAGGTATCAGCCTGGAAGTGTCACATGGGGAATGACTACACAGAAAAAAGCCTGAACAAAAAATGTCGTATCTGTACATACATGCAGACATGTACACAAACAGTTCTTACTGTGGAACTAAGAAGAGTTCTCCAGTTTTTAGGAGTGGTTTTTTCTACCCCATACTGAAATGATTGAAAAGCTACTGATCTGGGAAATAACATACAGAATTCTTAATCCTTTTCACACAGGTAAGTCTCCTTTCTTATAAATGAAGAAAAAATTTCCATCTGAACATAAAGGAGCCAAATCTCTGTCAGATTAATTAATTTATCAATTGTTAATTTAAAAAAGTGCAAGATTCAGAGGAAGGCCAGCACAGCGCACCAATTATTATAGGAGCTCACGTAGTTCCAGATTGTTGCAGCAAGAAGTGAAGAAGGTTTTTCTTACCATCTGTCAAAATTTCCCCGAGGGGGTTGACGCTATGGCTGGTGCTCATTCCTCATCCCAAGGTGCTCTTAAAGTGAGGACATCTACATCTTACTGTGCCATACAGCAGTGGTTTAACCTCGCTGCTCCTGGAGCCAGACACAAAACTGTCATTGATTCCATCAGGCACAGGGCAGGAGTCTTGTTTTAATTACATTTGTTAAAAAAATGAATTGACCATCTTTGGGAATTGCTACAGGGCCCATTTACTTTTTCACCAGGCTTTCAAAGACCATTAAAGCAGAGCACAGACATTCCCAGGGCTATGAGTTTTACTGGTATTTTCAGGAGAACACCAAGGCTGATAAGACTGAGCGAGAAGTGTATTTTGATTTCGTTCAGCTATTGTTCTGTCATTGTGATTTGTACAATTCAATTCTACGTATTTTGCATTGCTATAAAAGGTAACAAATACATGAAATATCAAGCCATCCTGAGATGTGAAACATGAATCATCACCAGATTGAATTAGCCAATACTCAAGTGGGATACTCCTTTCCTGCCTTCTCCTGTCCCGATGACCTTGAGAAAGGGCTCACAGGACACATTTCAATGCTGTTGGATCCCTCCCAAGGCAGCAGGCAGCTTGCACAGGCATTGTTTTACCTTGAAACCTTTTTAGGAAAGCTCTGGACTCAAGACAACATCGTAGGCAATCTACACAGGGCAAGCATCCATAATGGCTCCTCAACATTTGCCACCTCCAGGCGACTGCAGGACCCTTCTTCTACACAAAGCAGAGGATTCAGTCCCAGTTTGTTGTCAATCTTGCCTCAGCCAAAACTAACCAGAGTTAACACAAGCTACCTTGGCTTTAAGATTTTGCTGAGGACTTAACTTTCTGCCTGGTAAGGTTTCCCCCCTTGTATCAGATAAGATAAATCAGCAGCTAAGGAGAAAGGCCTCCAGCAGGCAATTCAGAGATGCCAAGTTTCTATCTCACCTGGCAGCAGCCTCTTTTTCTCTGTTTTCTGCCTTGCAACACTAGGAGAAGCCCCTTAAGCTACACACTAGGCTCTCTTTTTTTTTCTATTGAATATAATCCATATCATTGTAAACAAATCTGTATCTCAAAAACATTTGGCTGATCTGCACAACACCAAAAGAAAGCTTTGTCTTGACTTGTGCAATGACAAATCATCCACTTGCTGTTCATTTAAAGTCTGAATTCTGGCTGCTCAGGCTTGGCCATTGAGCCTCTTGCTGCATAACAGCAGTTTCCTGAAACTTCCCCTGAAAAGAGCCGTTCCCCACCTCTCATGTGCCTCCACTGGTCCCTGGGTGTTGGTGGCTGACACCTGGAAGCAGGTCTGTGCAACGTCTGCCAGCAATTCTGGAATACAGGCAAGAGAATTCTAACTCAAGTCTACCTATTCCCAAAGCACTGATGCAGGGCAAAGAAAAGAATGCAAAGCAGAAATCGAGATTCCCTGTCCTCTACTGTCTTTTTCTTTGTTTCTGCAACAGATTAAACAGGATTTTACTTAATTTGGGTCTCTTCCTTCTTCAATTTTCCCAGTTACAAGCTACTCCACCCACAAAGCCTTAACCTTGTCCTTTAACAATGAACTTATGCTGGAGACTAAAAGCTGACAAAGTCATTTTGCTGGATGAAAGGCGCGTGATTTGGTCATATTCTAAATGGGGTATGATCTTGTTTGAAAGACAGGTAAGGAAAGGAAAGACAGACTGCTTTTGTGGCTGGTAAATATCCTTTGTTCAGGAAGTTTTTTTATGAAGAATAATATTAACATTACCAGGATCGAACCTTGCTATATATAAACAGAAATCCTTCCTCTCTCTCTCTTCATTTATGAAAACTTCAAAATGCAGAAAGGAGAACTGTCACAGATCTGTCATTTCCATGCCCTAACAAAACCAAGCATCTTTCTGACATCCTTTGGCAAACAGTTCAGGACTTGAGTCGCTGCAGGTACGTTTGCATAGGTAATGAGCTAATTTCCTTAGCCAGGGAATGAATAACCCAGAGACGAGGCATTTTTCAGGAACACACACAGGGATGAGCCACATGCAGCGCACAGACTGCTGCCAGTACAGCAATCTTCCGTGACTGATCTCTGCTGTCGAATATCACTGATAGCTCTTGAGCAAACCAATAAAAACACAGGCAACAAGAATTCATCTTCCTCTGATGGACAGACCAATGAACGGAATTGCTCCCTAGCCCTGCAGCCCCCCTCCAGACACTCTTCTCCCCGTGCTCTCTTCCCCCAGAGCAGCTGCACACGCATGAGCGCGCATCAGCAGCAGGCAAGGAATGAGACAGCATTTTCCAGATCTAAATCCCAATGCCTAATGAGAAGTTATCCCCTTGCTGTGCAGCTATCAACAAAACTGTCTTCCTAGACATAAAATCCTTTCAGTTATTCCATCTGCTTCAGAGATTTGGAACTGGGATATATGAATCTAAAGCAACACTTGCTTTCCATCTTTTCTTGGCTTTTTAAACATTTTTTCAAGGATTTTTTTTTTTTCCCTTTTAAATACACAGATTTGGAATGTAAGTCTATAATTAAGAGCATTACAGAGTAGGCAGTGAATCTGGAAAGACAGAAAAGAAACAAACAAAATCATCAGAATCTATAAAGTGAAAACTGAATTTCTAAGGGCTCTTTCTCCAGAGACACGCTGCCTGGAACAGTCGGAGCGTTTGCTTCCCAAGTACGGCCAAGCCATTTATTGGCCAAGCCATTAATCAAACACATTGTTTGGCACTGTTTACTCTGTGGTTGCCCACCTCCTATCCAGCTGCAGCTGCAGGGCTCTGACCCTAAACAAAAGGAAAGGGGCCAAGATGAGATTTTGCACCTTAAGCAGATTATCCAGGAGACGGTGCTGGCATTTGACAACTTGGTTATGGAATTGCACACAGGACATTGAATTCTTGGGACAGGCAACATCAGAGGGGGTTAAGAGCTGTGTTTAAAGGGAGCAGTTATAATTACCAGACAAGAGCAGTCCTGACACTTACTGGCAAGATCCCAGGGCCTAAGTGATCGATCCGCTGTAACTGGCACTATCAACTCTTTACAGACTAGCTTGAAGTCTGAAGAATAGTTTGAACACTTTGAGGAAGTACTTCCCAGAAATACTTGGAGGAAAAGTATTTTCATGAATAAGGGCGTAGGGAAAAAAAAAGTCACTAGTGACTGGGGACAAAGAGTGGAGGAACAGTATCTTTTGGCTAGCTGTTCTTAGAACCATTAAAAACTTGTGAGAACTACCAGAGCAGCTGCAAACATCCCCACACCACTATTATTATAACATCACTTACTGAATGGGTTTCAAGTATATTTTTGGAGTGGCACTCCACAATAACAGATTCCAAGTAATTTTCCAAACTATATTTTAAATTGATTTATCTCACCGATTTCTTTCATTCCAGCAGTGGTACCCAGCTCTGTAAAGTACACCAACACTAAACTAGGCAACTGAAGAGTGACTAAATATCTACTGATGTTAGTTGGTGCACTGATATCTTTCTCATCTGGAAAGTACCTCCTAGAAGAGACTCAGAAACCAATGAGCAGGTTGTTACAGCAAATATATGGCTGTTTTCCCTGGCTCCATGCTGATGCAACAGCTCAAAAAAGAAAAAGGCAAAATTGTGACTCTCATTCCTGAGCAGGTACACTCCTCATACCTGTTCCTCTACAGATCTAAAAGGAAACTTACAGCTCAGTCTGCCAACAAATTTGATGTTTTGAACCAACAGTATAACCTAAACATGTTATTCAGATACCCAAATTATAACAACTATTAGACAAAAACCCCAACTAGTGTTCAGTAAGGAAGTGCCTTTGGATAATTAATGCCTTTCATGTGTTCATGGCAGCATCCTATGCTATGCCTATCACAGGGGAAGGGACGTCATCCCCTGCCTTGCTCCATATTTAGCATCTTTCGTAACTGCTACCAAAAAAAAGTTGTGCTAAATTATTAACCTGCAAATCTGTGCCTGCTGCACCCACAGGGCAGCACCATTACAAAGGCACAGAGAACAGGTTCTTGCACCTGGAGGAGCAGCAGATGCTCTGAGCTGGGAGGATGGGAGAGAAACACTGCCCCACCACTTGGGAGGGATGACACCCATGAAGAATGACTTCAATACCTGCAGCACGATTCACTTCTCTGCAAGCCAGGATCTCACTGCAGGTCAGGTATAAGCCTGTTGCTTGTTTTGTCTCATGTTTGCTTCAGTTCCTTCCTGATAATGGTATTAATACGTAAACAAATATAATGCTTAGGTCACATCCAGTTACTTGTGAGAAAAGCACATTTCTATGTGAAACATGGCACATGAAATATTCACACACTGACATGTGTTACAGCAGGATGCACACAATTCTGAAATAAAAGCAGCAGGAAGGAACAGAGGGAAGTTGCTAATTTTTTTCAGTCTTCAGTCCAGACCTTGTGATTTCATCTCCCTGGAGAAGTGACTGCCACAGCAAGAGCAGGTTTTCCCTTAGAATTAGCAAAATCTCTCCCTGCCTGGCCCCATATGCTGCTGTCACTGCTCTCAGGCAGCAGTGTCTACCACAGGTCAGGAAGGGCACTTCTGTGGTTCTCTAGGTTCTTCCATTAAACATAAAATAGGGGCATCAGGAGAGGGCTGCAAATCCAGCCAGGGATAAGGAAATACAAATTCATAGCCTTTAATAACAAGGCCTTCCAAAATCCTGGAGAGATTTTATCCTCTATTTTCAGCTGGTATTGGAACGAATCCATAAAAGCTTTACATTTAATGCTCTGCAGGACATACTGAACTTTGGGCTGCTCATCTCATCATTCACACTGAGAGATGATCTAGCAGTCCTGCATTCCCACTTTTCTGTCAGTGGAGCATCATTCTCTTTCATTTTATTCTTTAAAATGCCAGAGCACATCACCCTGCAAGACAGCGAAAAAAGAAACACAGTTAATGAAAGCAACAAAAGCAGCACCACCAAGCAAAGCAAAACCAGTAAGAAAACTACATGCAACCTCCACAGCCTTTTTTTTTTATTATTAGAATGTGGTGACAGAGGTAGCTCTTGGCTAGTGGTTTTTTTTTTTTTTAATTGACATTAAAAAAAAAAAAAAAAATCAGGCCTGACACCCAGAGATGACAACCCAAACAGAAATTCTTAAAAATGCTCAATTATCCTGACCTCTCTGAAGGACAACTTCACGAAAATCTTCAATTTTGATGGGAACAGACTGATTCACAGAGCTACTTTGCAAAGGTCACACAAGAATGGATGTTTGTAGGCTCTTTTTTACTGTGCATTTGCTCTGAGTCCCTCAATGCCCTCAGTTTGTTGTACATACCACAAATATTCTGCTGCTAAAGCCAAGGTATTTCAGCCTTTAAACTGCAGAAAAAACCCCTGTGCAGCACTGGACCAAGCAGGTCTGTGACATTTTCTGGCAGTGTAATGAGAGTCTGTTAGAGCACTCAGTATTTTCTTTCCTTTCTTTTCTCTTCCTTTCCTTTAAGCTAACATCCTTTTCCTGTGCCTGAGGGAGAAGGCAGTTGATAAAAGCTGAGTTCCTGTTCACAGATAAGTTTAGAAGGCAGGCGAGCTCAGAAGTCCCTTGAATAAGCTATATTCCTACCACCTTTTTTTTCCCCCTGTCAGAGACGTCTGAGCCCCACACAGGAACCAGGCTCACATTGTTCAATAGCCACGGACGTTTCCACAGTAGCTGGGAGGGCCGAAAGCTCTTTCCGCTCTTTGTTACAAATTTTTTTTAATTTTTTTCCTTCCTTCTTCCAACTTTCCAGTTAAAGAATATTGCTGAGGCATTTCTGAAGTAATTCAGGCTGAGCTTCAGAGGAAAGAACAAGAGACAGGTGTAACTGGGGGGGGGGAAGAAGCCCAGGATGCTCGTGAAGCTTTTGCTGGTCTGTAGTACAGTAGGACTGGCAAAGCCGCTGGAACACGCAGCCCATCATGGATATCGTGATGGTTCTGTGCACAGCTTAAAGCCACCACTTCATGAGACCTCTGCACACCCCCAGAGAACTCCTCTGCCACGCCAAGAAGAAGGTTACTGGGAGGCAGAAGGGCTCAGGGAGGATACTGAAGATTACCCTTCAAGTGTGGTCTCCTCACATCAGGAAGAGAGAGGGGATTTTGAAGCTGCGAGCCCACAGCCCCGAAATGGGTAAGTACCCAACGTGCATCTTACACATAATGAGAGTGCAATCCCCTCTGATACTTTTATATTCTGTTGATACAGGACTGTTTTCAATAGAGGTTTCTCATGAAAATGCATCAGATTTTAGGGGCCAATCTATATCCAAACAAGAGTGGTTTAATGCTTTAACTACACAAACAGAAAGCTGAATTGCCTGTGGAGGATGAAACCACAGATGGGACCAGCTCTTTGCCTAGTCTGAGACAGCAGAATGAGGTTAGGGGTGTGCACACACCTGGAAGAGGTGAAGCCTCCCAGTTCTGCCATAAACCAAAACACCACCTCTGGCAAAGCAGAACTAGAGGAAGTTAATTTGCTGATTTTTTTTATCATAAACCAATGCTGATTATTTCTGCTGAGCATGGGAAACTTTGCCCATTAGCAGAACGTGCCTGCCAGCAGACTTGGGCCTTGGAAATGGAGAGGGAAAGAGAATGGCAGGGCATTAGCAAAATAAAAATAGTGAGGAGTAAATATAACCAAGCAAGGAATAATGAATAAGCATGAAAATGACAACAAATTTCACACCCCCACCCCCTTCAAAAGGTTTTCATGCCAGCAAAACGCTTTTCATGGTAATCTGTAGGAAAAGAGTAGCCATTCTGAGGGCAAAAGGCATGTACTTCACTAGAAATATTCCCAAACCCTATGATTTGTGTAAGTTTTACAGGGCATGTAAGTAGGTCTCTAAATGTTTAAAATAGATGAAAACCAAGCAGGACAGTGAATGAATGTTTTATAGCCCTGATGGATGGGTACAGCAGAGCCCTGTTCAGGAGAGCTGAAACAGCAGCACCACTGAGTGCTGTTCACAGCTCAGTGCTTTAGGATGCCCTGGTATTTTTCCCTTTAAGTGCTCTTGAGGAAAGGAAAAAAGTGAGATGGAAAAAGACTATAAAACCTTGCTCGTGTCATGCTTCCTTTTCATGCAAACTCAAGTATGCAATCTTGTTTCTAATCTCATCTACATGTAAAATTAAGGCCTCCCTTCTGCATGTAACATGGTGAGTGTATGAAATCCTGCTGTCCTTCATACTACATCTTCCCACAAATCTGTACCCCTCACTAATAGCCCCAAGTCACTTCCTAAAGCCTGCCAGGATTCACTTCCAGTTCCCTGATGGGGAGTGTTCAATAATGACGTGCTCTGTTAATTAACCAACTCCTGGTTAATGCAGTTCAGACACTGTCAAAGGAAGGAAACAAGGCCCAAGTGGTACTCTGGGCTTTCAAGTTACACTGCAAGGTGGTAATCATTTGACTGCTGGTTAAAATGCTGAAAGCATTCTGAAAACTCCCAGTACTATGAAAATTCAATGCTGTAAAAAGGTCAGCATTATAGGTCAGCAAGATGCTGTAACATACTGTCCTAATCAGGATTTCTTCCTTTGCTCTGTAGCTCTGTTCAGCACCAGCTTGTCTAATTCAGTTCAACACCAGCTATGACTCACCCTAATTTCCTCCCAAGGAGAGAAATACTTCCTTCTTTTATGGAGATAGTTGCATAATGAGTCAAATCATAACATTCTTCCCAATTACAAAGCTATGTGGATGACTACAGACAATCCAAATCTAGCCTGGCAGTAGCTTTAAGGTATTTATTCTTTTGTAGAGTTGTCACACTTACAGCACACACAAGGCCAGGCAGCTGCTAGGTCTAAGGAAAGAAATTCAAGACTTTGAGAGGAATTATATCTAAAAGTAAGGGGAGAGAGAGTGAATAAGAAGGGACAACACAATTCTTCTTGTAACCATACTCCAAATTCTAAAATGGCTGAAACAACACACCTTAAGAGCATGAAGTCCTTGAGTGCCTGTCAGCTGCAGTACTCTGCTATGCACAGACAAGATGTTGTCATGAATCTGGTATTTCCTCCCTACAAGTGTGACACATTCCCTGGAAAAACACCATCGAGAAACTGGGTTATATCTCTCAAGAGGAGAAAAAGAAGAAAAGCATCAGGAGTTAAATAGGAATTGAGAGATAACGGGAGAGGAAGACATGCCATAAAGAAGTGTGACAGACATGCCAAGGATGGCTGTCCTGGGGTGTCTCAAGCCAAGACAATGGCAGAGAATAGTTTTCTACCAAAATGATGTTTTACATCTAGTTTGCTTTTGAAATAAGAAAATACTTTTTTTTTTTTCAGAACTAGGAAAGAAACAAACAAACAAAATCTATGGTAACTTGGTCTTTGTGGTGAAGTTTTGACTCTCATTATTTTCAAAAAATAAAAGCAAGATGTGTTTTGGTCAACCGTTTCTTATTTTCCCTATGTATTAGGAATAGTGGTAGTTACAAAATATTCCTGTATTTTTAAAAATGTAGAGTATTACTTTTCATATTGCAGTAATTTTGAATAATTGAGATCACCATGACTAAGTAGTCCAAGGTATTAGTCAGAATCCTCTGGTTTCTGTTTCAACATGAGACATGAAATGACTCATTAGATCCCAGTCAAATGCTTGGATATGTTATTTTACTAATTCCTCTAAGAATAACAAGATTATTAATGTAAGAGTTCTAAAATAAAAAAATCCGTAAGAAGTCACTGGCCTTTAGAGGAAGAACTAGGTAACAGATTAGTATCTCAACTGTTGCTTGTATTTGAAAAAACAGGAGGAGCTCTGCATATTCAAGTGGACAAGTGTCTGTATGTGTATAAAATCAAAACTATCAAAAGAGGCCAATTTTCCAAAGGAAATCAACTTTTTATACCGCTTTTCTCCCCAGCAGCTGTGTCTCACATGAGCTGACTAATTTGACTTCAGCTATTTTATTCTACTGCTGAGGTAAATGGATCCACATATACCCAAAACCTCCAGCAGAATTAAAAAGGGAAATTAAGAGACCTGTACATCAGGAAGTCAGGCTCACACCAACTCAGATTTCATGCATGTAGTGTTGTATTTCATTAAAGAAACCAAGACAAATGAAGCATGCAAAAGGCACATGCAGCTCCGACAGCCCAAAGCTGCCTGTACCCTCAGCTAGCCTGACCTGTCAAGTAACACTGTAAACCAGATCACTCAAGCATTCCAGGTTAAAAATAATCTTAGGAAAAAGCAGAGGTTATTTTTAACCTTCCCCCTCAGTAACCACTGACGGAGCCAGTCCCCAGGTGGATGGCTCACGCTGTAAGGGAGAAATGGACAGTGGTGCTGGAATGGGAAGGAGCAGAGCAACTACAGCTGGCTTCCCATCTATCCAAAGTCTCACAGAACTTCTGTGTTTCCAAAAGTGTAATCACTGCCAAGTGGCCCCTGTTTTGGATTTGCCCTGCAGCTGGGTAGGTGGTTCATTTTTCCTTCTTTCTCTTTAATCCACAAACACACAGTGTCATCTCCTGGGATTTCTTTTACAATTACAACATACCTGCAAAAATTGGAAAAACAAAATGAAAAAGTCCCCAACCTCCACCACCTGATCTATTAAATAGGAAAGGCAGAAATCTTCAGCTTAAGTAAATCCTTAATTGCATTAACTTATTTTGAGTTTTGGACACACAATTCTGTGAAGTCACCCTTGATTAGAGGAAGGTTTCCTGATGTCAGCCAGGTGTGTTGTTATCTCACTGAAACACTCACCTCTTCCTCCAATTCCATATCTAGAGGCCACAAAGAATCAGGCCTGTTCTCATGACTACCCAGTGTGTCAAAACATGTAACTATCCTCCCAAGTGTACACAAGCAGAGAAAACTCAAATCAGTCTTACACAAGTCATAACAGTGTTCAATCTCAATAGCTTATTATTTTTTGTCTGCTTTTACAGGAAGAATCCATTAACTTAATTAAGACCAGTCTCACACTGACTCACCTATTTCTTCAAAACAAGGCAGGGGCTTTTGTAGGAAGCTTATGAGATACTGAAATTTCCGACCAAAGGGGCACAGAATATATACTTAAAATAAAACAGTTTGGATGAAGTACAGCTAAAAGTGATCTTCAGCCCCCAACATCCTGCAAAGCAGTGGAACAGCCATTGAGTGCTCAACAATAGCTTTTGCAGTGCCAAGTGCATCAGCAGAAGGATTGGTGTCCAGTCAAAGTTAGGCACTTGGCTCCTTTCAGGACTTGAGGAAATTCTCCAGTATTTGGCTGTCATTGAGCTGCCCAGCTGCAGGTGGAATAGTTCCCCATTAGCCTGTTTGATGCAAGTGACACAGCTCCATTCCATTCAGTGCAGGAGTTATTGAACCCTCTCTGCCCAAAGGCTGATTTGTTTCACAGCTCATTACTGCAAGCTGCAGCAGTTAATTTCTTCAGCAGATAGCAAGGAAGCTCCTGTTTCAGCACAGCCACAGAATTACCCTCAGTACCATCACCACCTGGACCCAACACCTTCCTGCTTGTGTGGGTCAGTACTCCCTGAACCAGTGACCAGTGGCCAGCCCTGAACAAATCTACCCTCATGCCCCAAACACAGTCAGGGCAAACCTTGGCGCACGCTGCCTGCACCCTGAGCACGTGCCAGGGGGAAGCTTGGCTTCCCAAAGAGTTTTGTCTCCCTGGCACCAGCACAGGTGTGCTAGAGGGTGGCCACTGGCTGCAATTCCTGCTTCCACATGAGATCTGACAAAGGAGTCCTCAGGCTGTACTAGAGGTGAACTTAAGTCTGCAGGAACCAAAGGATAAAATCCAAGTGTAAGGTGCCCTCTGATGGGCTGTAAAGCTTCTGTTGCAGGGGGGAAAACAGAAATGAAGTAATGGCTGTGGATGCTCTTAAAGAGGAAAAACCTCTTGCATTTACTTCTCTAAAATAGTTTGTACAACAGTTGGATTTGGCTCAAAACCAGCTCTCAGCCAAGCCTGCTGTTCCTTGAACTCTTGTTCCCAGCGAGGCTCCGAGTTCAGGACTGCATTTGCTCTGAAAGTCTTCACTGCACTAAGGTTTTAGGACATTCTGCAGGACAGGACTATCCCAACTGATAACAGACTAACTGGCACTACAGTTGGAATACGCATTGCATTCAACTTGATTTGCTCAGGGTTCTGGAAGATTTCCAGCACTGTATGGAAATCCATATGTTTGAAACTGCCACTGCCACTGTTTTCAGCCCAGTCTGTTAAGGTGAACTACAGATCACTCAGTTTGCTCTCACCCCCATGAAAACAAGGGTGTTTCATGGGATGAGACACGGGAAGATCCCAGATCCTGCCTGAGAGGGAGTTCTACTCATCCTGAGGGAAAGATGGAGAAATATGAGAGTTTCTGCTGTCTGATTCTAATATAGGGCTGCTGGCTGCCAGGGTAGAGCTGGAGAATTCACTGACAGACCACCAGGCATCATTTGCTGTCTGGTAATTAAAAACCCAGTGGCACACTGTGCTGCTTTGGAGAGCCAGTACCTTCCCCAACAGCTGAACATTTTCTGCATTCCATTAAAAAAAAAAAAAGTCTATCTCAATACTGACATGCACAGTCTTGGTTTAGATTAATTTAAATGTGGTACTTTACCTCTGTTTTATTGAGGCTGCTTTTTCTTGCCAGTGAGAAATTTGCACTGAGAGAAAAACCAACCACAGCTAAAGCCTCATTCTTATATTCTTCTTCAACTGGTATAAACCAGAAGTCATTCTGTACAAGTCAGTGGAAAATCACTTGTTTAAACTGAAATAAGAGTCTTCTTCTACCTTCCTGTAGCACATTTAAGCAGGAATTACTGCTTATCTGGTGCCTTTTGTGCTGTATAGGAAAATGTAATGGTCTTGAAAAGTTTTGCACACTGTCAGTAGTAGACACAGGAATGGCTAGGCAGGAGTTTTCAAAGTAATTATAGACACTGGCTTTCTTGAGAATAGAAACCTGAGGAAACTGATGTGTGAAGGACAACTCAGTTGTACTAGTACAGCCGAAGGAGTAACAAAACTTATGAAAAAACCCCAACATCCTGAATTCCTGAAGCTTTTGTTCAGGCAAAAATTCCACTGACCTAGGGAACATCTAAAATTATGCACTGCAGTGCCAATCAAGAGAATATGTAGCAAAGAGAACTAAAGTATGTCAGTCCCTCGCTGAGCTGGGGAGCATTACATTCACTCACAGGCTGTAATTGTCTGTATGAAGAAAAGACACTACCCCATATTCATCTGAGCAGAGTCAGTTACTGCAGAGCAGCCATCTAACCTTTTCTCCTGGTTCTGTGGGTTTTATTTTGTTTCCTATGATATAAGGTAGTCCAGTCAAATCCTAGAATCAGAGAAAGAACTGCCTGCATTTTGCTATGTTTCAGTAAAAGCAGAACTAGATCCAATGTAAGAAAAAAAACATTGTAACACCAGTTTATAAACACCTGAAAGTTTCAAATAAAAAGAGCTTGAGCTAACCTACATTTGCTGAATCTTATTTAAATACAGAATGCTTTGTCATCAGATATATTTAACCTCAGACATAAGAATACACTTGCCTCAAAATAAGGCAGAAGTGGATAGATGCATGTGAAGACTCTACTTAATAAGATTAATTCATAACTAGAATGAAGCCTAGGGGAAAAAGAAAACAAACCACAGTCTAGCAAACAAAATTATTAAAATACTTTTTTCCTGGTTTAAAAAAAAGGGGATTCATTTCCAGGAAAAGCCACTGAACAAAGGTAACATCTGTAGCTCTGAATTTGCTAGGGTTCCCTCAGGTGTTGCTCTGACTTGTAGCATTGTGATAAACGTTACTGCTCACCAGATTACAGAGAAGGCTTTTCTGCTCTCCTCACATGAGCAGCTTCTCTCTGTCCCTCTCTCTCCTTGGCAGCAGAAGATTGCACCAAAAGGAAACTGTATTAAAGAGAATAAAAGCAGAGGGTGTTAAGCTGGTTACATATTCAGTGAATGAAGCGACAGAGTTACAAAGAGGAGAAAAAAAATGCAGCAGCAGAACACAAAGCTGCTGTGTTCCAGAAACCAGCTCAAGAAAGAAAGTGCTATTTGTGAAGGAGCAGCTCTTTGAAACTTCATAGCCTGATTCAGAGCCTTTGGTGCCAGAGGAGTCCTGCTTGCCTCACTGAACTTTAGATCAAGCCCTTCTCAGTCTTTTACATTGTTGCACTTAACATTAAAGAATGACGTATTTTCCCTCAAGGTTAATCCCATTAAGGAGTATTTTTAGTTACAGACAGCAAAGTTTCCCTAAAGGAAGCATTTGACAAGTTGTACAAAAAATACTGCAATAGGAGTTTCATCTTTGGGCACACGTATCTCAGCTCGTTACAGGCCTTATCTACTTATTTGAGGAAAGAATAAACTTCGACAAGTTTTATGGAACTCAAAACCTCTGAAAGTTTCTCTGATTAAAACCAAAACATGTATTACATAGCCCTTCAGCTCCACAAATAAACTTTTAAGATCAAGTGAGAGAGAATTAGTGAATATATAGTAAAGAAAATTGGACATAAAGAACGGCGACCAGCATTAAAGGAAGTTTTTACTGCGAGCCCGTCATATCCCCCTCAAGCTATTCATTCTGCAGAATACTAGTAACTGTCCAAAGCAGGAATCAAGTTGGGATCAACCACTGATTCAATTTCTCATACAACATAACCTCCTTCTACAAGTGGGAAGCCCACCAGGTACCTCCAACACATTAGCATGTTTTGAAAAGGAATCCTTGTGTTTTCTGTTCCATGTGTGTGCACGTCCACCTGTGCAGCAAAAGCACTCACAACCCCACGGTGCCTCCCCCTTCCTCACACAGGTTGATGCGTGTGCACATTTGGCTTTGCTCTGTGCGGCTGACATGACTCCAAGGACTTCTTAGGAAGGACCTGCATATGGTGGGAAAAAAAAATCAGCCCAGATGATGATTCACTGGGTGTGGATTGTTTTCATTAGGAAAGAACAAAACCCTGAAGCCAAAGAATCCTGTTTTAAAAGGAGGTTTCCACACTGAATGCAGACTCCTGCCTGGATCTGGCAGGCATCCTGCTGGCAGGGGCAGGGATCCTGAACCTAGCAACGATACCAGCGAGCTCCAGCAACTGCACTTTATTTCCCCAGGAAAAAAGCAGAGAGGATCTGAGGGGGAAAAGCCTCTCCCAGCTATGCCTTGCCAAGCACATGAGAGAGGGCAGCCCAAACCCAAGCACAAACCAGGTCTCTGTTTTAGAGTTATTTAACTGACACCAATTACCAAAAAGTGACATGGCCTTATAAAGCCTGGCAGACTTAGGCACACCTCAGAGGCAGATGTCACCAGACGACACCATGTGTGCTCATCTGCTGGCTTTTACTGAGTGGTTTTACTGATACAAGCAGAGTGTTTGACTCTAGAAGAGTAATACTTCAATAAATACTTGAGGATTTGTCTTCCAGTTCAGTCCCGTAAGAACCAAAACTCCCATTGATCATAGGCCCAAAATTTCCCCCAGTCACTTGCAAAGGCCTCAAAGCTACCACTCTTAACAAGTTGTTTTGGCTGGAAACCACAACAAAGGCAGCAGCCTCCTTTCCTGTCCTGCTTTCCCAGCACTGCAGGCTGTGCCAGATTCCTGCCCTTGCTTCTAACAGATGAAGAGTGTTGCATGCATGAGTGCTTGCTGAAATCTCAATCACACTTTCCTTAAGAAACAGGGGAGCAAAACAGGCTATGGCCCAGCAAGCCTGGTGAACTGTTCCCAGCTAGCCCAGGCTGTCTGCCCTTCCATCCTGATGTTTCCAGCTTCCTTGCAGCTTCCTCCCCTTCTGGCTGCTGCAGTGCCAGCTTCTGCTTTTGTGCAGGGCTCGGTTCCCCATTGTTTCACCAACTCCCTGAGAGGGGCAAACTTTTACCATATATGCTGATAGTCAGAGATTTGGTTCCTGTATTCCCATTTAAAAATATACTGCCTAAAGTTCAGCTGTTTCCATTATAGCTATTACTCGTCACTTCCTGCCCCTTCTGGTCTTGGATTTAACCATCAAGCTTCAGCCAACACTACACTGCCAAGTCTTGACTTTAAAGGAAGAGGCTCACCTACACTCTGGGATTAATAGCTGCCTATGTAATTCTGACTTGGAAAATTAATCAGACTATTAAAACTCATTTGTCCTTGCTAGAAGCATAGAACTAAGACTCAAGAAAACAACCTTTTTCTTCCCCAATATTATTTTCCTGCAGGTGATGGGAGAAAATATTTTGAAGCTAGCCTGTTTAATAAAATCCAATCACTTACTATATTATCTTGTAGAAGTAATACTTACGAAGATATTATTAATGGAGTTTATGTCAGATTAAGTTTTCAGAAGCAGTCTGCCTCAACCTGATGAGTCAATCATTAGGCATCTGAAATGGCAGCATGCCTAGAAGGGCAATTTGACATTTAAAGTGACGTTAACCCACAGGTTATCATGGGTTGGAAATTTCTCCTGCTAAATGAAAGGACTGGAAATGGAACTAATGCATCAAAGTTCAGACAATCAGCCCTTTCGTAACAAACTCAGATACACATCTCAAATGAAAACAAATGAATTGGGAGTGGAGGGAGAAGGTAAGAAGCATTTTCCACTTTCCTCATCATACAGCTGGGAAAAATAAAAAATTAAAAATAAAGGCCCTTCTGCATTTCACTTTTTCTTGGCACTGTTACAACCACAGATTTAGAGACCTACTTCAAACTCTTTTCCCACGTCTTTCTTCCACTAGGAACTGGTGTTCCTTCACGCAGTCCCGGCTGGTCACATACACAGAGGCCTGCATGAAGGAGAAGTACATTGTCAACTCCCAACAGCCCTGTCTGAATGGAGCCCCAGACTGCCAGAAGATCATGTAAGTGTCCTAAATAAAACCAGTGAAGAAAACAGAATTTTCTCTCAAGTATCTAAAGCATATTGTCAACAGTATTGAAGCCTCATCATTATTTCTAGGAGAGTTTTAAACAAATTTTTATCTTCCTTGGTATCAGTGACATTTTGGAATATTTGTTTAATAAAAAAGCTCTCTCTACACCTCATCAGAATACTACAGAAGTTCAGGATCAGCCCAAACTTGATTGCAAAGGACTCTATTACAATAAATCTAATGCCCAGACTCCTCCTCCCCAGGTACAGGACAGCTCTGAAGCCAGTCTACCAAGTGAAACAGAAGGTTTTGAAGTCTTTGCAGTGGAAATGCTGCCCTGGATTTATTGGCAAGGACTGTGAACAGCATGGTAAGCAAAGCTGGGGACCAAGTATAGGAATGAATGACTAAATGCCAGGCACAATGGAAAGAAATGAGTTTGCTTAATTTTTTCCCCTTTTTTCAGAATTGCTGCCTTGTTTTTTTTTTTTTGTTTGCTATACCCCAAATCACTGATACTTTGAGGCAAGGAGTAGTTGTAATCAGTAGTTAAATAGCATTAGCTACTTATTCGTCTGTTGATAGCACTTTGTAACCTTTACACATGGAGAAAGGTATTCATTTGCTGGGGAGCCCGTCCATCTAGACAAATCCATCCAGGAATGCTTAATTCCAGGTAGAAACTGGTGACATCAGAAAGCAACACTAGTATGTGAAATGCCCCTATGGTCAGTTCACAGGATGAAATCATCTGGCTCAGGAGATCACAAAGTGTACAAGTTGAGAGGAGAGGGCAGCATTGACTCTGCAGTCTGCATTGCTCCTCTCTGCTTGCCCTGGCTGCAAAGGCACTGCCTCCTGGAGCAGGGAGCAGCTCCACAGCACAGGCAGGAACAGTGCCCAGACTGTTACTGCCATGAAAGCTCCTTTAGAGTGAACTACTGTAATCCAGTGCACTGCTGAATAAAGCACCATGGGCAGCAGGTTGAGGGAGGGGATTCTGCCCCTCTACTCTGCCCTCCTGAGACACCACCTGGAGTCCTGCATCCAGCTCTGGGGTCCCCAGCTTGAGGAAATGGACCCGTTGGAGTGAGTCCAGGAGCACCTCTGCTATGGAGACAGGCTGAGAGAGCTGGGACTGCTCAGCCTGGGGAAGAAAAGGCTCCTTAGAGCACCTTCCAGTACCTAATGGGGCTACAAGAGAGATGGAGAGGGACTTTTCACAAGGACATGTAGTGGTAAGACCATGGGAAATGGCTTCAAGCTGAAACAGGGCGGTTTAGATTAGCTATTAGGAAGTATTTCTTTACTTTAATGGTGGTGAGGCACTGGGACAGGTCTCTCAGAGAAGCTGTGGATGCTCCATCTTTGGAAGTGCTCAAGGCCAAGCTGAATGGGTGTCTGAGCAGCCTGGTCTAGGTGGGAGGTTCCCTGCCATGGAGAGGAGGTGGGAACTAGATGGTTTTTAAGGCCTCTTCCAACCCAAACCATTCTGTGATT
The DNA here is from genome assembly GCA_013397115.1 of Edolisoma coerulescens. Lineage (NCBI taxonomy): Eukaryota > Metazoa > Chordata > Aves > Passeriformes > Campephagidae > Edolisoma > Edolisoma coerulescens. Next base: position 2,444,945 of record VWZW01000242.1, on the reverse strand, counting down.
CTATGATCTGTGCAGCTGCTAAAAAAAGAAGAGGGGAGATAGTGTGGTGTAAAAACTGAACAGTGGTTTAAAAATGGCATTGGCAGGATTTAGCAAATAATACTCAAAAAGCAGAATTTAAACGGATTTAAGAATTTAAATGGAATTAAAGGAATTTAAAAGGATAAAAGGTAATTCCCTCTTGCAATTAAGGTAACCATAACAAAAAAGGCAAACATATGTATGAAAATTTTTACACAATCTACGTCTAACTCACCTACAGACTCCACAGATAAAAATCTCTGTAGAGATTTTAGCTTTTCTTCACAGATAGCTTTCATTTGTAGGTTGATCTCTAGGTGGTGGACTTCACTCATAATGTTGGAAAATATTACCAAATGTAGTGCAAATAGTTTACTCTCTTTTGTTACACTCACTGAGCAAAACCAGCTCTTCCATCATTATCTCCTCACTTGTACAGCATCATTCACTGTTGGTGCCACCAGAATGTTCAGGTAACTGTGGAACAAGGAAGAGGAATTTGCAGATCTTTAGATGAGAGCCCCAGAAAATAAAAAAAAACCCATCTATTTTGAATAGACTAATTTCTTATGAGCAATAACTTGCTATGAGTTAAAAATCCCCATGCTACTGCATAGCACTGTCATGTATGCAATGTTGTATGCCAGTGCAAGGAAAGAGGAAAGTAAATTCTCCAGGGAAGGTGTTCTTTCCCCAGGAAGCTTGTCCCTGCACCAGTTACACAACACATTAAATTCCTCTGTGTGGCCTTGCTAAACTGTAGTAGTTTTCTGCATCTAAAACATTTTCATAGCTGTATCACATCTCAATTGCAGATCCTAATTTTATTCTGGTGCCAGGAACTGAAACTGAAGGACGAGAAGAAGAGTTCTCAAACCACAGTATGTGCTTGAATTTACTTTGCTTGTAATCCTTTTTCCTCTCAGTCACCGATCAGAAAAAAAAAAAAAAGAAAAAAGATTTGAAGCTGCAATTTTAACCTGATAAGCTATGGAAAGTCTCTCTAGTGAAAGCATTATCTGGGAAAGCTTTGAAATGATGTGTTTATTGACATAAATGAGGGCTTTTGCTCTAACACTGTGTGAATGCTCACAACAAAACATCCCAAAGTTTCAAAGCTCTATGGTCATCAGTGAATGCCAGCTGGTGCAGAGCCCTACACCTCTCAGTGGCATGGATGTTAACCCCTTGCTCTGCAAAGTGGGTTCACACGACAGCACACCATGCTCACAAATCTACCAGAAAAACAATCCCCTGAAAATGCTATTTCAGGACGGCCCCCCAGTAGGTCTGAGATTACCATTATGAGGTACCACAGATTTGTACCTCAGGCACTCCACCCGACCAGCCTAAGTACCAAGGACCTTCCCTTACCACCTGGGAAATGATGTGGCTTGCAGTGCTATTAAGTGTTTTTCAGCAATTAGCCTCAGCGTAGTATTGCACACTTTGAAATCTACAGCTCAAATTCACAAGTATTTATTTAGAAAAACATCAGTTAGAGGGCCCCTCCACGAGCCAGCTCTGACACTTACACACTGTGCTCCCGATTCCTTAGTGGAATGCCTCAATTGCTCTTTCATCCTCTCCTTTTATTCTAGGTTGTTAAACCTTGCCATCCTTTCAGTCAATGGCTTGAGAAGAGTTAGTATTCCAAAACATTTTTATGGCATGGCGAGATTTCTAATTAAGAGGATTTATTGCCATCATGGCTGTTGTAGCTGAAGTTCTCTGCAAATATTTGAATATATTAGGTTTTCATCACTGTTGAAAAAAATCCTTGCAAATGAACTGCAATTTAAGGTGCCATAAATCAACAGACCCCCTAACTGTCAGTGCAAAATTTTCAGAGTAAAAAACAGACAGGTGTTCTCAGAGGTCTTGCATGAATACCTGTCACTTCGTCGCTGCACTCTGTTGCATGACTTTGTTTTTCTAATCTTGTGACTAGTGTCAACATCAGTGGATTCAAGAGAAATGTTCGAAGTCATTCAGAATCATGAGGCTTTACTGGATGATCTTCAAAGTGATATTCATCAAGCAGCCAGCACCTTAGGTGACTTACAGAGACTATTTGAAAACAACGGTACAAGCATGGTGTTAGAAGTGAACCAGAGCAATTCAGGTGAGAGGTCTGAAGCAGAATTATCAGCCCATGATAGGCCCTGTGAAACCACACAGATCAGAAAGAAAACGTGAAAGCAAAAATACCTTGATATTCCTTGGTCTGCTGGTTGCTTCTAAACAGAGAAAAAAATGGGTGCAATCCCAATGCAAATGAATGAACCAGAGTAACTTGAAATGGGAAGAGTTCAGAACATTCCTTAATTACAGAATAAAGAGGTGGCTTAAAATTTGTTAACCTCACTATTCTGCTTCTATGGCTTCTTCTCTTCCATGGGGATGCAGAGTTTAGATCTGTTCTTTTTCCATACTCATGTTATATACTCTGATGTGTGGAATAGCAACCTGGTGTTACATGAAAAAAATGAAACATTTAACCCATCTCTGGAACACTGTTTCTGCCATATAAAGGAGTGGGAAAAAAGGAGCTGCTGAATTTGACCCACCATAGTGAGCCACTGGCTTGCAGAAACATTTTCTAAGGATACAGACTATGGCACTCAGTGAACTTCAAGGCACTCAAGTCTGAACTTTAAAGTTAGAAACTGAGCCTTAGTGTAATGCCCACATAGTACAAATATTTCATAGATTTTCCAAGTTACCTGACCTGGAATATTCAGCTGTTAAGATGCTGTATAACTTCGTGGAGTTGAAAGCATGAGAAAAAGAACATTACCACAGTCAAAAAAAAAAGAGCCCACCAACTAAGAACTGTTGGGAAAATGTTCTGTTATGTTCAGTTATGGCCACTGGCAAAACTGCCTGTCCAGGGGGTTCAAAAAGCATCATTTTTAAGACATAAATGGGGAAGTCAATACGTATCCAAGTTATTGTCTGCAGACTCATAGACACCATGTGCTTTATAGTAACCTTGATTTAATGCTAGGCTGTTTTTGCAACTGTCAAAATTTATCATGAGACCAGATACGAAGAGTAAGATGGCAACAGCTATAGAAAAATGCACACTTGAGTTATCCTGGCTAGACTGTGTTCCAAAAGCAGAATTTAAATTTAATTAATTTTTTTTTTCAACTGTATTAACAGATCATCAGGAAAGGCTTCTGCAGCAAGTTTTGTTTCCTCATGTGGAGAATTTTCTAAGGAGACATTTTAACCCGATGTGGGCAAGCTTCAACAGAAGCTTACAGAACCTCTCCAACATAGTAAGAAACCTGTCCCATGATGTGGAAGCCAACAAGAAAAGCATAGAAAGATTCCAAGAGACCACTGTGCCCAAAAAGGAGTTCCAGGAGCTGGGAACCAAATTTGAATCAAAAGTCCAAGAAAACACAGTGAAAGTTGATCAGGTGAAAAGAGATATAGAGAACCAAGTGCACATGCAGCAGGCTAATATTCACTATAATCTCAGCATGATCAAGGCAGATACTGACACAAAACTCAAGAAGCTTCATAAGATACAGCAGTCCCATTTCCTAGCTTTGAACAACAGCATAGCAAACATGAAACAAGAGCAAAATCTTCTTGAAAATAAATTGGAGGCTTTGAAAAAAAATTTAACAGAACTCTCTTCACATCATGGTCCCAAAGATGAAAACAGCCAATTAACCAGCAGACAAATAAGTGAAATTCTGTCAGGGCATGCAAAGCAGCTTAAAGAACTTTACATGGAGTCAGATGTGGCCTTTCAGAATATTGAAGTTTTAGAGAGGTGGTTTAAGGAGTTAAAGAAAAACATCTCAAAGTATAGGCCAGAAGATCTTACGATAACTTTAGCTGAGAAATCAGTTATTATGGAAGAGAACAACGCAGCAATGGAAAGGCAGATATCGGAGCTCAACTACACTCTCTCAAACCTTCGGGAAAACTATTCAGATCTCTTGCGGTACATGGAGGAATGCAATTGCCAGAGAATATCTTCTGACACTGATGGACTGGAGGAAGACCCAAGGAACAGCACTTACTCCCTTGAAGATACCCAGTCAAAGGATATGAAGCACTTAGAGTCAGTTTTCAGAGACCTCTTCAAGAGTGAAATTGAAGAGCTCTCCTCAGCTATTCCGTCCATCCATCTGTCTCTTAGCCTCCGTCAAGAAGAGAACAGACAGCTTCAGTCACAGGTTACGGCTTTTTCAGAAGACATAGGCTTGTTGAAGAAGAAAGACGAAGAAATTCATCGACACATCAAGTATCTCAACAGTTCTTTTAGCTCTCTTTTGAAAGATGCAATGCGGCACGAAGAAGCACTGGAGGCTTTACTAAGACACGAATTCCTGGATGTCTTTTTTGAAGAGGATTTTAGTAGCCTAATACCATCAATCTTTCAGCTGCAAGAATCTCTCAGACACTTCTCAGATAAACTGCAAGAACAAAATGTGACTTTAGAATCTCTTACGAGGAGATTTCAACCCTTGGAGAGAGGTCACCAGAATAATCATGATGATCACATGCCTCCTAAGCACCCCAAGCAGGAAACGCAAACCTCCTCTACTCCGCAAGAAGTCAGCAGTGAACGCAGCATCATAGAACACATGGAACCTAACTATGAGGCTGCCAAAGATGACTCCTTGGATAGCTCAGCTTATAATGATATCATGACTCTGAAGAATGATATCAAACACCTGAGCCTGGCAATCAAGAGGCATGAATCCAGAGGTGACGCAAGTCTCTGCTGCAATCATACAATAGCAAATGCAATTGAGCCACTCAACGTTTCTGTAGAAACCCTCTCTGCAGATTTAGCAACCATCAAGCGGAATCTGGAGGAACATCTGTTAATTTTCAAAAAGCTATTTGGAAGTAATGAACAATTAGTTGCCTCAAATATAAGTCTGGATATTACAAAGATTCAGTCAATGCTGAACCGAAAAGGGAGAAGGCAACAGAAGGGTCAAGACAAGCAAAGAGACAAAAAAAGGCCTGAGAAGCACAGAGAAAATACACAAACAAGGGGGAGAAATACGGTGCAGACAGAACTTGTGGAAAAAGGTGTGTTCTTTTCTTTTACCTGCTCACGTGCAGGTCTAGCTTCTTTCTGGGCCCTGCTGCAAGCTCCACACACAGAGCACAGTAGTTACGAGAACTGTCAGGTATCTTGTGGGATGCTGGAGGGAGAAATTCTGACATTACCTACATCCTCCCCCCCCACCAAAAAAAGCAGTTTCAGTGAGAACCAAGTTGATATTCTGCTGTATTTTGCTCAGGCCAATAAAATTACACCCACTATAGCTGCTAGGAAATTGGCCTTGAACTAAGCAAACTTCAGGTGTTTAGAAGACAAATTTTGTTTGTAGATGCTCATGTTAATGCAGTAGCAGTTTTCTCTTTGGAAGCCGATGTGGAATGCTTCTTTATCCCTGTTATTTTGTTACTTGAATCTGGAAGGAGTGTACTCAAAGCACCAAATCCTTCCCAAGGCAGACAGACACATTAAACAAATCGCTGTAATTTGCACAAGTGGAACAGGCAGGACTGACCAGAGAGCACAAACTCTTATAACTAAGCCTCAGAGACAAGTTTTCAGCTTATACTTCACTGGGACTGGCCAGTTCCCTCTCCCTGTAAACATGTGACCATAAGCACCTGGTAATTACAACCACCACAGCTATAGCATTGGCTTTTATGATTGTAGCCCTTGCTATGGACAAATAACATAGAGCAAAAATCAGCCCCTTTAGGCATCTGTGCTGCAAAATTGTAGTTAAGACTGAATAAGCAGAGAACATAACTAATTTATTTTTAAGACAGTAAAAAGTGCTATTTTTTTTTCCCTTGGGTGGTCCCAGCGTTATACTTTTCCAAGAGTTTCAGGGAATCATTTAAACTATTCCAGTGCACATACCCATTTCCAGTGTCTAGCTTTGCAAAGCAGCATACAAAAATCAGGCCTGATAGGGATTCACCTTATCTCCCACCCTGATGATCCTGGGGAGAGAAGAGCGCTCACTCACTGCTAAAATGCTGTTCCTCTTTCTTTTTCAGACTCATTGGTGGCATTCCATGTGGGATTCTCAGAAAGAAAGGATAAAGAAAAAACTGTGAGATTTAATGAAACGTACCTCAATTATGGAAACAGCTATTTCTCTGAACATGGCCACTTTAAAGCACCACACAAAGGTGTCTACCTGTTTGTCATCTCTGTGGAGTTCAGCTCAGGACCAGCACTGGGACAACTCTCCTTCAGCCGTGGGTACAAAAGAACTCTTTCAAGCAGTCAGAGGAAAACCCCACATGGAAACACCATGACTACTTTTGCTGTGGCAGAAATGGAGAAGGGGGAGACAGTGTGCTTTGAATTGCTGCACGGCTCTGTAGTGAAACGAAGCCCACCTGGGACAACTATGGGTGGATTCCTAATATTTAAAACTTGAATAGTGACATTTATGTTTTATTAATCTCTTTCCATAGATGCAATGGATGCATTCACTATTGCTTCATCCGTGATGTATTCAATGCTACTGCATGTGTTTAAACATAGCACTACCCTAGGTTTGTCTTCATGCTTCTTTTCTGGAAGTGTTTGGCTTTTGATTAGTTGCTTATGAGCAGCAATGGGATTTTCTTTCAAGTGAAAAGCTAATGGTTTGGACTCCAAATGTATCAGCACACACATTCCCAAATCCTTCCAATGTGAGAACTGCACACAGATGTTTTGTGGGACTTTCTTCACTTAGAACACAAATTTCTCCTTTCCCTTGGCAAAAGAATATCCTCCCATGGCAAATACCCCCACCAGCGGCAAGGAACAGATTTTAGGTAGGACTGCATATAGCAACTCTCATACTGTGCAAATGGTACCTTAAAACCCAGAAGCCAGGGCAATTTTACCTTTTAGTCCTCTGTGGACCACAGACTATCTTGGAAACTTCTGCAACTCACTCCAATGTTTCAGTCTATGCACAACAGGAACACTAGAGAGATCCATCAAATCCAGTAAAATTCACTCTATTACCAGTATTTGCAAGAAAGGATCTCGAAAACGGCCCAGTTTTTGTTTCTGGGCCTATGATGTACTTCAACTACACTGCAAAAATCTAAAGCATTGTTAAGATGAATTACATTTACATCTAGACGCTAGGAAAATGTCAACAATATTTTACAAGTATTGGTGAAAATATAGTTTATTTCTAAAGTTAATCCTGAAGATTATCATTCAGCCTAGAGTTCAGCATTCAGTAAATATTTTAAAACCAAGTAAGCAAAACTAAAACCAAAAGGCAAGCTCGTTGGTCTGTTGTCACTGCTGAATATAAAATTGTAATTAGACTAAACCAAAGAGTAGAATTCTTGAAATGTGAAGGTTTTTTTTTTTTTTTAAATTTCCAAAACTTCAAGGTGACCATGCCTGGTCATGTCTTAAACTTTTTTCTGTCAAATAAAACTTCCCAAAGACTTTCACTTTAAAGAAGTTCAAGTATTGTGGTATTTTTGTCTATCCTAATACCTTACAAAACAATATTAAAACAATTAAATTTGCCAAAATGAAATGCACTTTGAAATTCCCAATATTTTTGATGAAGATGTAAATTCTTATTATGTAATTTGTGCCTTTTTAAGGTGGCATTTTTTAACAGTTATGTATTCTGCTGTTAATAGATAACAGTTATCTATTCTGTCTCCCCTACCTGTGGTGGGGAGAAATTCTAAGCAACGCTAAATATTATTAAATGTTAAGAAACCCCAACACATTGGTACCAACACACCTTGCACTTAAAGCAACAGTTTGACAAGCAGACAACACATATCTTTTGAAATAAAGCTACAAACCAGTTGCAGCTACTGCCTCCCTGAGAACATTGTTTTCTCTATCCTGAAAAATCCAAGAAAACTAACAACTAAAAATGCTCCTTATCTCCTCTGGCCAATGCTGATTTTCAAAGATGACCAGGCCAGGTGTCCCTGTTTTTCTAGGATGGAACTATGGCTCACACTGCTCTGCTGCAGGCAGCACAAAGTGCTTGCAAGCTCAGTATCATCTTCTGTCCCAGAGATTGCTCAAATATCTGAGGGAAGGAAGAGAAGAATAAAATTGAAGAGGTGAAATGAAGAAAAGCATCAATTTGTAAGATTAGGTTCTTTCAGTACAGAGCTACCACCCTGGGGTGACTCGGATGGGTTTTTACCAGTGTTCCTCCAATTCCTGACTTCTGTGCTGGCAGCATTCTGCAGAGCCAGGCCAAGCGTGCTGCCTAGGTCAGGGTGGTTTAAGGAACACCCTGTCTTCAGTGCACACCAACTGTGCAGCCACCAGCCAAGTTCCACAACTAAATGCAGCGGGGGAATACGTGTATGTTACATACAGGGGATATGCTATGCATATATATATAAAAACACTTTGTTTTTAAAGCTTTGACAGAAACCTTCAACCGGAATGAAAACCATACAGCTACTTAGAAATGGACACAGGAGGTAGTAGAGAGCACTGCAGTTCATCCAGTCAGGACTTCTACAGGTTTGGTGTCCTTCCTTGTGCTTACCAGAGTTTATTTTTGTTGAAGAATATGCCAGACGAGTTCAGAGAACCCCGACTCCAGAGCAAACAAAACGTTAATTTGTTTTCGTATTTTAAAGACGTCTTCAAATATGTGCTTAAGTTAGCCACCTGCATACACAAAGAAGACACACTTGACTGGAAGACTAATTTTTTGACTATGAAGCAAAAAATTAATGAAAGACTATGGGTAAAAACGCTCTGCTGGGCTGCATAAGCCAGGAAGACTGACTTCCTTCTCAAGCAACAAGAAAAAGATGATTAATCCACTGGGCTGTGGTTGTGTTTGTTCAAAGCAATAACCCAGCTTTTTCATAAGCCTCCATCTAAACAACTCCTGCATTTTTTTGGTGGGATGGTTGTTTGGGCTTTTACGCAAGATTAACGCAGCCACATCACCATGACCTGCACTTTTAGGCAAACTAGAGGAATCAATTCAATGAAGACAATTTAAAATACAGCTACTGGTTGGCTCAGTGGATTTAGGAGGATTTCCAAACATGAAAAACAACCTGAAGCTGACCATAGGCATTGGGAAGAGTTGTCTGTAAGAGCTTCAGTTTCCCTCATAGCAGACTGAATAGACTAACGTGCCTGATGGCCAGGCATCAATAGGCACAGAAAAGTGTGTGCTCACTGCAGGATACAAATACATGTATTGTCAATCTGACACTCATATTTAAAAGTAAAAGCTTCCAGCAGCTTTTAGTACTTCCTAGAAACCTGCCAGAAAACATTGCCACTGCTTCAAGTTTCTGTATTTCCAGACAAAACCACTAAGCTTTATAATAAGGTAGAAAGCTGTGCATCTTAGCGCCTTCACGGAATTATTTTGTTATTGAAACTTCTGCTGCTTTATGAACGTCAGTATCTTATAGGACATTTTAAAATTAAAATCTCCTAATGCTTTTTTATTTTCCATTAATAAGACAATCTCCTTACTGTACTCCAAATTCAAGTACTGATTGTATCATATATAAACAATTTTACTTTCTATAGATCCAGCAATACCTGTAGATAATATCCACATCAAGGCAAAGGCTGAAGCCCATGGAGGTCTCCTCATGAACCAGACTCAGGAGGTGGTCAGCCCACAGTAGTGCTTCTTTCACTGCTCAGATTCACAGCTGATACTGATTTACTGCATTATCATCAGTTGGAAAGACCAAAGTGGTGTTTTGGGGAAAGGTGAAGATAAAACTGCAGAAGTGATTAAGGAAATTATTGGAATTAAATCTGATCCTTTCTGAATTCAGTGATGCTTCTGCTACTTATTTAAAAGCTTGTGATTCAATTCGCTAACTACTCAGTTTGCTTTTTGGTATGCCCACAAAACATCCCTGTGGGGTGTTTGCACATTTCACTGGATACAGCTGTTTCACTTCTCAGATACTGATGCAAGCTCACCAGTACCTTATTTTATATGGGGGTCAAACATACCCATATATAAAGGAGAACACTCGGATATTTATTATTAGCAGGCAGTAGAACTTATTTTCACTCCGCAGAAGGCCCCAATTTTTTTCCAAATCCTTTCTTGAGGATACAGCACCACCCTGCGGCCGTTTCACGAAAGAACAGCGGGAGAAAAAGCTGCTCATTAAAACACGGACAGGTGCAAAGACTTACCCACAATTTACATTATGTCCTCTTGCAACACTAACATGAAACCCCAGTTTCAAATCCAACCACAACCACTGCAATCAGTGAAGACATTCCACAAACAACACAATAGCCACAACCATAGGAAAAAGGTTTACTTTGCCAAGATACTAATTTAAGGAGACCAAATCTTTGTGCAGTCTAATTTCCTGGTTATTACGTACTAAGGAAAGAAAGGTTTGAAACTACATTGTCTAACCTTTCCCCTGCACTTTCCAGAACTCTACTGCAGGAATTTACCACTTCATTGTATAGGGAAAACAAATAAAGGTTTATAATTATAATATACTGGTAACAGTTTTTATGATGTTCAGATACCAAACCTTTCTAGCTACTGTAAAAAATATGTATTTAAATCTAAGATTATTCCTGATTAAAAGCAAAAAGAGAACAGAAACTGATCTTACTTCCTCCTCCTTGCAAACTAAAGGTGAACTCTATGGAGAGTAGAAGCCAATACATTTCTGCAATGAGAAAACAAATTCTGACACTTTATGTACTCACAGATGAGATATCCCCTTGACTGGTCTTCATTTGCTTGAATCATAAAAACGAGAGTAAATTCAGCAGGATATACAGAAGCACCTGCATATTTTTGCAACAAGCAGTACTTATGCATATGAAGCCCAAATCTCCTAATTTGGATACTATTACACAAAAAGAACGTTGTACACAGAGGGAACAAAAAGAAATTACAAAATTCCCCATCCCTTTATTTTTTCTCTTTTTCCTTGATACGCTTGAGGCAAATTTATATGGATAAAACCAACAAGTAGTGAACTTGCATATGTTCAAATAAAAGTATTACTTGATTTTGACTTGCTTCTGGCTTTGCTGCAAAACAGGGATAAAAATCTGGAGAAGGAAACACTGTTTTTTACTGTTGCACCCAAATTTAGTGCAAGGAATAAAGAGCCTGAACTTAGAGAGGACCAAATAATTCTTGACACCATTGAACAATAAAAGCAATAATTAACAACTTATTCAGAGACTGTGGGGGGAAAAAACCATAAACGAGGTATGAAAAAGTAGGGAATTATTTAGTTACAGTATTATGATTTCCAAGTCATTACATTTTTAAGGCAAAATCTTACAGTAACAAAACACATTACTAATGTGTACTAAAATAAGGTTATTTACTTAAAAATGATACATTGGACATAATCTGTGTACAGAACAAGCAATTCATGGTAAACTCAATAAGGCACCTTCTAAAGCAGATGCTGTACAAAATACATTAGTGTGTTACATTTTTAAAGTAGTATTCTACACTTCTGGCATATAACACACACAAGAGTGTGACCATTTGTCTTGTTCCACTCTTCTTTCATATTTTATTTACATCTTCTCTAGGTTAACTACAATGTTATTTATTCTTCTTGTATACAATATAGTACATTTCATTTTGGGCATGTCATGTCAGAGCACAAATGTCACTACATGATGCGGGCTTCTATAATTGAATTAAACAGTAAAATATACAAAGCAACAATTACATTAGATTTGTCAAAACCCCAGAAGTAATGTGCCCTCTACTTCTGCTGTACCACCAAGGCTGAGCACCATGGTTCCATAAAGCACTGTACTGTGCAACACTGCCAGCTGCTTTTAGACATCCTCCCTACTTGGAATAAAGATTGTGGGCACAGGATAAAGACTTGACTCAGAGGCACTGTCAGGAGAGTGAGGAAAGGCTAAAACATTCTAGTATTTCACAGAAGACAAGCATGTAAGTTCCCTTTAAAAATATCTGCAATAGCAAAAGAATGTTTTTTTAACTTTATATCTCTGCTCTTCAAACACTTTAGACCATTAAAATAGTCTGTTAAGACAGAGTAGATGAAATGTATCCAAATGATTTGTTTTATAAACACATTCAAATGGTCATTTAGATCAAGATCTAAAATTTGATTCTAGACTACTATGGAGGTAACTTAAAATAATTATTTTACATTTCATTCAAGACCTCAAGAAAGACTAATTAAGAAAATAATTGGGGAAAAGTGATGGATATCGGGAAAACTGTTTCTTGAGGAAAAATTACATTAATTAAAACTCAGAATAAACTCAGAATGTAAGCCTAATTTTCTCTGTGGGAATATCACACTTCTGGTGGAATTTACAAGTTAACCAGGAGCACAAAAGCTTTCCTTTTGGTTGCTGTAACAATAACAATGAAGTGACTCCAATTATTTCCATCTAACTAAAATCACATGGAACAGGTTAAATAAACACAAAAAAATCCCTCCACATGAGTGTTTAAGAACTTCCAAGGCACAGTCTTGATAGTCCCCAAGGTTATTTTCTATGCAGTTGATTTTTTGTATTAAAAAAAAAAGAAAGAAAAGAAAAGAAAAAAGAAAACACATTTGCCAGTTTTGGAGGATATTTTTTTTGGATGACAAATGCTTAAAATTTTGACCAACAAAATGAGATTAATCACAATCCAATAAAAAAATCCTGTTACCCTCTCTGAATTTAAAGGCTTCTGAACTCTACTGGATTGCATAAAGCAACAACTTACCTTTGGAGTCTGCATAAGTTATGCTTAATTATGTAAAAATTAATGGGCTGGCTTTGAGCACATTTTTTTTCCCCCAAATGATTGTTGAAGTACCAGTATAGACATCCTTTACTATGAACATTTTGTTGAGTATCGGAATCAAGGAAGCTCCCGTTCAGCACAACAAAAACTACACATGCATGATGTATTTGAGTGAACAGAGTAACTGAAGTGCTGAAAAATTAGGTTTAAGGCAAAAAAGATTTTTTTTTTCTCTCTCACAAAAAAAATCATCTTTGCAGCAGTCGGCTCCCTCTGTGTTAAAGTAAATGTGTAAATCAATTCAGATCCTAAGGTGTCTAACCATCCTATTGCCTTGCAAATACCTAAACAATGGAAAAGAAAATAAGTGAAAATTTACAAATTACTGAAATTCCTACTTCCAGCAGGGGCTTCCTGAAGACTTGGGAAAAATGAACTAAAACAAAATCCACAGAAGATGTTTACAGCTAATATTTATGTGGCAACTTCTAAAAGAAATGACACAACATTTTACATAGGACAGGGTTAATTTAAACAGACCTCCATGCTTTGAAAGTTTAAGCTAGCAGGGTACCTACATAAACATTTTTTCCTTCTTACTGATAAAAAACTCTAGAGAAGGAAAAAAGAAAAGCTTAAAAGCTTATCCCTTACTTTTTTTGGCTTATACCAAAAATTTTCCAACTACCTGTGCAAAAATTATGCGCGAAGACATGATTAACAATTTCAAAATCATCATATATTTCTTGGCAATGGACGGAGAACCTTTTTTTTTTAAAAGCCCTTTATCATGAGGATTGTGGCACAATATCATATATCTCTTGCTGTTTTCAAATAAGTTAAAGTTGACACACCTATGAAATTCTCAGCCAGAATACATATTAATACTTAAAGGCATTACTAAACAAAAGTAATGACTTTATTTAAAAAAAAAAAAAAGTCCCTCGAAATAGCTAGTTTTCTATAAAATATGTAGAACTGTTAAATAAAGTCTGTACATCACAATAGAAAATAAAAATACTGCAATCTTTTGCCTGACCATTTACATTATGGGAACTACAGGATTAAAACAAAAAAGTAACATGCTAGAAGGCTGTAATTGTTCACAAATCACATTACTTCTGTGTTACATTGCTTTCTATCAGTTGTATTTTGAAGGGAAATTTAAACACATCAAAACAATCTCCATGTAGATATTTTAAGACAACAAATAATCTGGCATAAATCAATCTGAAGTTTTAACATTTTTCATCAATTTTGGTAGTATTTTTTCTTCAAATCTCAACTATGGCATGTGTGTGTGTGCATGTATCTAATTTGTATACATGTACCTAGGACTAGGTATTTATTGTTGTGGTTTTTTTTACTAAAGCACAAAACACACTGTATAAATAACTTCCCTTTTTAAAGTTATCTAGAACAAGATTTACAGTACAAAGTCATAGGCACTTAAATTATCAAATAGATTCAATGGTTCCAATACTGTGTGTTCAATCTTCAGATGATTCATGCATTAAAGCTTCAGCTTGAGTTACGGTACTATTTTCTAACTTCCAAGTAGAAGTGCCAAAGGAGTTATAAATCAATAATTTGGCCTTACAGTAACCTCATGGAGGGTTCTGGCTTCTAACCAACTTCTGTGGGTCAGTGGTGAAAATGGGAGAACTTCAGTTTCTTGTGCAGGTCAAACAGCTGGCACAATAAAACCAAGTTTGCAATTGCGCTAACTTACTGCATCCTCATGAATTAATTTCAATGCCATTCCTCCCAAACTTAACTAGAACTTAAAGCACCCACTGATTTACCTTGTCTCAAATCTTCACTTCCACTAAGTGGCCCACAGATGTGGCCTCCTGTGTCTACGTCAGAGCAACCCAGCTCCAAATCTTCTGCATGCTGTGGATCTGATCTTCAACAGTTCACGTACTCAGTTCTCCTGGGTCTTGACCTTTACTGCATTCTCTAATCTTCAGAGCATCCAGAGCTTGCTGCCTTCCCTCTTTTGTAAACCAGACTTGTTCTCAAGCCCTTCAAAACTCACCTTCTGTCTAGTTTTGTCAAATGATGAAAGAGCACATGGCTACAGCTGACAAATCCCCTCCTTCGTGGGAAGAACTTCAGAGCATGACAGACACCTATTAGTGAGTCCCAATACAGCAGGAAGGCAAAACACATTGTCATTGGTCTTTCTGCTAAGATGTAAAGTATTCTATGGCAAAAATGCTGGTTGCATGTGGCACTGTGAAAAAATACGACAAATTTCAGAGATCCAATTATGGAGCTTTCTCTAGACTACAAGATGACCAAGGCAGCCTACATCTCTAGAAGAGATTGTTTCAAGCTCCTTACACATTTAGGTAGGCATTCCTTAACTGATTAATGGTTCACACTTTTGCAATTCTCCTTGTGACCAAATCAAAAACAGAAAAAAAATTAAAACTGAGATTTCTGAAGATAAGTTAATGGCAAAAGATTTCATAGCAAATCTCTGATTGTGGAGCCACAAAATGC
Source organism: Edolisoma coerulescens (assembly GCA_013397115.1). Classification (NCBI taxonomy): domain Eukaryota; kingdom Metazoa; phylum Chordata; class Aves; order Passeriformes; family Campephagidae; genus Edolisoma; species Edolisoma coerulescens. The sequence goes on along the minus strand of VWZW01000242.1, from coordinate 2,429,634 downwards.
ACGGAGCCCTGACCATAAAACTTTTTTCATTTAAATGGTTTCTTATATATTCCAAATGACAGCAAAATAATCCTGGCACACACATAAAGGCATAAAGAACTGTTAAACTGAGTAGTATCACAAACAGATTCATAACCTACAGGCTGTTTCACCACAACTTGGTATTGATTGACTAGGTTTTATCAGGTAGAAGGCAAAAAAAAAAAAAAGCTTATATTCTCCATCTCTGTTGAATCCATATAGCTTGTTAGGCTTTCACAGAAAGCACTGTAATCTGAACATTCAATTCAGTACCCAGAGTTTTACTGGAGACTCACTAAGTATGACTGAAGTCTCAATGCAGCTCAAACCAAAACAAAACGTGTATTTTCTCAAGGCTGTCCATATATGTAGCACGTAGTGTATAGAGGCTCTCAGTATCACTGTCTACGAAGTACTGAAAGATTTCATTAGCAGCCTGTAGAAGTGTGCTGAGAAAATATACTGAATCTCAGTTATTTCCTCTTTTCTATTTCTATCTTCCTCACCCACGTTTGAGTGAAAAGATCTAGGGAGTCCAGCTTTGCTCTCCAAAGTCAATCTCCTATGTCAAATCTTTACATCTTGTGATTCCACCATCTTGGCAAGTGTCTTCTTTATCCTCAAGGCAGTGAGCCTTGAGGCAGGATTATGAGCCCAGCACTCAGACATCAACTTCAATATTGCTCTTAAACACTGCAAAAGGAAAAGCAAAGGAACGCTATTGTAACAACTGCTACATCCAAAGTGTATCATTTTGGTTCACTGTCAAGCTCAAATTATAGAACTTTCAAGTCCAAAAATGTGCCAGTTTCCAAATTTTCTGCAAAATTGTTGGTAGAAATCTATTATAAAGAGATCTACTGAAGGAAAAAACCCCAAACAACCCCAAACCCAACATCCACATGCCAATCCTTCTCTTCCCTCCCCCTCACTGCCTAGTATTACAGTAGCTGGAACTAATGGAAGTGTAGATCTGGTTTCCCAATGATGCATTACCAAAAATTCTCGGTACAACCCATGAACAGTGGTACAAATATGGCAGCAATAAACAGAAAAATCCCCACATATATGATAGGAAAACCATAGAGAATTCTTTCAGGGAAAATGAAGATGTGGCAACAGTTCTTTCATCAGTCAAAAAAAAAAAAAAAAAAGAAAGCTGGGAATTCATAGAAGTCAAGGACTCCTGGAAGAATGGATATGGCATATTTAACTTGCTATGTGAAATAGTTATGTCTTACTTACTGTGTTCGAGCTGTGGCCCTTTAAAAACACATCTAAATGAAAATGTTTTAGTTACATCATAGATTGTACTGGGATATAACAGTAAAAAAGGAAATCCACAAAGGAACTGCTTCATCTTTCATCAAATACCTTATGCCACAAAGCAATAAGCTATACACATGAAGACTAATAACATCAATTAAAAATTCATTGAAGCTTTAGCTCCAATTAAAACTCTGAATATATTCCACTACCTAAAATAGATGATCTCAAGCAGAGCAGTATTCATACACTTGGATGCTGCTTAAGGGTATCTTCCCCTCAGATCACTGAAAAGATGCATTAAAAAATACAGTATTTTGAATTGACCTCAAGGATGTCTTTCTCCTATTATTGCTGTGAGGTTTTCAAAGTACCAGAATGTCTGAATGCAGTCCCTACTTAACAACACTTTAGTATTTATTAAAATAAAATACCCTCCCACATTAATGAACAGACTGAAGTAGCTTTTCCTCTCGGCACACTCACTTCATCACTGTTCCACCTGTTCGATACCACTGGGCGTAGGCGTTTGACACACACCACTTCTCTCATGTCCTCATAGGAGGGATCATTTGGCACCATGTCATAATATGGCAACTGATACTCTTCAACAATACCTGGACATAATTGTGAAAGAAAAGAACAATTAAAATAAATAAATCCATGTATCTACTCTTGGATTTCCTTAGCCAGGAACAAAAATTAACTCTGTGCCAAGTTAAACTGGCCATATTTGTTTTACTGTGGTAAAAACCTGAAAATTTCACTACAACAATCATTTACCTTAAAAGCTCCAATATTATCATTATTAACTTTAGCAGCTATGATAATTGCTTGTTTGATTTTGATACCAAAAGCTGAATTTGGCTTTTCCTAATCCACTACATGCTCCCAAGAAGCACAGAGAAATGTAAGATGGAAGAAGAATACAGGTGGAGATGTATAAGGATACAAAAGAAGAGTAAAAGAAAAGCCAGGATGAGTCACAAAAACATGTGTCAGACTATTACTACTGCTTTTAAAGAATACAAGCCTGATGATACAGCAAGCTAATTATATTATTTCCTGGTGAAGCATTGCTAAAGTGAGGGAAGGGCCTGACAGATTTTATACAGAATATTTACAAGTTTACCTCCTGTGACACAGCGCCGAGCCATTTCCCAAATGATCAGCCCAAAACTGTAGATGTCAGCCATGATGTATGGCTGGAAATGGTTTTTATTCAGGCTTTCATCCAGGACCTCTGGAGCCATGTAACGTTTTGTTCCCACTCTAGTGTTCAAGGGAACGTCAACTTCATTTGTGTCACTATATGAAAACATTAGGAAGTTACTGAATTGTGGACTATTACAAGGTGTGAAATCCTGTATGACACAAACACTAAAAAGACAATTCTCTGTCTGCATAGAACGTAAACTAATAAAAGAAAAAGTATTTAATAATACAATTAAAGTATCACATCTTCAATTAAGTTTCAACTGCTTATATGCTGATCACATTTTCAGTGAAGGAATTTACATGATTGCAATTACTATGAAAGGCTAGTTTTGAATAAAAGATCAGTCACCATTTCCTCTACAAAACTATTATTTTCCATAAGAAGAATATTTTCATTGTTTCCTAACAACCTGTTTTCATCAGGACGTCTATCAGCATTCAAGAACAACATTTTACTCTCAAAACTGAAAAAAAAAATGAAAGCATGCAACCAAATGATTCTACCTTGCTTTTAAACTGGGTATCTGGTGCCAAATAAATAAATAAAATTTAAAAATTACATAAACATTTTCCAATTACAGAGGATTTGTTACCTGTTGAACTTGACTGCAAGACCCAAGTCAGCAATGCAGCAGGTTCCGTTTTTCTTTATCAAGATGTTTTTACTCTTCAGGTCCCTGTGTGCAATGGCAGGCTTGCCTTGTGTCCCGTAGATTTCCGTGTGCAGGTGGCACAGGCCACACGCAGCAGAATAGGCCAGTTTGAGCAGAGCCCTGTTGTCCAGCGTAGTGCATTTCAGAAAATCATACAATGATCCGTTTTCATGATAATCCGTGATCAAGTAAAGCTGTGTCCAGGAGCCAGTGCCTTTAATATCTGCTGCTATGAAACCTATGAAATGTATAAACCAAGTTACTATTTATTTGCAAATAAATCTTTTATGTAGTAGATATAGTAATAATTCCTAAAGATATATTGTCTTGTACTGCATCAGAAGGTATGTGTTCCCCTTATGAAAACTAATCATGTAGTTTCCCTAATTTCACTAATCAAGCTCTGATTCTATTAGTACATGAGGTTACCAGTCCAGCCTTCCAGCAAAGAGACTGCAGACATGTTTCTAACCAAGAGCAGCAAGATTCTACCCTTTCAACAGCATTTTACTGGCACACATTAAGGGAAACCCATCTGGTTATTCCACAGAAGCTGCCTTAGACCCCTCAATCCACCCACTAAGAGCTCCTCCTCCTCCACCCTCACGCCATCCTCCAGTAGCCAAGCAACGTTCTCCCGCCTTACCGAGGATGTTTTCATGCCGCATGAGGACAGTTTGGTAAATCTCTGTTTCTCGGAACCAGCTGGCTTCTTCTGTGGTGAAAAACACTTTGACTGCCACTTTTTCACCCCTCCATTTGCCCATCCACACTTCACCATATCGTCCTTTTCCAACTTGCCTCACCATCTGAATTTGTTTGGCAATAGTGCGCTGAACCTAAGGAAGACAAAAAAAAATTAGAAAAAAAAAAGAAAAAGAAAAAAGAGGGTATAAGGTGGAGGAGGGAAACAGCAGTTAACCGAAAGTACCTGGCCAGGCTACTTATCAAGCTTGGATTGTTATAATTCTGATCCCATTGTAAAATTTGTCCCAAGAAATTTTTCACTATTTCAATTTTGGACTCATTATTGCTGCCTCCAAGGTATAAAAAAACCCCAGAAGATTTAAGTCAACTCAACTTCTAATCGAAGGGTATGTTCTCTTGCGTTTTATTTCTGATTTATAAATAGTCATCTGTCTCACTGGCTAATTTTTATGCAAGTATTATATAGGATGGTGAATGAAAAAATTATGAACAAGTATCACAAAATGGTTTGGGCTGGAAAGAACCTTGAAGATCATCTACTTCCCACCCCTCTGCCATGGGTAGGAACACTTTCCACCAGAACAGGTTGCTCAAAGCCCCATCCAGACTGGCCTTGAACACTGCCACGGATGGGGCATCCACAGCTCTGTGGGCAACCTGTTCCAGTGCCTCAACATCCTCAGTAAGAATTTCTTCCTAGTATCTCATCTAAACCTACTCTCAGTTCAAAGCCATTTCTCCTTGTCCTGTCTCTACGTGCACTTGTAAGAAATGCCTCTCTGGCTTTCTTGTAGACCCCCTTAGGTACTGGAAGGCTGCTCTAAAGTCTCCCTGAATACTTCTATCAAGCAATAAAAACCAAATCTATTTTAATGCTCAATAGAAACTAAGAAAATAAAATCTCTGAGTTCACTCAATGTGGCACTTGTATTAGCCATTTCTTGTATTTTTATCTTAATGTCTGTAGGCTCTAAGTTTTCTTTAAACTCTGCTGATGCCAACAGATTCTGTAACATACCTAATTTCACACTTCATTTTAATTATGTGAAGATGGGCTTTAAACATGTTTAGTTTGTACTTCATCTTTCATCATAATGGCATATAAAAGAATTAGCATTTTGTATGAACAAACTGCTTTGTTCTAGGCATTAGATACAAACCAAACTTTGTACGTGATGGAGAGAAATTCAGTGAAGAAAAATCTTAGTTTATGATTTACCAACAGTGGTAGTCCTGATCCACTCCCAGAACTCTGTGACTGGTCAATAAGGTCTTTTAATGACTCCCCAGCTGGAATAAATGCTTCATCTTGCTCCAGGTCACGATTATAACAGTGCCTCTTTGCCATTGATTTACAGTAATGCCTGCAAAAGTAACAGAAGTTAAGCTGAACTCCAAAACTCTTAAAATATGTAACAAACTGATCTAGGAAAAGAGCTATTTAAATACAGAAGTTTTCTCAAAAGAAAAAACAGAGGATCAGATTTTACTGTATCTTTTTTCTTTTCCTGAAATATAACTTCCGTAGCTTTTTACTGTTAAGAAGCTGTTGTGATGCATGTACAGGACTGTCAGTTTATAATCAGTCAGGTGGAAATCCAGCATTTTTAATACTCAGCTCTCAGCCAGTGTTACCAGCACAACATTGCTGCTTTTGGTTTAAATGAACAGAGAGAACCTTGAACCACAGCAGCTGAGGCTGACACAAGCACCTTTCCTTGGAAACTGCTAGAACAATGACCACCTCCAGCACAGGGCTGGGGCTGACAGAAGCACCTGAATGAACTGCCATAGCTCAGCTGGACAATCATTTAGTTTTGAAACACTGCAGAAAAAGGAAAATCTCAGAAGCAGATGAAATTTAACTATTGAAAGTGACTGAAGACCCAAAGGCATAAAAAGCATGAAGATATTCCTGTTTACCAGCTGCTATAGTATCAAAGTTATGTGTAGCTTTTAAAACTGTAAATATTTTATAGCCAGAGGAAAGGATCAAATTCACTTAAATTCTCTGCCATGAACATTTCATTTTACCTAGTGATGGAAACTGCTACCCACAGAAATGTGAAATTAAATTACAACTGTTTCCAATCTACATATGACTAACTGTGAACATTTGCAAAGTAACTGTTATGTTTACACTGATTTGCAAAATTAAAAATGTTGCCAATAAAGAAAGGGCTTTCTTACTTGTAACAAAAGCAGCTAAATAAGATGACCATGACAATTATGCAGACTGCCATAGAAATCAACACTGCCATCCAACGAATGCTGCCATCAAAAAGTCCATCTATTTGACATAAAAAAAGAAAGAAAAAATAGAAAGAAAAAAAGGAGAGTTTCCAAAGTCTATTAAATAAACATATACTGTAAACAGTTTATTTAGGTATGTTTTCATATACTGTGTATTGAAGTAAGTATTTATACCAGAAAAGCAAGGATAATTTTATTTGGATGTTTGGATGACAACCAAAAAAAAAAAAAAAAAAAAAAGAAAGATTTAGCTTGAGATTTTGGAGTGGCTGGTTTTGGTTGACTCTTGCTAGTTTGTTAGAAATAGAAATTAAGGATTTAGAGCAGTAAGATTCTGAGAAGGTATAAAACAACAGTTAAACCAATACGACTTGCCTAGCAATGAATGAGTAAGCACATGAAAACAAACTATTTTCACTGGGAACAATAGAAGGAAGAGAATGAATTTGCAATAAAGAGATGTTAACAACATCAGAATACTTTTTTAATGATGGCATTCATAATGGTAGAAGCACAGCAGAGATTAGGAAAAATATTTTAAAAAGAGATCAGACTGTGGAAACAGAATAAAAACAGATGAAAAGATCACATGCAGATCAAGATATGAGCACACTAAAAACAAGAATAAAAATACCATGAGTGACTGATGCAGGAAAAGATTAACTTGAAAGTGGCAAAAACCAAAAACTGAAAACAAAAAATGGAGTGTAGTACAGAGCCTCACATAAAAATTAATTAGCAGGGAAAAAACCAGATCTGTGCAATACTGTAATTATATTTTCTCCTTATTCCTACTGTTGCTCAGGAAGAACAGAACCTACACAGCATTTCTTAGTGGCAGTGTGAACACATAGGAGTTGTTTACCTGTACTATCAAGAGGTGGTAGTGTAGGTTGCAAATCCTGATTGCAGAAATCAGTACGACAGCACTCAATCGTTCGACGTAACTGTGCTTTAGGCGAGTCCTGTTGAAGGAGAATTCAATAAACATTTGGATTTTGAAGCTGAAACGGGGACAGGGGATCCTACAGCTACAACATAGCACAGACAAAAGTGTACGCTATTTTATTTAAAAGGCACTTCAACCACACCATTTAATGTATGAGATCCCTCTGCAGTGGCAGACAGACATAATTTAACCTCTAAGTGCCTACATTTGATCTTGCACTTTTTTGTATTTCGTGGAACTTTTTTTACTTGTTGCACAGAAATAGATGGTTTCTACTTAAGTTGCTATTTCATACGTGGGTAAAGTCTTGAGCTTAGTCAAAACCACTTAATCATATGAAATAAATACTGCTCTTAAGAAAAAAAACCCAATTCCTTTAAAGTTTTTTTTATACTCATCATAGCAGCAGTATTTGCTTTAGAAACATCTTCAGAATGCTATATAAAAGAGGGAGGGGCATAAAAATGAAACCAAGTAAAGTACTGGTATAAATCTCATTTTTTCACCTTGCACTGGAAGTCTGAACCTTCATACTTCATGCACCCAGAAGCAAGCGTGGGTTCTCCATGTTCATCCTCCTCAATGATAGCAAAGCAATGCCCATTAGTTCTGCAATAAACGTATCACAAGTGCTTTACCAGCATGTCTGTCATTTAATATTCAGCATTAGTTGACCATGAAAACTTCTAGAAAAATTCTTTAACAGAGTGGTTACCATCCAGTTTGAGAATAAAAGACCTCAAATAGAACACTACAGGGATGCTTTCTCACAAATATTCATTCATCCCCTCAACACAGATACTAAAGAAAACAAATTTAGAAATAATTTTGTTTACCAAAAATCTATTTACATTAATTCAAAGAAATGCAGACGTGGAAAGCATAATGCCGTAAGATGCCCTGTACACACAGGAGACACTGTGTGTTTTTAACTAATAGCTTTATTATCAGCATAATAGCCTACCAGTTGCTAGGTCAGACAAAAATTAGTAAGGCCTATACTGTCTGCATACACTAGAGGGCAATAAAAACCAATAAATAAATACCAAGAGGCTTGAAAGACAAAGTACGGGAACATTTTCTCAGTTCAAAACTGTTTGTAAGTTACTGCCTGTGTTTACATTTTAAAAGACAGCAGTGTTTATTCTACCTCCTTGGGTTCCATAAAAACTGCCTTATCTGCCAAGTGACACCTTAGAGAGGCTGAATACTATGTTGAAGTGAACACTCAAAGTACAGGAGCAAGTAATATGTTTTCAACTGTGTATATTAATTCTTAAGGAAGGAAACAGAAGTGCCTTGAACATGGAATTACAAATGAAGAGAAAAAAGGGAAAAACAAGGACATTTCAGGACATGAAAAAAACTACCTTAAGCAAGCACATAACCTGTGTGCATCTGTTAGGATTCTTATGCCTATCAGAGATTAAACTCTCCTCCTGTCTCTACACGTCCAGAGGCTTTTCTTTATTTTCCCCTGCCTTTCCTTCATAGTCTGTAACTCTTGAACATGCAACAAGAAGAATTCTCAGTAAATGGCTATGTTGTTTACATTACCATTTTGACTACTAGGTGAAGAAATAAGCAAACAGGTGGTCGTGTCAGATGGCTTAGATTTGGGTCACTTAATACTCACCCAGTTAAAAAATACCACAGGGTTACTTAAAACCTCTGTCCTTCAAAGCAGTTGCTGGGCTTAAAATGACCAGCTGCAAATGGTTCTAAGGTGTGTGAAAACAGTATTGTTTACACAGAGATGACCGTGAGTTTTAGCACTCACAGAACATAATCAATTATGGTCAGATCACCTGAGACAACCTTGGTCAGCCTCCAGAGGTAGTTTGCTCTCTCAAAACCCAAAACGATCCTCTTCAAAGAGCCTCTCTATCCTGAATGCAACACTTACATGCATGTGTTGTTAATAGCATCATCTGGACAATGTCCTGAGCAGTAGCACTTAAGAAAAGGTAAGGTGTCCTCTGGAGCAAGTGTTACTCCATTTGCTTGTTTCTTTTGGTCAGAATTTGTCTTCATTCCTGTACCATGAAGCATGCTGTCTAGTTTTTGACCTGGACATGAAAAAAACAACAACAACAACAAAAGTTTGCATCTCTTTGATAACTGTTCAAGAGTTTTACAGGCAAAACATGACAACAGAATAATTACATTAATAAATAACTGAACTACACAAGACAATCTCCTCTCCCAAGGTTATGTTAGAAATCTTGAGTTAATAATTTTATTCTAAAAATACCCAGCTAGAAATATCTTGGACCTTAACAGCAGATCTTCCAAACATAATCAGTATAAACAGAAAGATATTTTCTCTTTTTGAGGTAGGGCAGAGAAGTAGTGGTGTAACTGGTTAGAATTTTCTGAAGAAAGCTTTTCTCATTCATGTGTTTAGAAAACCAAAATGCTGATGGCTTGATAACCACAACAAGAACAATTTTATGCATGACTGAACATACTTAATATGCAATTTTCTAATTTTCTGAAGTAATTTTTTATAGATTCACAGTCTCATGGAAGAGCAGTAATAACTTCGAAATCTCTTGGTTTTTTTGATCTCTGTATGCATTAGTACTTCAAAACATAGCTAAAGTAAATCTTGTTTGCAAATTAAATTTCGGTAAATGACATGAACATCCATCCAAACGAGCTTTCACAGAATAGAAACAGGGCTACATCATGTTCCAAGCAGCCCTCAGTTTCTCAACAGTAGCAGAGTTAAACATCATTTGTTCTTGTTCATATTATGAAAGTGCTTTTGTGAATGCAGGCATTCAGAAGAAAACATCCATCTGTTTTATACTTAGTGAAGAACATCCAGAAAAAAATTTAGCAACATTATCTGCCTCATTTGGAATATGCTATGTGATTACTATATGAGATGAGAACATCTTTACCCATCTCCTTCAGCTTTATTGTACACAATTTTACCAACAGGAAATCTCTTTCTGTCCACCACCTTGGCTCTAAATCCTCAAGGTATGAACCAAATATAGATAGAAGAGCTGTGAACAAACTATCACCTGCACGGATTCAGATGACAGCAAGGCTCTGTGTGAGGCTCAGTGTGCAAGACAAGCCAACAACCAGTCAGGACCAGCAGAAGCTTTTACAAATTCAGTTATTAGTAAAAAAATGGAGGTCACAATAAAAATTTCAATTTTTCTAAGGAAAAGAAACCTGACCAGGAAACTCATGGTCTCTTGCAACATATTCTTGTGGCTTCCTGTCAAACCTAGCAAACATGAGCTGTAGAGTGATGAGAACATTAGTGTCCTGTTGTACCTTGCTTGAAACATGGGCAGAAATACTTGATCAAAACCTTGTGCAGATACAGCCCTCTGTATCACTCTACTGTAACATCCACTACGTAATTCAGACAAGTGCCCAATTAAATATTTGTGAAATTTGACCCTACTGTTCTGAAAATAGCAGACTTGCAGATTTCCACATCTGGTTAATACAGCACACCTAGTGCACTGTCCAATGTAGTAAAGTAATGCACCTCTGCTTCTTTTGGATACAACCAAGAGAATATCCTGAGAAATATACCATTTACCTGAACACTGAAATCACAGAGCAGTGCTTTATTTAATGTGGTCTTCAAATGACATTTCAGTAATGCCTCAGTTAAATAATCCTGATATGTACAGACTGTCAACAAGAAACAGGGTCCAATGCTATAATAACAGTAGGTTATAGATATTTCTGATTTCAGCAAGAGGAATTCTGCACAATTGAAATAGCACCTCCATCCACCCCCTTTCTTTCTACATATTTCTTCCCAGCATAAACTGAACGGTAATTTTAATACTGTGCTACAGACATTACACAACACTCTGTATTCACATTTAAGAGATCCTTACCTGCTCAGAGAACAGGTAATTCTACTTAATATTTAAAGGAAAAGCTACTGCGTATGTACAAATATTGTCTGTCTTTCTAATTTTTGTTTAATGACTACGGAATCTTTCCCAATTGACGCTATAAACCCCCCCCTTATCTTCAGGGACACTCCACACGTTAAAAGTCTTTATGGCACTTTACGATTAGCGTCTTACAGTCACTCATCCATTTTCCTACCCTCATTACTGAATGCAGTATTTTTTCAATTTATTAGAGAAGAAATCCAAGAAAATTTTCCATGCTCTTAAAGCATGGCTTCTCCTAGCTCAGAACAGAAAGAACAATATTTTTATGCAGGTCTGGCATCTTTTAAAGCAGTATAATTCTCTGTAAACTAACACTGAAGCACGACTACAGGTATACCAACCTTTTATACTAAAAGTGACATGAAATACATTTTTCCTCTTCAGTTATTATGATGGATTGCATTACAAGATTTATGAAGAGCACATACCAAATAAAATCCAAAACAGATAACTGTATTCTCCAAGAAACAGCATCTTTGTCTTTTGTACAGTTTCTATAGGCAAAGATTTTTATTCAAAGCAAGAACAGACTACAATTTCATTATTTTTGTAATGTGAAACTCCATATTAGCCTGCTTTCATCTTACAGGTAATACCTGAACTGCAGAAAGAACAGGGGGAAAAAAAAAATCCACTTCACTCTTGCATTTTTACTCTCTAAGACTGTAAAGGGAAGTCTTTCTAAACAGGAGTCTGAGTACCCAGGGAACAGAATAGGAAAATTTTGAGGATGCTTGGGATTACTTCGGGAAACAGTTTTTAATTGCCTCCACCTAGGTATTATCCCTAACTGTATCCTTTACTGCAGTATTGCAATTCATCCTCAGCACTTCAAGACAGATTAGTGTCCACCTTAAAGCTGCTAGGTATGGGGATGGGAGTCAAACGTGGAAAGACTTGGCTTCCGTCCACCTTAGATGTTACGAGGGCAGATGAAGGTCCTGACCTCACAGGATGCTTCACTGCTGTGTTTCCTGGTTCATAGACACTGAGTAAATGAACAAGAGAGAGCTAAGGATAGGCCTAAAGAACATCTTCCTCCAAGCTTTATCTCCTCACCCTCAGAGCTCCAGCTCTCAGACATTCACACTGCTGCATCCTCCCCCCGGGAGCAGGACAGTGAAAGGGAGGATCATGTTTTAGGGATCTTGTGACACTACACTACTTGATGATGTAATGAATCTCTTCTTTTCCATGACACATGCAGTTGTCACTCTGCAGTACAGCTAAGAAACATACATACACAAATCTCACACAACCTTCAAAGGTGTAAGTGCCACGTATTGTGCACTGAAATGCAGCACCCAGAGACTTCAGGCACAGCAAAGCGTCCTTTCCACTGTTTCCTAACCTCCACCTGTAAAATGCTCAGAGCTGGTGTAGCAAAATAACATACATGAGCAACAAATGAACTATCACACACTGGAGGGCTTGTTGAAGATCCCGGATCACTTCTGGCCTGTTTATCCAGCCTTGAGAACGACAGCATCATAGACTTCCAAACATACAAACTGCTCTGTAATGTGTATTTTACTGCATTACAAAGCTACAACATTCCATGAAATACCAGAGTAATGGTGGAACATTCTCCTAACTTAACTGCAGTGTAAGACACTGATGAGAAAAAAGCTGATGGGACTTAAAGTTCTGATTTTGTCATCTGCTCTGCCCCATCATACAATGCATGCAGTGTAGATTTCTAGAAGTGTGAACAACTGCTACAGATAGACCAACACTTAAATGGTTTTCTGTTTTAAATTAACCCTTATTTTAATAAAATAAATAAAAATTTCAAAAGTTAATAATAAACCAAATTGTTAAAATAGAACAATGTCTGCCATATCCAGGCTCTGATCAGAAAGATAAATTACTCAAAGCACTACTTCTTCCAATCCCAGAAAATAATTTAAGACTATAAAATGTATTTCAAAGAAGCACAGGATATTAAAAATCCCACTAGGTTAGAAATTTAAGTCTACTTGAAAGCATGCTTCAAATACAAATATTAATATGGATAAATCTAAAAAGGTACTGTGCGTGACAGTGCAGTGTTACTAATCACTTGGTTGCAACTCAATGCCAGGATACAGATATAATTTCATTAAGTCTTCTGATCTAAGAAAAGATTTGTGTAACCCATAAAGAACCAGCTCTATGAAATGCAGAGGCAGCAGTAAGTGAAAGAAGACAAATACAAAAGCCAAATTATGCCTACAGTTTTTACTTAATTGTATCTTCTCTTTCTCCACAAATAAAGGTCCAATATGGCCCACAGCAGTCAAGTTGTTTGAAAGCCTTCTGAATTCATAATATAGAAATTGCCCATAAAAACATTTCTATTCCAGACTACATTACCCTTAAAAGGGATTTGTCCCAGCAGAAATACAGTGTTAGAGGCATTTCTTTGTAGCTACTCTGATCCATGCTTGTAAACTCCAAAAAATTCAGTATTTAAGTAAGAAAAATCTTTGTCAGAAGAGCCCCTTCACCTGCCTCCCTGCTGGTGCTGACACTCGGGCTCACCCACACTGGGCTCTTTTCACCAAAGATGAAAGCTGTACCAGGGCTCTTTATGTTAGATATGCCTTCCTTATGAAAAAGACATAACTTGACATTTTTATGTGGTAGTTTTAAATTACTTTTTCTTGCTTTAGGATGCAGATACTGCAAAAACCCCACCTCCAGTAAGCACATTTCACCTTTCTGCCTATCAAACCTTCATAATGATTTAACATGTTCTGTTATGTGAACTAAACCTCAGTACAACTGACACCGCTTGAAAACAATACTAGCACTTGCTCTTAAAAGACAATTTTTTTTAAAAATCAGAAAAATTGTATGAGTGCAAAGAAAGTATTTTAAATGCTTCTACTAACTGTGTTTGGCATTCTAACCGTAATTCTCCCTATAGTGCTTTTTTATATATCAAGGCTGTGATCTCCAAAGACCAGGCGTGTTAAAGGTAGCTCCATCTAGCAGAACTGGTTCCTAAAAATCACAGCATATTCCCAGACTACTGGTTTAAAACCTCTCTCCTGCCCTTCCAGCTCTCCCAGGAGCTACATCAGTGCTCAACACAGACAGGCAGCCCCTGCCTTCTTTACTTCCCAACCCACAATCCTTGGCCTCTGCTCCTACTTCCCTTCCCCAAAAGTCACTTCTGAAGACTATTCTGTTCTTATGCACTCAGTATAAAAGCCAGAGACATGACAATTTTGTGTTTTTTACTTTAAAAAAGTACATTGCATTCTAATTTAAATGAAATGGACTTTCAAAGAATAAAGTTACTTAAAACTAAATGCGAAATTCTAGTAAAGAAATAGATCAATTTTTAATAATCCCTTGTAGGAACTTTAATCAGACAAATTCATAAGAACACGGCTGCTGCCCATGTTTTAAAGACAGATGCAGCCGTTAATAGGGGAAATCACCAGTAAAAAGAACTAGTGTTTCCAAGTAATGAATCAGCTACTGGCAACTGGAAGTTCCTTCTATAGCTTTTAGAATTTTGTTTCAGATTAGTTTATACATTCAAATTCAGTAACTATTTCACCTGAAATTGAGAAAATGCATAAGGGTTTTTAAATATATCTTAATATATACCTTACCTATATCAAGTATTTGAATAAAAGTAATTAGAGGCATGAAATAAAATCAACAGGTTTTTTTTTTAGTTCACTAACAAACCGTGGCAACTTTAAGTCCATTTTAATATTTAATATCAACACTATTTTTAAATTTGACTTTTAATAAAGCTTCATACATATCAAGTGCTATTAATACATTTTTAGTCAACTAATTTCCAAGGATTAAAATACTGGTCTTCTGTGGTGTCTCTGAAGAATACATAAAGCTGTGATGAACCACATGGGAGGTAAACTGCCAGCAATGAAGTACCAAATTTATGAGAACGCGTTTAAGTAGATGTTAAGCACTTTACTACTGTTACATATATTGATCAGACATGCTCATCAATGCACTATAGCAACAAAGAAAGAATTCTACTCAGAAGTAAAACTGGTTCTCTGAAGGAAAAACTTGCCCGAGTGGGAAGACAAAGCCTGTTTAGTGCAGTGCAACGGCAGCTGAAAACGAAAACCTCTTGCCTTAGATCAGAAAAAGGAGGTGAACGAAGATGCAGAGCAAGTCATAGAAGATTTAAAGCCATTGCAACCACAGCAAGAAAGGAAATACAAAAACGTTTTAATGGAAGAGGTTGCTATTAAATCTGGCCATCTGCACCCCAGGCTTATTTCTGACTATTTCTCAATGTAAGAGAAGAAGACCCAAAGCTATAAAGACACAACCCAAAGTGTAACCACTGGGTCCCCCTGCTGCATAGCACCAACCTGAGAAACTGCAGCTATTCACCAGTAACGTCATGGAATTGCCTCTGGTTTCTGTTGTTATTGTAAGAATATTTTCACATTCATCAACACATGCAGCCACTTGCTTTTTCAAGTTACCTGTTAAGGAATCTGGTATGTATATAGACATGCAGCTATACAGACACAACTTGCTTTTATCATTCTCCCAGGTCTTGGTAAGCTCTGAAATTCCTAACATTCTGAAGAAGACTCCAAAAAAACCCCAAGAGAGCAAGCCATTAAGCTGGATGCCAGACACTGAAAGTACACGCACTGGTTTCTACTTTCTCTGCTTTTAATTCCTCTTTCTGTAAATCACACAAATTCTGTTAAACTCTTCATAATGATTCTTTTTCACCTCTGTTGATTGTTTTATGATGCATTTTTCTAACATCCTGCATATATTTGCCTTGTTGAAACTACTTTTTCAACTGTTTAAACTTTTCATTTTAGATTGTCTCTTTCCTATAAAATTTCAAATGCTTTATGAATATGATCTTAATTCTTTCCTCCCCCATGAATCTTGGGAAAAGCAGAGAGACTTGACTGGTTTTTTCCTCACCACCCCTGGAAACCAAGCATATTTCATACATTTGAAGAAAAGCCCTAAGGCAACTTGCAAAGAACTAACAACATTTCAATAAGATCAACTTTTCCATGGTTTCAGAACTCCCTCAGTATTGATTTGAAAGTCAGGAAAATTTCTAAGATAAGGCAATTTCTTCTCTGGAGGCTGAAAAATAATTTTCAGTCTTTAAACTTATCTATATTACTTACTGGAAGTTATTTACTGAACTGTTATTAATCAATGTGATCACGGAAGGAGTTAATGTAATTTAATTTTAAGCCACTAGAAGACCTGTATATTTGTATTATTATTTCTATTTGTATCTGGAGAGAAGAAAAACCCTTCAGCTACTACTGCCTATGAGTAAAATGATAAATATTGACTAATGCAAAGGGGTAAGCATGACTTCAGCAAAAAGAACAAAGCATATCACTCCCAGCCTCTTCAAGGGAACAAGGGAAGAAGCTGTTCTCTCCTGCAAGAAGCAGCAAAACTGCTTAAACACAAGCAGAACAAGCTCCACTGCAGAACACTATGTCAGAGTGTTTTAGAGCAGAAGAGACCTCTGGGAGTCACCTGGCACCACCACCCGTTCAAAGCAGGACCAACTTCTACATTAGACCAGGTTGTTCAGTCATTGCAGTGAAGGTCTGACTGTCTCTAAGGATGGGTATTGCACAACCTCCCCAGGCAGCCTGTTCTAATACTTAACCACATTCAGTGAAAATTTATTTCCTAATTTCTCAATGAAATTTCCTTTACTTTCGTTTATTCCCATTACCAATCGAAGCACCTTACAGCAATCTGCAAATATTCGTAAATCTACTACAGACTTCAACTATACCCAAAACTAGGCTATCACTAAACTCTGTTTGATACATATGGATGTATCGAGCACAGTCTTGAAAGAGACAGCTCTGCTACATCCTTTAATCTAATATTGCAGATTCACATCAGAAACAGAACAAAAACATCACCCTTTGGGTACTTACCAGGCTTCCCCCTCTCCCCATTTTAACAGGTTCATTGAATTGTTATTCTTGAAAGTAAATACCTCACATAATTTCTCAAAATCAAGCACTAAGCAGTAATTGATCTAAGTATGGAATGAGAATATAAAACCTTTTATATTCAAATATTTAGATGGCAGTACCAGATTAGTTTTCTGTATTTTCCTGAAAATATCTGGAAAGCTCTGTGTACTTAAGCACATGAGTGCACAGCTGGGAGAACAAATACTCTTCCACAAGGACTGACTAGGCATGTACAGGCCTGCTGGACATGCAGGACACTGCTGCATATTATTTTTTCAATTCAACCCAAATTGACAGAGGAGTTAAAGTTCTAATGATAAGTGGATTTCCAGAAGTTTTTGATAATTGATGTCTGGAAAGACAACAGATATACAAATGAGTATCTTCACTACCTGAAAACGAGGGTACTTGTGAATGTTCCATAGCCTCACCTTGGCCCCTCAAGATGGCACAAGAAGTTAATTTAATTAGTTATGCCATCCTACCTTAGGCTGCTGGGAGCATCAGAAGGCATGGGGAACTGCACACTGCAAGTTCTTCAGTGGGTTAACTTTAAAGTTAATATGTGAAATATTATATAATACATAATAAAGTGAAAATATTCACACATATAGGGAACTCAAATTCATAAAGTCAAACCTTCACTTCTGCTGTTCACCCAACTTGCTCCATGGTGTACTAGGCATTTTTGGTATTGTTTCTATTTAAGTATTTGCTAAAATAGACCTAATCTATACTACAATGAATGACCACTAGAATGTCCTTCTTTTCAGGGAAGCATCCATATGGCACATCAGGCCAGTGAAGTCACATGCCTGCAAAAGAAACTCCAAAAGAAAAAAAAATCCTACTTCAACCACTGGAAAACACACAACTTTGTTACAAATCAAGAAGATAAACTTACTTCAACTAGTACATATTTACCTTGAACATGGAGAATGATAAGCAGATAGGCTCCAAGCAATTGCTCATGAACTCTCAGTCGAGTCATTGTTCACTTTTAATCCTTCCCGTGCAGGGCGCCCGGCCCTTCTGCTTGACAAATGCTAAGCTCTGTCTGCTCGGTGAAGCCTAATACAAGATTTGGTGTTTGACTGCAAAGATGCTTCTGTAGCTTTTCCACCTTTGTTTCCTGAAAGATATAAAACAAAGTGTTAAAAAACTTCAAGAATTTGTGAAACAAGAAAAAACCCTCAAGATGGCCATCATGCTGAGCATAACCAACAAACCCAACCAAAAACCCCCATGTGTTTATTAACATTAGTAACTGAAAACATTAGCTATGTTTACTATCTAACTGAATAGCAGGGTTGTTCTCAAATACACACTTCTGGCAACAACCCACAGTGATGTTTTCACATTCCTATAAAAAATATTAGCTATGTCAACTCACTGGTCACAGCTGTATAATTTTAGACTTGCATATAGTTATTAGACATAATATTCAACAGATTAACACATAAATCAGTTTGAAAACTATTTTCTTTACACAAATGAAAACTTCTTTTAATTATTTTTCATAAAAATTAAACTCAAGTGATGACTTCCCATAATACTGTGAGGGGAAACAGCAACACCATGTTAGGCCACCTGTTGAAAACTGCTGGTAGAGCAGCCTTATAGCAAAAAAAATCCCAGCCTCTCTGCTGGATGAAAACCAAATTTGTATTAAATTTAACAGTTAGTTTATTTTCCTAATGTATTTATCTTGTTACTTTTGTCTCCTAGAAGAGTACTGCATCTTTAAAACAAAAAGAAAAAGACAACACTAACTGCAATTCAAAATCGTGACATCCTGGATTCCCAAGCTGTGTGCAAATTAATTCCTCCTGAAAAATTACACTACCATATGCACATGCCATTTGCTCCACAAATAGAACATAATTCTACTCTCGTGCAGTGTGGGTGAACACACAGCTAAGACAGCCAAAGTGAGTAAGAAGTCACTTTTTCAGACTGCAATAGTTGTGGTCACGTTGCGCTCACAGAACTTTTCAATGGTGATGCACAAGGGGAGTGTAATTTGGCCTCAAAGGACTAAAAAGCAGCTTGAACACCTAAATAGTTACTTGCAACAAAAGCAAAGCTGCACAAAGATGAACAGAGCACTGATTTTGCCTCTCCTTGGCCTCGTTTTGGTGGGGTTGACCCCCCTGACCCCTGTCAGCCTGGCGCTGCTCATCAATGCCAGAACGGGCGTTCACTCGGGGATGGGCAGCAATTACTGTTGGTGGCCGCTTCCAGCATCAGTAACTCAATCTGTCTGTCGGCGAGACCCAAGAACTTTTCATTTTAATGAGTCTTGGGAGGCATTTAACATGGAGGCAAATTAGCAGCTGAGCCGGGAGGTGTCCGTCACTTCCAATTTCGGCGGGCGCGGCGCGGCGCCCCGACCCCTGGCCTACTTTTCACACGTCTCTGACTTCTCTCTAATGCAGCCACAAAGAGGGAGCCGGGCACCCCGAGCACCATGGCAGCCATGGCCCTTGCCAGGATTATTGCCAGGTTGTGGTGGGATGGACTCGGAATCGCGCGCTGCGTAAACGTCCGGAGCACCGGGGACTTCAAAGTAAACTTCCTGGCCAGGCAGAGGGAAAAGCGATGTGACAGCAAAAATAGTCACTCTTTGGTGTTCCCCATGCACAAGACACAGCACCAATTCTGACAGCTAATAAGGAATGCCCTTCTTGCCATAAACCATCAGGCCAGCAATGTAAGTGCTTAAGTATTCAATGGCAATGAACTTCCAATCCTCAATAAAACATGTGAAAGTTGAAAACTGCCAACAGCTTTAGTAGCAATAGCAACGAAGACTTTATTTACAGTATTCTACCAAGAAAAAACAAATAAATCTCAGTAATAGTCTGTTTAAAGTATTTTTAAAAACAATTTCTGTCTTGTCTATGCAAGTTTCAGGAAAGAATATATATTTGCACTCTTGTAGATTGCAAGAGTAGGAAACAAAAAGACTTTCAGAGAATTGGTGATCTTGTCCCCCAGTTCACCAGAGGGCACACTGGCACAGGAACGTGTATTTGCCACTGTACCACACGGCATGTTACCAAAAAAAAAAGAAAAGAAAAAATAGGAAAACCAGACCATTTTAATGCAACTCACTCCAATTTCATGGTGCTTTTTGTTCAATGACACAATCTAATGTAGTTTCCAGAAATGCTGTCCAAGCCTATTCAAAAAATAATGCTCTCCACCAGTATTTTGTACCTCAATCTTCCTTCCAGTAATATTGCACTTTTCACAGATATACATATACACACACACACACACACATATATAATATCATACATAAAACCATGTAATAAAAATCAAAGAGAACAGTTCCACATTTTAAAACAAAAAATACCTTTCCAGACTCCCATTAAAGAGGAAGACTAGCAGCCCTGGCTAAGGCACAAAATTGAGAGAGCAACAGCTGGAATTTCTCCAAAACCTGCCTGATATAACAGCGTAGAATGACACAACTAAATAACTACTTCAAATATATTAAAGCACCAATTCACACCTGGAATGCTACTCTGCCAACAGAATGATGCTGAAGAGATTCAAACCCATAAGCCAATCAGTTGATTTTGAAGTTCTCAACCTCTTTTCTACTGCAGCCACGAAGAAGCGTTCAACTATAATCCACTAAAAAGTAATTTATTCATCAAGTGTAAGACCTGATTTTTCCGCACTGTATTTTATTATCCTTCCCAATAACAGTTTATTGAAGAAAATACTTTTATTATTAAAACTGTGGGGTTTTTTCTGAACTGGAACTCAGCAGTGAATTCACAGCACTACCACAGCAGTCCAGCCCTATGTTCTGTATGACTCCAAATACATGAAGTGTGCAAGATCTGTCATATGGCCCAAACCAGCTCTGAAAGCACGGAGTTAAGTGGTAACTGTTCTTTAGATGTGGCCATGTAATATTTTTAACAGCATGATCCCCAAACCAAGTGAGTTGCGCTGCTCCAAATTTCAGTAAAGAATGATAGTGCTGAATGTTACAACAAAGACAGTATTGTAAAGGGGGAACACATGAAAAAATGTCAGCCTTGGACTTAACAAGAATTAGAACACACAATCCATTTCACCAGACAAGATACTTCAAACCATTTGCAGCAGTAAACGTAACACCAAGTTAATGTACTTAAACAAAACTAAACATATTAAATGGTTCTCTGATGTGTAACTGGGGCAAGAAGCAACTTAGGCAACTGGAAGCATATTACCTCAATCACAGGTACAGTTTTGAACAGGACTTTGAAATGGAGCAGAATGCCAGAGATAAACAGGACTGTCAAAGTCAGTGTGCAACAACATCTTTCTTATAAGATTATAAAAAAACCTGATATGGTGCCACAAAGAAAATTACTCATTTGGATGAAGAAAAGAGGGATTATAAGAACAGTAAAGAATTCACTACAGGGCAGACAAGTAGTGTCAAGAACAGAGATTAGTAGTCTAGTTCAAATGGCATTTGAGGACCTTGATTCTTGATTCAGTTTGACTGAAGAATACTCACCCTTTTCATTAATGAAGTAGGCACAGAAAGCAAAACTTTAAAAAAATTTGCTGACAAACATCAATTGTCAGTTCAGCTGAGTGTTGTTTTTATGCAGGAAGATTTGGATCACGTGAAGAACTGAAGTAACAGAAATGGAATGCAGTACAACACCATGAAATTGGGAAAGTCATGCATATGGGTAACTGAGGAATTTCTGCTTCACAGAGACTAAAACCTCCCACATAAGAGACAGCTATGTCCAAGGACTCAAGGACACCAACTGATTACAGAACATCAGACACATCCATGTGATATTGCTGGGAGAAAGACACAAACACAACTCCAGTATTTCCTAGGGAAATTTCCCAGGGAATACAGTAAGGCATGAATAACACAGAGACAATATGATTGATAGTATCCTTCTAGGTGTATGGTGAATTCATCTCAAGGAAAGAAAGACATCTGGAGATGAAAAGAAAATAATACAATTAAGACAGTTAAAATTGATGGGTAAATAACTACATTTTGACAATGCAATAGGAATAATCACAAGGAAAGACAGATATTCAACCTTAAGAAAATTAGTGGTTCAACAACTAGGTATGGATTAGCCATTAAAATTCATTTAGATCAGAAATGAGAAGACAATTCCTAACCACTGGTTAGAAGGTTGCAGGGCAGATTTTCAGACTAAATAGAGTCCAAAAACTTAATTAGTCTTTAGTTTACAAAGGCCACCATCTCATGTAGCTACAGGCATCAGGAAGGGAACAGACTGATCTGGGACTACATTTTATCATTCCTAATACAAAAAGAACCATAGTTAGCTTTAGTTTATCCAAAGTCAAACAGTCAAATTTAACCAAGCCCCTAACAAGAAGAAAGCTTCAGATTGTGTCCTGTGTAATTCTGTCAAATACTTGTACAAGCCTGCTTTCTAAACGTGTTTCTACTATTCTATTGCAAGGCATGCTTACACAAATTGTAGTGCCACAGTGAAACACTCGAACTACCTATGCTTGAATGCTGTCAAATATATTAAACTTTAAAAACAAGGTAAATCCACCCCCAAAATCTGTTAAGAAATCCTACAGCTGATGGAGAAGACTGCTGGCTATTGCAAGCCAGCTGGCTGCATGGCCATCAACAAAAACACCTTCACGTAAGGCCCTACTTGTTCAGGCACTAATCTGTTCGAGCTCAAAGAAATAATTCCCTTGAACTGTGGATTGTGTAAGAATTATTTAAAACTATTCCTGATTGCATAAGTTTAAAGCCAATAAGAGTGTGTAAATCATACAAATGTTTCTTCTCCCTCCACAAACTGAAGTGAAATCTGAAATGCTAAATGAAGCACATTTGTGTGTATTATATACTTCTCAAAAGACTGAAATGAAAAATTAAATCTTAAGTTCTCTCTGCAGTACATATAGAACCATGTGTTTAGAACACATGCACTGTGACACATCGGTTTATTCAAAAACCACAAGACCCTAATAACTGGTTTTTTGCAGCAGGGGAGCTCACAGTCTTAGAAAAGGCCTTTTTATTTCTGACCAGTGGGAAAAGCCACCAAAATCCAGCTTGGATAGTCAAACAGGTATCTCCTGAAAGGAAGATTTCCCACTGCTGGCAAATATCAAATGTGTGTACATCATGGCAGAATTTAGAAGCCAAAGTACTAAATTATGATATATCTGTCTGTTTCATAAACAAAGTTGTTAACTGTGAAGAAATTAAAGCCTAGCTGCTTTTCACCATACCCAGCACAATTAGGTAATTGGGGACGCCACTCACTGGACTCCTGAATGCCCATCTTACTGTTACTCTGCATCCAATTAACTAACTGCTACAAAGTTTCTTCAATTAAATTAACTGTAATGAAATGCAGCAAAATTGTTTTCCCAGTGCAATCAGGTATTCAGACATATCCTAATGTGTTACAAACACGACACATTCTCTTATTTGAACATATTCAGAGAAGATTTCACTACACAATTTTTATTCACCTTGACCCACTTCCCTTTTTTCTCAACTCTTCACTTTGGTGATTAGCTGGCTTAGACCTTCTGCCCTTAAGATAACTGGCAAATGGACACCCATGCTCCTTCTACCATAAATGACATCAACTTCTGCTATTCTACCCAGAAGCTATCCTTCTTATATGTTTTTATAATCTATTTATCATTTTTGCTAGTTCCTTACTGTCATACGAGTCAATGTGAACAAGGAGAAAAGTCTCCACATGTAATAAATTCCATCTCTAAATTTAATAAATCCAAATGGGGAATCATAACTTAAACCTTTTAGATCTCATTCACAAGAAAGATACTTACTTCTGTTCACAAAACATAAGCAGCAAGGGAAAAATCACCGAAACTGTTATAAATTTTACATATTAAAAAAGCGACACGTATGTATGTATGGTCATACTATACTGCCTACGAGACTCATCCCACATTTTGGCTCTGAGTTTCAATAATTTGATACAAATAATATACATGGGCTGAGGAAAGGAAAAAGCTGGGCCTCAATCCTGAATACACATTTACTCACTTTTTTAGAAGTGGAAAAAGGACCCTAAAATCAGTGCACCAGTGCCTTCAAAATTACAAATGCTTTCATAGAAAGAGCTTCTAACGTGCAACATCCCTTTCAGCACTATAAGGACTAATGAATGTTTTCACAACCTTACAGTAATTTTTTCATAATTTAAGGACAGTTGTTCATTAATCTATGTATAAAAAAATCCCCAGATCAAAAAACTGACAGGGTAAGCATTTATTTCACTCAGCTCCCATGATCTTGGCTGCCTTCTGCTACACCTATAACCTCTGCCCAATCTAGAAGAAGAAATTCACAACTTCTTTATGTCTCCAAAGTGAAGGTGATTATGCAAATTATGCAACTCACGAAGAAGAGTTCTGCAGAAACTGGGTTTTGGTTTGGTGCTTAAAGAGCACATTTCTCATTTCGTGATGCCTACGGAAAACAGCCTGCATTTTTGGTCACTGACTTCCATCAATACCAGAGTACGCTGGACGAGGCGCTGCTTTTTCCCCGTGTCAGTGACACCGGGTTCCCGCAGGAGAGGAGCGAGGGACAGGAACCAAGGCACCTCCGCGCCCCCTCAGGCCAGCCCGCGCCTCCGGCTCCCGGCGCGCTGCCCGGGCCGAGCGCTTCGCCCACAGGAGGGTGGTGTAAGCTCATTTCCCAGGAGGGGCACGTTGCTAAAGCCTACCTCTCTCACGCACAACATTTAGAAAATGTGGTTACTATTTAAAAGACACATCACTTGAATTTCAATTTTTGGTACAAAGGAGAAAACAGCAGCAACAAAGCCGAGACAACTCAATACGGGGTTTAGGGGTTGTTTTTCGTCACATGAAAAAGAAAAAAAAACCAACAAGACTGCAAACTACTTCTCTCCCTCTTCCCCTCGCCTCTTCCAGCCTTAACTCTTGTTTTCTAGGTAGTAAGATTTTTCCAAGTGTGCTGGCCAGCCGCCAGCTCCATAAAGCGAGCGGGAGGCGCTCCCCCCGCGGCCCCTCCCGGCAGCCCAAGGCGCCCGGCCTGACATGCTTTTCAAGGCGGGCTAGACTGCAGCGCAGACTTTCTGGCTCCACTTCCATTGTTTGCACGGCTGCTTTGCTCCTTATCCAGAGCCTGGATTAGCATAAGAATACTGTCTTCCCCCTCTGCAAGCCAGCTCCCCTCTAGAAGACCTCCACCCGTTAAGAATAAACATAGGGTTGGGTTTCTTATTTTTTTAAATTTTCTCTTTAAATCCCCTTTTCCTATTCAGGACTTGTAGAAACCAATAAAATAAATAAAACGCTAAACAAGCGAGGCTGACAAGGCTCAGAAAGGCCCGATTGCATAGATTAGTAATTACCAAGGTCAAAAGAGTCAACCTGATAATGCGCGGAGCCCTCACGCCTCACACTCACATTGTAGACATGAAAGTTATTAATGGATATGCTTTCCAGACAGCTGAAAATAAATAAATTTAGGAAGGAGTAACAGGAACTTTTAAATCCCCCTTCCTTTTAATTTACACCTGGAAGATGGAGTTTCAAATTACTGAGAACAGACAGAAAACATTACTTATGAAGACAACCCTCAACCAAAAATACAAACCCCTCCAAACTGTGAGTGGTGGTGCCTGACACAGGGGAAGAGAATCTGCCTACTTACACATCTGCAAACCCTTACCCTCTGGTATGTGACAAAGGGACTATGGTGTCCCTTTTAGAGCAAGTGACATGTGATCTAGTATTAAAAAAGGCCGACAGAAGAGCATTTCACAAGAAGTAGACTGCTTGCCCTCACAACGCTTCAAACTGTCAACATGACCATATTTTTTTGTTCTGCTACCCAGAAGATAACAGCTGTCCAAGTGAATTCATACGTCGTTTTACGAACAAGATAAAAACACACTTGCAAATACTACTTTGTAAGCAAGCAACATAATTTTTAAATCATCAAATTCAGCACTCCCACTGCAATGGGTGAGAGATGAGCTTTCTTTGACAGCATTTGCTCGATACATACAAACAGCGGAGACAAGACTGGCAAGTTCAACATCATGAAGATTTGCTAATACAAAACGCTGCTTGGCAAGGTAAGCCTTAATCCTCATTTTCCTCACCTGCTTGCCATGCCCACAGAGGCACTGTACTCTGCTGAGAGGAGAAACTCCCTTTCTGGCTGTTCCCACAAATCACTGTAAATAACACACAGATATCCTCAAAGGAGTGGTCTCCATCAGTCTTCCAAAGAGGCATTTTAATAGCTGGATAGGACAAAAAAATGAAATAGTAGGTGCTGTTCCTTAATGCTCCTCTGAAAGACTGCTGTGGCAGGGGAAGTTATATTTTAAGTGTTCTTACTACAGAAATAAAATTTTAGACAAATGTAACTTGCAAATTACATTTACCTATTAAGTTTGTTCTTTGTGTGAGTTATATTACCCTTATAACTTAAAATTTCAACCTCTCTTTTTCTTTTGAATTTTAATGAATAGTTGACTAACTTTTGTCATCTGTGAGCCATCACTTCACTCTAGAAACTTGTGCTGGGATATTTTCATGGCATTACAAGGTCCAGGCACAAAACACGAGGAGGTTACCACCTTCACAGCAAGGGCAAAAGAAGCGAGCAAGTATTATCAGTGGCAAGTTTAGAATAGCCTAAACTAGAATCATTCATTATCTTACATAGAACCTGCAAAGTGTTCAGATATTCTCAGTATCAGAGTGATAAATGCTTATGTGTAAAGCATGACATGCTCACCTACAGAGTTATCTCACAGATAATGGATATACTAAACTAGATTGCTATATTAAGAAAGTGCTTACACAGGACAAATAATGTAAAATTAATTATATGCTGCATTCAGCATCTATTTTCATCTGCAACATTTAATTTCAATGTGACATATGTAAGAAAGTATTATTGCTCTGGGAAAAATTTCCAGGACTCCAAATTGTAGGTGTGTGAACGTTATCTTACCCTGTCAGTGTTCTGCAAGTCTTGCTGAGATGAAAACAGATTTTAATGCAAACTTAAGTTAAACTCTTAAGTGCACTGTAGATCTGCTTGGTTACATAACTACAGAAACAGTGTGGCATGTACATGCACACAAATACTCCTGTTAAGTTTGAACAATGTACTTTCATCAAATATAGCTTCAAAGACATTTCCAAATCCAAATACAGTAATCTTCCAATAGGTAGACAAAAACAGAGTTCAAAGGTAATGTTTACTTCAACAGTTATAATCCTCTATTTCCCTGCACTGAAGAGCTAAAGCAATACTGTTAATTTTTTTTTCACACAAAACTCAAAAACAAACATAAGATTTCTGGTCATGAGATTAATGAGATTACAAATCTTCCATTCATATTCAAGCAACTACACCAGTTCTTTTCTCAGTGCAAAAAGATTATTTTAAACACACTATGAAACATTTTTCAACAACTGTTGCACTGTAGAACTCAGGACAGCAGAACATGTAGGGTAGAAGCTTGATTTGGTTTGGTTTTAGATCAAATGAAGTTCACATTCGACTAATAAAATCTGTAATTTTTTTTTTTCATTCAAATCTTTGCTTTTCTCTCCATATCATAAGAAAGCAACTGGACTAAGACCTAAAGACATTAAAAAGGTACAGAGATTATATGATATATTCCTTCTGTGAATTTCACTTGGTTTCCTATTTTTCTCTTTGACCATCATGGTGTACGACCTAAACTGCCCATATTCAGTATTATAGGAATGACTTGGACACTATTTTTTATTGCAAACATTTCCCCCACTCTTCCATCATCCTTAAACTTGAAGGTATCTCCTCTGATGTCTCAACAGTTCCTTAAGCTAAAAATCTTAAAACTAAAACCATCTTTCTCTTAAGTCATCTCTTCATTAACTTTGACAATTCAATTATTCCCCAGTCATTCAAGATCACATCCTTAAAACTCTATCATTCTGCCTTTTCTTATGTTACTTCTGTCAAGGCTGTTGTTCCATATAGGGGTGATTTATTCCTTCTACGTCTTCACTATCAAAACCTTCTTTCTTTCAGGATTCTTTAGCTTACATGAATCACCTCTAATAGAATGGAATTAAGGCTGATTCAAATTAAATCTGTGAAGGAAAAATTGAGCTTACAGGAAAACCACAGATTCCATAATGGGAAGCAATTTTTGTTGCTAGTTGAAGAGAATACAGAATTATTTCTGGCAGAGAGAAAGGGGACAAAACCCCCATCATTATTGAACCTTCTCTATCAAGCACTATATAGGATCTTGTAATTCTCTACCACATCATAAGTATTTCTCCATTTCCCTTTTTTCTTTGAGATTTTTCACACATTCGAGTTAAGAACCGTCCTGAAACCAAAGCAGCAGATGCAAGACTGCAGGAATCTACTGGGTCTGTGTGACCAGGTTTTGGTAGCAGGGGGCTAAAGGGGTGGTTTCTGTGAGAAGCTGCCAGCAGCTTCCCCCATGTCCAGCCAATGCCAGCCTGCTCCAGGATGGACCCGCTGCTGGTCAAGGCCAAGCCCATCAGGAATTATAATAATGCCTCCGAGATAACATTCAAGAATGAAAAAAAGTTATTGCACAGATGTTCCTGTGGCCAGGGAAGGGAGGAGTGAGAATATGTCAGAGAAACAACCCTGCAGACACCAAGGTCAGTGCAGGAGAAGGGGCAGGAGGTGCTCCAGGCACCAGAGCAGCTCCCCTGCAGCTCATGGTACAGCCGTGATGAGGCAGCTGTGCCCCTGCAGCCCACGAAGGACAACAGGGATGCAAGAGATCCACCTGCAGCCCCTGGAGGAGCCCACGCCAGAGCAGGTGGATGCCTGAGAGGAGTCTGTGAATCCATGGAAAACCTGAGCTGCAGCAGGGTCCTGGCAGGGACCTGCGACCGTGTGGGTGACTCCCAGTGGAGCAGGCTGTGCCTGAAGGACTGCACCCCGTGGAAGAGTGACCCACGCTGCAGCAGCCTGTGGAGCAGGGAAAGAACTCTCCTCCCTGAGCAGCACCAGCAGCAGGAACGTGTTATGAACTGACTACAGGCCCCATTCCCCATCTCCCTGCACTGCTGGGGAGGGGAGGTAGGGCCCAGGAGGGAGGGAGGAGTGGGAAGAAGATTTTTTTAGAAAAAGATCTTTTTAAGATTTTGCTTCTTATTATCCTGCTCGGATTTTGTTAGTAAGACATTAAACTAATATCCCCAGATCTAGTCTGTTTTGCCCGTGATGGTAATCAGTGAGTGATCTCTCCTGGTCCTTACCTCAACCCATGGAGAGGGGAGAGATAGAGCAGCTCTGGTGGGTGCCTGTGCAAATTTTAAAGACCAATAAAGCAAACTTTTTTTCCCCTTCTCCATTAAAAAATTCTTATTAATTCAGAGATTGGTGGTATCACCAAACATGAAATTTACTGAGGGGAGGGGAAACCAAGTAGATTGCAAGTGTACATTTGCAAATTCCAAAACAACTCAAAGTGCACAAAACATCAAGACACCTGTATAAATATCCCTCTTCTCATGCACTGCCATCTCAAAGACTTCAGGGACTCTCCTCTGCACAGGCAGACCTCTTATCACTTCACTTTCATCCCACTGAAAGCCTAGGACTGAACTGTTTCTGTAAAAAACTTTCATATGCTTTACCTGCCAAATGAAACAAATAATTGTTTTTCAAACACCAGCAACTTGAATGAGCATGTTTGAACGAGAACAGGAATTTCAGATCTTAGAACAACAAAATGTGTTTGAAGCACAGTGAAGTGTAGCCATTTGGGAACCCCTCTGCACATCCTCTCTGTGGAAATTCTCCACATCCTCTCTGTGGAAATTCTCCTAACAGATGTGACTACTGACCCCTCTAGCATTACTCTAATTGACTCAGATTTTTACTCAAGATCCTGAAATTCCTGTACTGTGCTGTAAACTCAAAACATACATATTTTAAAGACATGATAAAAATATATATTCTTTACATAGACTTGCCTATGGCACACAGTTAATTTTTTTAAAGGATAGTGCGTATATCTGGTTCAGAAATAAGAAAATTAGCAAGTTTCTATCACAGTGTCTTTATAAACATTAAGGGTATTATAAAAAGACCCTTATCTAAATCGGTCTTAGATTCTGGTAAGCTAACAAGTAGCTGCTTATTATTTTAATATTTAGTATTTAAAAATACATTTGAAGTGGACCCCTAGATTTATTTCAATTCAATTCTGTATCAACTGCAACACTTTAGAAAAACTTCACCTAACAACTCATGAAACTTATTGTACCTTCACAACCTTGGAACCTCTGGAGCAGGACACTCTTGACTTTTCAACCTAGTTTAGAGGAACCTACTCCGTAACTGACTACTTAGGACTGCTTCAAAATAGTACCATCAGAAAGAAACATTTATCTGCTTCATTTTGGCTCAAGGGAAAAAAAAGGCAAGAAAACAATTCTTGAAAGCAAAATTAATCCCTCTATTAATGTTTGGTTGAAACCCACATTTTACCATTCCTAATCTAAACGCTAAATAGAAAAATAAGCAAGAAAGGAAATCTGGTGTGTTTCTAATTACATATACATGTTACAATAATCTGGTTGGAAAATACATTCCTATCAATACAAACATCTTCAGACTGTAGTGCAAATGCATTCCTTGTATGCTTTTCTCACTGTAAGATCTTAAATTGCTGTCTATCCTACACCATAAAATACCCATCCTCAGATACAGAAATAAAATACAAAATGTAACTTCCTTTTCCTACCCAGGAACTTGTCTAGATTCCTCTGAAATCTGTTGCCCATGACGCTTTCAACAGGAGCTCCTGAGCCAAACAGAGCCAACATAAAAATGAAGGGATTCTCAGCAGCTTCATCTGACCTCGCTGAGCCTGGGAGTCTTGGCCTAGCAATAGGAAGGCTCTTGTTTTGTGTGGTCTGAGATCAAGATGGTGAGACTACTGGAACAACATGGGGTAAGCCAGGGGCAACAGGAGTAAGGGAAGTCCTGTTAGGAGGACACTGCAGAACAGAGCAGCTCCAGAGTGGAACCACTGGCACTTCCTGTTTTGATCAACTGATTCACAAGATGACACGGACTTCTGGTTACTCCACTCCTGGAAAATGCTTTGAGCACACTGACCTGCATTTCCCATTTGTGGTTTGAGCCTCGAGTGGCTCAGCCTGTTTGTTATGGAATTAACTCCTAGCAAATAGTTTGCCACCAAGGAAATTCAATGGCAGCAAACCCAACCTTACAAAATAATTGTTTCCTAACAGAACAGAGAGGATCTTAGGCAGTCTTGATGATTAATAAGAAAATCATTGCAGGAATACCATCTCATCACTTCATTCTGAAGCACCTGGTGTGTGTTTCTGGCTGCTGAATGAACAAGCTCCATCATAACAAAAGATGGTCCTACCACTACTGGTTTGGAGGACACAGATGACAACTCTATGGACAGTAGAAGCTGAAAAGCAGGAAGTTATTCCCAAACTGTCAGCGAAAGTTATTGGTTCAGTAGTTGTATGTTAGAGGTCTTTAATGTCCTTCTAAATCATGGCTTGCTGCACGCAAGTCAAACTAAAGGAGTATTTGACATTTTAATGGGTGGTGCTGGGAAGTCATCCAAGTCCAGTTTTCAACATCCCAAAGAAAACAAAGTAATCATACAACCAAAATCTTTCTATTAAATAAAGAAACAACACTATACGGGACACCAGTTGCAGAAGGGATTTGAGCACACATAACCCTACTGATCATGTGTAATATACTAATCTGAATTTCTCCAGCTGCATTGCAGTAGAAATGCCTGCACAAATCCACAGGTGTAATTAAAAGACAGACCTATTTACCCTAATAAGTAAGATAAAAGAAAATTTTACACTGTCTCAAAAAATAGAGTAGAATTAGCAAAAGTACAATGAAGGGTTGTATTGCAGAGATTCCATACTAAAGAAAGATAAAATAAACTATCTTGAGAACTGTCAGACATTTGATACCCTTCACTGAACCCTAATATGGAAGCGACAACCAAAGAAATTTAATCCCAATTTCTCTCTGTAAACCAATGAGGAACTAACAAATAAGCAATCAGTTTTAGATGCAAACAAAAGACACTTTTTGTATATAACAAATATTTAAAACCAAAACACTCAATCTCACTGGTTCTTGTGGGTGTCCAAACTCATAAATGGGCTCAAAGACATACCTGAGAGCAGGTCAGGCAATGAAATACAATACTGCTGATCTCTCACTCAGGAAGCACATAAAATGTCTGATCAACACCTGGGCAATGTACCCTGTTCACATCTGGTATTTATAGTATTTCCCTCTTTTGGCCTTCATGATCAAATTTTTTCTTTTGTCTTTTTCCCTTGCTATTGAAATTCTAGTATAAAAAATATGAAAACAAGAGGCAGTACATAGAAGCAGGAATAATTAGCACAAGGACTTGCTTTTATTTAGTTCTGATAAGTGCCCCTCTTCTTGCTATTTGTGTGCTTGTTGACTTAGAAGCCCATAATCCCTAGTAAAAAGAGAACAAACTGTGTGAAGACAGAGAAATTTTGTGGTGGAGTGGTGCTGCCATTTCATTTTTTGGCAGATCAGCTATTTACATACAGGGAAAGCATAAAACAACCTCCCTCCCTCAACTGCTGCTAATACTCCTCCTCTTTAAAAAGACTAGAAGGCAGAAAAAGTAACTTGTGGAGGTGGTTGGGTATGTGTGTGTTTTATGTTTCTCTTTTTAAAATAGTATTGTGTCCAGAGTTTTCAACCCAACTATTTATGCTGATGCCCTACCACTTGACACTGTGTAAAGCTTTTGCCCAGTCATACCAGCAAAATAATAAACTAAACTAATAAGCAACTAAAGCACTAGTAATATTCATGACCAAGCAGATTCTACCAAATAAAATTTGTCTGATACCATAACTTTTTTCCAATGTACCTTTGTACAACAGATGTCTCCGTAGTTGATGCTGATTTGTCTTTTTTAATAACTGAAACATAGTCAGAGATCAGATCAAACAGCTGTTTCAGTATGGTATTAAAGAGTGTCACTAGCATAAAAAAAGGTGGCTCAGAAATTTTTTGTAAGACATGGTGGCTGCTTATCATATGCTTTTCATCCCTGCAATAAATTTTGCAGGCATTAACCTTACCTCTGAATTAGGAAACTGAATGAAACTGTATTGTACTTCAAGCTTCCTCCAGACTGTTTTCATCTGTACTTCCACTTCATTAGTTCAAAGGTGGTATTATGGAAATGCATATTTCTACTGATCTGCAAAACACAAAGAGGGTTTGATTAAAGAGACACCTGAAGAAACTGTGTTGATGGTTTATGGTCTAGAATGTGAACTGCACATTGCAGATACTTGTATCTGGAATTACAGAAACTGTCTCCTATGATGAGCTGCTCCCAGCTAGAGAGAAACTTCCTAAGAGTCATGCATATCCAATAGCTGCACAGTTGCAGTATATTTGTAAAACATTAAAATTATTTTATTTTTATCAGTAATTGCTCATATTAAAAATGAACCAAAACCCACATTTCTATCCTTTAGTTTAAACACGTTTGTCGTAGATGAATGGTGATGTCAGGGATGAAGAGTGTTAAAAACCTCTGTAGATAGTTTTCTTATGAAAATAAGCCTTTCTCATCTCTCCTTATAATTCTTGGATTCTCCCGGTCTATACCAGCCAGATTTGCAAGCCTCCGGACACCAAGTTTCCAATTTTTTTTCTTTTAAAAAGGTCAGCAGACCAGAGAATCACAGAATCAGCTGGGTTGGAAAATACCTTTGAGATCATAAAGTCCAGCCTGTGACCTAAGACCACCTTGTCAACTAGACCATGGCACTCAGTGCCACATCCAGTCTTCGTGACTCCACCCCCTCTATGGGCAGCGCATTCCAATGCCCAGTCACCCTTTCTGTGAAGAACTTCTTCCTAATGTCCAAAGAAAAGGACACATTGTTGGTGACATCAATGGAAAACATAAGCCATGCACAATTCAGTCTTTATTATAAACACCAGAGAATCTGTAAGACTGCAGCTCCACACCAAAAATCCACTGGTGTCACACCATTAGTTCCAGTACACCAGAAACTGCAATACATGGAGAAATAATCAGTAGGTTTACTGTAGCTGTGCACAGGCATGATTACTCCTGGGAAGAAACAAGCAAGCCAAGAATTTGGACAAAGGTACTGGCAGTAGGATGGGTTTGATTTTTGGTTTGTGTTTTTGAACTGCTGTACATCCCAGCAGGAGAGGAAAGCCTAGCACAGGCTCTTACCCAGTTCTCTTAAGGATTGTGAGCAAGCCTGGCTTGTGTCAAGTCCCAGCATTTTCAGATGCACTGTGGATAGCTGAGATGGGCT
Source organism: Edolisoma coerulescens (assembly GCA_013397115.1). Classification (NCBI taxonomy): domain Eukaryota; kingdom Metazoa; phylum Chordata; class Aves; order Passeriformes; family Campephagidae; genus Edolisoma; species Edolisoma coerulescens. The sequence continues at coordinate 2,395,220 of VWZW01000242.1, read as the reverse complement.
TATCAGCTTTGTTAGATGGATTCCACAGTGAGCAGATGCCACCTACTGCCAACTCTTCCCATTTTATCAGTGTCACAATTTTTGAATGTTTCCATCATCTGAAGCTTTTAAGAAGATACTACAAGAATTTTATATTTAGAAGTCCCAGCCTTATGACTGTGATCAGAACCTTGAAAATCACACAAAGGATTAAACACCACCATTCCAGCTATATTGTTAAAAAACATACAACCACTTGTACCGTGTAGAGATGTAATGACTTGAATATGAAGGCCAACAGGATGAGTGCAAACGGAGAAACTACGTGCATGATTTCCAGCAGAGAGAGAGTTTCAGCATCCACTCTCCTTCTCTTTTCCTTCCTAAGCACCATAAAGACCTTTACCATTACAAGAAGGTCAGCATACTTCTGTCTCCATGTCCATTTATAAGCTCTGCTACTCACACACTGAGGTTTAATAGTCTTGGTAATAAATAATAAATTTGTGCTAAATGGTAACCCGAAACCATCCAGAATATCAGATAGCACCAATTCTTAAAGACAACTGTCTCCTCTGAGCAGACAGGCTGACACTTGACTTATTTCTTCCATGGCAAAACTGAAAAAAACATTCTAGCAACAGTGTTTGTAGAGATTGTTTTCATTTTTTAAAGAATCTGTAAAACATATCCATCTCTTCTCTCTCTAACCAAGGACCTTGAGCTCATCTTCTGGTAGACTCCAAAAGAACGACAGAAAAAAAGTTGGTGTGCTTTCTGTTTTTACACCACCTCCAATCTCCCTGTATCTAGTATCTGATTTATATCTGATTTATAAAGTCGACTTTGTATTATTTCAAGAGGTTGCTTTACAAGAGGAAAGACATTTCTGAACAATGCTCAGGGTTTTTTGTTTTGCTTTTAAAATCACGTCCTCCTAATATTTTTCCAGACTCCCAAACTGATGAGGTAGCTGTTCAATTCTATAAGTATTCATTGCCTTTCCTGATTCCAACCCCACGTATCAGATATCCAGGCTCTCTTACTAAACAACTTTATTTTGGTGAACTTCCTGATCTGCCTGACTCTAGGTATGTCTGTATTAGCATTTAATTCAAATCAGGACTGCACTTTTGAAGTCCATCTCCCAAACCCTATTTTCCTTGCTTCACTTTACATTGCAAAGCAGTCATCAAGTACATGAACCAGATTTCTTTTGAATAAAATTAGATCACAGAATAAGCTTCAGGTGTACATTGTACACGCTCCAACCACCAAGAGGAATTCAGCCACAGAATCAGACCAGGACCAGCTTGAAATAAAACTCTCACCACCTGTATAGCACGGATGCCAGGTTCTCAGCACCTGACAGATCTGATCTAATTACACCACACTGCTTGGTAATGTGGACACAGACTCTTTTATGACTTCCTGAATTTTTGTGTCAGTTTCAGATTAATCTCTCCCATTTTTAAAAGGAAAACTACAAAACCTCTGTCAGAGACGGGACAGAAGTTAATGATAATTATTCAGTTATGGGAGCGACCTTACTGTGTTACTATTTCTTCCACTTTTTTATCAGCATGAAATGCTACTTGAGAACATACTCAAATGTATAAAAATCAATTTACTTAAATATTTATTTTTATATAGTTATCCAAACTGCTTAATTATTAATACATACGTTTTTCAGAATGTTTAGTGCCATTCTTGATGGCATCTTCCAGAGAAGTGCTATCAAGTACAAAATAAAACAAGTAAATAAAGTATTTGCACAACTCTACCTTCACTTTATTAGAATTTGCTAAACTACAGCAACTATAAGAGGCACAACTTCAAAAGTACAGAGCCTCACAGTGCTTGTCACTAGTTACATATTAAATCCAGAATAATCTACAAATTGTTCTAAGTGCCAAGACTGTATTTGAGATCTTCAGGTACTATTAACTGAAAAATATCAGCATTCAATTGGGGAAAAGAAAGATCTAAATTACATGAACACACTAGCTACCTAGATAACCCAGAAAACTGTAGATTTTCTGCCACTAGCAGGTCCCAGGGAACAGTCAGAATATTTAAATGGAGTTGATTTAAACCTCATTCAGAAGTGGGGGTGGTTCCCCTGCTAGCACAGAGTGCAGGAAGCAGCAGCTATGAGGACAGACAGACCGCAGAGACTCGCAGTGGCAAAGCTCAAGTCAGTCTGACTTGCCTTGAGGAGCAAACTTAGCCTGTGGATTCCTTTTTTCTTGTCTTACCACTTATCTCCTGTTACTGCTTCCCTTCTCAGAAATTCCAGTTTCTTCAGTTCCAGGGCCACATCCAACTCATTCCCTCACCTGTCTCTTCTTTTGATGCCAAAACCTTTCCTGGCACTTGAATTTCCCTGCACTTTGTTCATTCCCACTTTGCTCCAACTGCCTCACCAGTTTTCAGATGAATTACTTTACTCATCTTAAATTTTCTTTCTTCTTGAAGGAGCCTGATACTTTTTAAATACAGTGTGTATTTAAGGAATGTAAGTTTGTAAAGTAATTTTAAGTAATATAAGAGTTAAACTAATTCAAGTGCAATTAAGTACATGATCATACAAGGACTCATTGGTACAGACAGGGTTAAATACTTGACTATTCACTCCAGCTTCCAGTTACTTCTTCCCTGCTCTTTCACTTCCTCCAGCCACATGGCACTTCTGCAGGGTGGTAAGCACACCTTCCTTTCAATTAATGAAACAGAACTTGTTTTGGAGTTCCTGTAAATTCAGATCATGGCACAGACATGGGCTTGGGTGATATCAAAAGAAGAAAGGGCAATACTATTCAGCATCCGAGACCTGGGGTGGGAACAGAGGGGAAAAGGAGAAAAGCATGTGGTGCTCGCAGCACGTCTCTGTGTGCAGTGTCAGAGTTCATGGCCAGCTGAGGGCTCCAGTAACCAGAGATAGGAGAGGTTTCAGAAGCAGAATTATTCCTTTTCAGGTAAACTGTAGTCCTAAACAACAGGGCTTTTGTTAGAAATCTATGCACAATGAAAATACACTGCAGACCCATATGGCAGCCTGGAAGATGCTTCAGTTAACAATCTCATGACTGCCACTAGAAAATATAGCCAGAATTGCTGTAATCTATTGCTTTTACAGGACTACTACTGCTGTGAAACATGAATTGAATTGCAAAGGGAAAGAAGCCATACAAAATTTCCAAGTTTTACTCCATAGTTTATGTCCAAAGATAGGAATTTATTAAGGAAACCCTTTTCAACAAATTTACGTGTGAGATAAACCCCCACAGCATGCTGGGAAAAGCAAACATCATACTACCTGTGGCAAATCTGGGGCTGGCTGGTTTTATCTGTCAAACAGTGAAGGTATATAAGCAAGAACATCTCATTGAACAAACAGCCCTTCCAAATACAAGGAGACCAATTTATGAAATAAAATAAATTAGCTGAACAAACACATCACTTTCCAGTCCCTGGACACCACGCCTTCCAGGTAGGAAGAGGGAAAATAAGAGCCTGAGATATGGTTCAAGCACATTTATTTGATCTTTGAGGCAAGGTAGTTCAAAATTGCTCAAAATCATTTAAGAAAAAATATACCTCCATGAAAGCTAATTTTTTAAATTAATTTTATACCTAGATTCCCTTGAGTTTTAATTAACAATCATTAAGTTATTCTTGCAAGGTATTAAAAATGCCAGGAATTACACAACATTCAAGCTCTTCATGTCTTACAGTTCTTCACATCTGTGTTACTGTGGTTTGGCCTTCCTATATATCTGGTCAAAACACTCAAATTAGTCCAGGATACCGCTGGTCTTTCCATCACTTCCAGGTTGTTCTTGGAAAGCCTAGATTTTGTTGTTTTGTTGACTACTGCATGGATCCTTGATAGCAAAAAGAATTCTTAATAATTTGTGAGAACTTCAGAAATACTACCATGAAGCAGTTTGAAGGAAACAAGGTATCACAGAGAACAGAAATAATACAGATAGAAACATCAATTTGTCCATTTCCTAATCTAATCTGGCTGGTTGGTTGTGTAGGCAGGTAGAGTAATGAATGAGTGCTGCTGCCACTAATGGAAACAACTCTTGATTGACCTTCCACTTCCAATCTGACAGAAAATATAGGACAAATCTGTACAATTCGAAAAACCCCTAAAAGCCTACAACTGCTTTTCTTTAAGACAGCTCACCCTCTTTTTTGAGGGAGAAGTTGTCTATCAGAGCCATACCACTTCCTTCTTCCTGACTCTGATTCTTGTTTCATGCACATGACCAGCTGGAAGTTACATCAATGGACCAGGCCTAGCACAGCAACAATTGTTTTTGCAGAACAGAGACAGCTCCTCTTGTCTACTCAAGAGGTATCAGAGGACTCTTCACATCATTTGTCCCCTTTTCATAGGAGGGGAGAATCTGTGCCCTAGAACAACCTGAGCTTTCTTCTGAGGCCTTACAACCATGCAAGCAGACACAGAACAGGCAGCATCTGAAGGACCAACACACTGTTCAGCAGCTAAGCAAGCACTCTCCCTGCCCTTGTTACACATTTTTGTTTTCATCATTTTCAGTGCCTGCTGTGATAGAAGACAAAATGGTCTACATGATCAAGCTCCTGAAAAATCATTGCCTCTGGGCATATCTAGAAGTATGAGAGCACAAATAAATTCCTGAGTAAGGTGGGACTGTGCAGTACCAGACAGAAAAATATGCATTTTCCAGAATGACACGATTCTGCGTAAATTACAATACACCATACTCTCCACAGCATTTAGTGACACAAAGAATTCATTACTGGGGCTGTAAGAATCCAGGCACAAGGCTCATTCTGCCTCATCAGTAGGGCCAGGTAATTCCACCAAGTTTTCACTTTGCCCTGGCAGATGTAATTTGCCATACTAGAAGAGTCTAAGCCTCCTGATTCCTTAGAGGATATCTTCAATATTTTATTTTGCCATGCCTAGCTACATCATCTGAAGGACTCCACAGCCTGCTGTGCTGTGAGAGCAAGCTCTGTGCTCCCAGGGAAGCCTCAGAATTCCTCTCAGCCTTCTTAAATGTTACTCACCAGTGAGCCATTAGAAGCTGAAAAATCAGCTCAGTCTCCAAATTTTGGAGGTAAATGGAATCTGACAACAGCTTGTTGTTAAAAGAAAAGCAGTTACCCTCAAAAGGAAACCCACCAGCCTGCAGCACTGGTGACAAATCAAAGCCACCAGTTCATTCCATGTGGAGAGGTGAAGTCAGAATCTGACTTGTCAAGCTTTGTCAAGTAACAACTGGGCAAAAGCCTTTGCTGAGCAACTCCTTCTTTCATCACATCCCACAGCTCTCCAAGTATCCAAAACAATTTCTCTAACAAATACCTTTGCTTTTGAAGAGAGATGTAAAACTCAACTGCTTTAGCTCAACTTTGGAGGTACCCGGCCCACAGCTCCTCCACCCACAATCTCAGCCTCCTCTTGGGATCCTGATGACTGAGTGCTCCCACAATTAACAGTCTTCTGCCGTGTTTGACATCCCTGAAAGCATAAGGCTGCTTGTGACACCATTGACTTCGTAAGTCTTCCTGAGCTACAAAAAAATTTATCAAAAAAACCCAAGCCCAGGCTCTGTGCTGTTCAGTCCTCAGGCAAATTTCCCAGTCAGCCTTCCCAGCAAGCTTCAGACGGTCACTGGGCCACACTTGCCACCTGGCTAATAAGTTGCCTCACGTGGATGGAAGCAACAATTAAATTCGATCACTTGGCACACAGACTCCGAGGCGCGCATTCTTATCATAATACTGATCCTGGGAATGTTGCCCAGACTGCAATTTCTCTCTGACAAAAGAGCCAATGAAATTTTGCATCTGCCTGTCCCGCAGGACATATTAGACCACATTCTGATAGGTGATCCTCTTCTCCCTCCCCCTAAGATTCCTGCAAAAGGTCAAGTATTTCTTCTATCTGTCTATTTTACAGAGTAATTCAAATGGTGAGAAGCATTTTTAGGAATGCTTTGGTTTAAAAAAAACATAAATTCTGTTACAACTTTAAAATCCTATGGTCTTGTGCACTATCAAAATACTATAGAGCAAACATCCTCAGAACTACACTAATGTTCTATCATATTGCCTTATACCTCTGTGTGTAGGATTGATATTTACTTTCTTAAATCTAAATTTTACATTAAAATTTTTAAAAATTTTAAATAGTGTGGTGGGTTGACTCAGACTGGATGCCAAAGTCACTGTCACTGCCCTCCTCAGCTAAACAGGGAGAAGAAATACAACAAAAGGCTTGTGGGTTGAGATAAGGACAGGGAGAGATCACTCACTGATTAGTGTCACAGGCAAAAGAGACTGAACTTGGGAAATGAGTTTGCTATATTACCAATCAAATTGAAGTAGGATAACAAGAAATAAAATCAAATCTTAAAAACACCTTCCCTCCATCCCTCCCCTCTTTTTGGGCTCAACTTTACTCCCAAAATCTTTATCTCCTCTTCTCCCTGCAAGTGGCACAGGGGGACAGAGAATGGGGATAGCGATCAGGTCCTCACACATTGTCTCAGCTGATCCTTCTCCTCAGGGGAAGGTCTCCTCAAACTCTTCCACTGTTCCAGCATGGGATTCCTCCCTCAGGAAACAGTTCCTCCATGAACTTAACCAACGTGACTCCTTCCCACAGGCTGCAGTTCTGCATGAATTGCTCCAGTGTAGGTCCCTTCCACGGGGTGCAGTCCTTTAGGAGAAGGCTGCTCCAGCATAGGTTCCTTCCACAGCATCACAAGTCCTGCCAGCATACCTGCTCCAGCATGAGCTCCTCTCTCCACAGCCTCCTTTGGACATAAACCTGCTCCAGCGTGGGGTTCTCCATGGGCTGCAGGTGGAGCTCTGCTCCATTGTGGATGTCCATGGGCTGCGGGGGCACAGCTGCCTCACCATGGGCTGCATGGGAATCTGCTCTGGGACTTGGAGCCCCTCCTACCCCTCCTTCTCCACTGACCTTGGTGTCTGCGGAGTTCTTTTTCCTTCTCTGACGTATTCTCACTCCTCTCTCCAGGTGCAGCTGCTGCTGCACAGTAACTTCTTCCCTCACTTACATGTGTTATCCCAGAGGCACCTGCACTGTCAGTGATGGGCTGAGGCTTGGCCAGCAGTGGGTCCATCCTAGATCTGGCTGGCACTGGCTCCATTTGACATGGGGGAAGTTTCTGGCAGCTTCTCACACAGGTCGCCCTTGTAGCCCCCCTGCAACAAAAACCTTGCCATGCAAACCAAATACACACAGACACACAAAATCATATTGAACACAGGTTGCAGGCTGGCTAACTTCTGACAAGAAACACAGGTCACAGGAACACATAGCAGGGAATGAGAAAATCTTTCCAACGAGATCACTGCCTTCAGCAAAGCACTAAGTCAGAGCCATCAGCTCAACAGCTCTGAACACGTGGAAGCGTGACAGATTCTTTATGGAAATCAGAAGACACCTCAGACACCACCCCCATCACAATAAGGTTAAAGGCCTTCACCATGAGCAGACCCTATCAAGTACGTAAGTTTTCTTACAGAAAAGTACATGGATTACACCCTAACATTTAAGAGTAAAATAACTCTCCTGGTGGGAACCTTTGGAGCCCACATTACACCCAGTCTCCTGCTTTCTTTAAATCACTAGCTATATAACACTACATAGCAAAACAAAAAGAAAGGCATATAAAAATATTCCAAATTATTCTAGACAACTTCAGAATTCATTTGGACCAAGTGTAGTATCTAAAATTTAGATGTTTGGGTATTTTCATAGATTCCTTTGGATAAAACTTCAGAAAGTTATAACCCCATAGTCTTCTAATGCACAATGTTACATATGGTTATCTACAAGAATGTTCTTGATTTCCACAATTAACTGAAGCTCCAGAAGATACACAACTAAATGTTTTTGTAATTTAGTGGTAAAAAAATCCCCACCTTTCTGTATATAAAGTGAAACAATGCTTTATAGTCCAGGTGACCATATGATATTACCTTGGTAGCCTTTGATTGTATCTCATCTCAAGCAGATTGAACTTTCCTCCATCCGTTTACAGGTACTGTAAACTCTTCCTGATACAGTAAGACCAATTCATTATTCAGACAACTGAATCATTATCTCCAGAAAACACAAGTCATCTTTTTTTGCAAAAGTGGTTACACACAAGAAAGCTGTAATTATGGAATCAACTCTTTTAGTAAGATGTTTGTACTAGGGACTTGTTGGTGCATCCTTGGTCTCTGAAATTTCTTCAAACATTGTTATTTCAGAAAAAAACCTGGAAATTAGAAACATGGAATACCCCAAGTTGGAAGAGACTCACATGAATCACTGAAGTTCAACTCCTGCATAGGACCACCCCAAGAGTCACACCATGTGCCCAAGGGCATTGTCCAAATGCTTCTTGAACTCAGCCAGCCTTGCTGCTGTGACCACTGCCCTGGGGAGCCTGTTCCAGGGCCTGACCACCCTCTGGGTGAAGAACCTTTTCCTGATATCCAGCCTCAGCCTCCCCTGGCACAGCTTCAGGCCATTCCCTCAGTCCTGTCACTGTCACCACAGAGCAGAGATCAGTGCCTGCCCCTCCCTGCCCCTCAGGAGGAAATTGCAACTGCAATGAATTTTCCCTCAGTCTCCTTTTCTCCAAGCTGAACAGACCAAGGGACCTCAACTACTCCTCATATGGCTTCCCCTCAAGGCCCTTCACCATCCTCATGGTCTCCTTTGGACACTCTTTAATAGCTTTAGATCTTTCTTGTATTGCGGTGCCCAGAACTGCACACAGGACTCAAGGCAAGGCTGCACCAGTGCGGAGCAGAGAGGGACAATCCCATCCCTTGACCAGTCAGTGATGCTATGCCTAAAGCACACTTAGAAGAAATATCTCAAGTAATACAACAAGCTGGATATTTGCTAAAGTATCCTTCACTCATCAGGATTTTAGAAGACACGACCATAAAATAATTTCCATCCTTACCATTTGCATGATGATACAGCACTTGATTTGCAAGTCTAAACTCAGGCCACCATGGCCTCAACATCTGCCCCAGCTGAGATGAACAGGTTGGAGTAAGGCAATGCTGCCTCACATAGCAAATAATACACAGGGGTAATTCAGTGTAGACACTAAGGTGCTCAAAAATCCTCAGCCATTTCAGCTATTAAGTCTACCAATTATTCATTCTGAATGCTAGAATGTTATACTGCCTGTAGTTCTTTGGTCACCAAATTATGGATGCTTTCAACTTGACCTAAGATTTCTAATGACAGATTTCTGAAATACTACATCCAGAATAGACCTGAAGGGCACAAACAAACAAAGGGCAGGAAAACTCATCACCAAGTTCCTGGACATGCTGTACAGTTATCTAATATCTAATCTGGCCTCTTGCATTTCCTATTGATTTATATATTTGGAAGCAATGGTAAAGAATCCATCTCATCTCAAACTCTTTTCTTCAAATGCACAGAAGTACTGGTGTCCTCATCAAGGATTTGAAAGAAAACTAAGCTGCCTTTTTTCCCCCCCTTACCAAAGCCATAATAAAAAACCTGCTGTGGTAAAAAGTGGTGACAGGCCACTTGCAGAGAACAATACAGATCTCCTCTGGTTAACTGCCTGGGAACAGGTTCATTTCATATAGCAACACCACCTTCTACGAACAAACACTGAAAGAGACAGGCTGTATCCTGAAAGAAAAAAAAACTTGAAAAATAATAGCTAAATTAAATCCATGGCTTCTTCAGCCAGGGAGAGGTTTTTGTCAACAAAGCTCTAAAGCTGCCAGAGGTGTGCTACCATTTGCTTAAGCCTGCTGAGAACTGCAACACACCCGGTACTCTGCGCACACCTCGAACTGCTCTGGCAATGCTGACATGAGCTAACAAACCTGACAGCTGCTCTCCTCCAGACACATCTCAATATGTTATTCTGGAAGTTAAGGCCTTGTCCCACAAGCTGGGGATGAACAAGGTGTTCCCAAGAGGGACCTGATGAGTACACGTGATCATTCACTGCTGAGCCTGCTAAAAAGGTCACTTTTTACAGAGATGAGCACAAAGCCTATGGAAGAAAGGGAAAGGGGAGAAAAGAGGCATAATTTGATTTTTAGCCAATTAAGCACTCTTGGGGTTGGAGGAGACTCCTGAGACACAACCACAGTTTTAATACATTCTTTATAGCAAAATACACACCAAGTGAGAAGTTATTTTATTCTTGGTATGTAGAGAAAGTAATTTAGACTTCACTGTGTTCCAGAGGGGCATGAAAAATAATATGAAAGCTTTTCCATCAACATTGAGAGACACCATCAGAAAAATATGAGCAAGAATTCGTGATAGTTATTGTTCAATCGTGTTTTTGAAAAATTCATGTTTATTTTAGTTCTGGAAAGCTTGTCCTGCTGCTAGAAACTTAAGATATTTGACATTGTTGCTTTAATATGACTTTTAAATAAAAAATCCCAACCAACTAAAAAAACCCCAAACCCACAAAAAACAAAACCCTCTGACTCTAGCAGCTTTTTCTATTTACTGAAGGCACAAGAGCTGACATTTGAATCTCATCTAAATTCAAACAGGAAATACACTTTAAGGAGTTATCAATTGCAGACTGATTCACCCTTGATGCAGTGGATTCTCCGTTCTGAGAAGATTTTAAATGCACAGGTTAAGACCACTTATGGCATACTGAGCTAGGAATTTATGTTGTTTCCTTTTGCCCTGAAGTCCATAAACAGAGAACAGTCCCAAGAAGAATTACTCAAACCTGAATACAACATCCACACTGCTCAGCCCAACCAAGCAGAGCTCCCCATATACAGGACCAGTTTGAAATCAGTGGAGACAAAGTTCCATTGCACAGAGCATGGACCATCATATGAAGATTTTTTTATCCTCCCATCTTTGTCCCATTTGTGGCTAATTAACAGTAATAAAACAAAAAAAAAAAACTTTGAAAAAAGATGAAAGTAGAGCTATTTCAGATGTATAAGTTAGTACACCATGTGATGTATATCTTTCAACAAAAAGCTAAAACAAGTTACAGATACACTTTAAATTATTAATTACCCTAAGTAATTGCTGCTCCTTTTTTCTTTCGGGGAATAAGGAAAACAGAGCATCTTTTTATGTTCTCTTAACTTAGCTATCTCATTTCCTACTCAAACAAGTGAATAAAATTCTTATTTTAATCAAGGAAAAATAAGAAAAGGAGTTTGAATAAAGGGATAACCTCTGTCCCTCTGTACACTGAGAATCATCTGGATTCTATTAAACCGTCAAGCCATTTATATGTTAACCAGGGTTAACATATAAATAAAGGAACCAGCAAAATGTTGAACACTGGTAGCTTCTTCATTGGCTATGCTAAAGCTCTGTATGAATCTCAGCTGATTTAACCCTTCAGAGGCATGACATCTATTTTATAAAATTATACAGGCAAAACTATAGCAAAATGTTTTTACCTACAGAGCAGCTAGCTGCCTCCTCCTCCTCCTAAGCAATTTGGAGAACTATTTATAAAATAGCAATCAATACTGAACTTTAGGGGAAGGCAACAAAGATTTCCAAATAAGATTGCCGGGTTTTCTTTTAGGTTTCTTTGTTTTCACCTATAACACAGACTACAGACTATACACACCACTGCTCAAACACTCTGCAAGACAAGGGCCCAGCTGCAGATAAACATCTTTTGGGCTCAAAAGGAATTCAGTCACATCTGGGTATATGCCCAAGAGCAACTTGTATATGACTTACAGACTTCACTAACAGAAGCATTCCTTGGAATATTTTCATCCTTTAAACAGGTAACAACAATGCACCTGAAGTGTCAGTCTTCAGGTAGGTCCTTTCAGCACAACGTAATTTCCACTGAACCACAAAGCTACTGAGCTTCCTTACTTCTTGAAGAAAGAAATTTCGGCCCACTAATGACTTACTGGAACTTCAGCATTCCCTGTTTGATGAGAATGCAGGACACTTGTAAGTGCTGATAGATTTCAACAGTGGATACTTTCCGAAAGTATTTACTGGAAATAGAAAAGAATCCCAGTTCAGGGCAGCAGCTTCTTTATTCAGGTAAAGAAAGGTGAAAGGCTGTCCAAGAGCGAACTGAAAGTAAACAACAAAAAAAGTCAGTTTTTCCTGAAGGATTGTATAAAGGATGGATTGGTTATTTACATTTTGCCTCTCTTTTTTTTTTACAGCAAGGTGCACAAATGAAAACTACTCTATATATAACATTAATTAAACAAGACTGCAAAAAGAAGATACATACATATACATACTATCATGACAACTTCTGCTTGTTCAAGTCTGAAATGTAATTGTCAGAACAAACAATTGCAGGAAAAATGTACAGGCTGTGGATTCAAAATTTTTAATATTACATGCCTTACAAAGCCAAGGAGGAACAAGTTCAGTATTTCTATTTTTTAAAAATGTAAAAGAACATTAAAAAACTTATTTATGTGGTCCCTCCCTTATAAACCACAGAATCTTTGGAATGATAAAACGACCTTCCACCTTCTTATAAGCAGCTTTGAAAATGACTAAAATTGATACAGAATTACACAGTCTGCAGCAGCAGACTGTTGGTAGGAGTGCCCCACAGAAACACACAGCCTTCCTAACTATCAGCCCTACCAACTCAGCCCAGAGCCAACAATGGGTTACTTTCTTGGGATTGCTTTAACAGTAGAATATTTAAATTAAAGTCTGTACCGCAGGTATGTCCCTGCATTTACTTGCAGTGATTTATTCAAGTATAAGTGAGTGCAAGTCAGGAAACAGCTTTCCAGCACACAAGGAAGTTTGGGAAGTCTGACTTGGTTCTGCTGTCTCTAAAAGAGTCACAAGATAAAACAATAAAAGTTACTTAAGTGAGCAGAAGTAAATGAGTATGTTTAAAAAGAAGTTCTGCTGAATAGAAGCAGTACTCTCACACATTCCTTCTAACATTAGTATATTCTCAAAACTAAAATAGAACAAATATTTAAGTATATTTAAACAGAACCACACAACAACTGAGTAACAAGCTTACAGCTCAAAAATAGAACTTGAAAGATCTAAGCAATGCAACTAAATCTTGATCAAAGCAGCATGCAATCATGCTCACTACAGCAGATGCCTGCCACTAGCATAATGTAACTATCTCCATAACCTAACTCCTCCTTATTTAGAAAGGAGAATATCTGGGCTAAGAACAAAAAGAAAAGTCTGGAGTTTCAGGAAATATAGGAAAGGGTGAGCTCAAGATGCTGTAATGTATTTTGCTTGAGCATGTATGTCTGGAAATCAGGTGAGACCCAGAAATTCTGAAGTTCTTTAAAATACAGGATGTCTGTCTCTAATAAACCAGAATATTGTATGATAATTCAGTGACCTGATTAAGTGAGTTTTGACTGCCAAACTGCCAAAATCTTGTGTAGATCAGATTATATGGGTCTTGCCCTTTCCTAAAACCAGAAAAGAGAGTGGGAAAATAGGGAGGAAACAATGATGTCAGGGGACAGAGATATGTGTGACCCAACCCAAAAACTCCTAACAGTGTCCTTGGACACTGCTAACTCCTGCCAAGGCTTGCAAAGGCATCAAACGGCCTTGGGTTATTTTGTGTTTCCTGAGATAACTGGGGAGGGAGAAGAGACAATCACACAACACGTATCCTTCAAAATACTGCTCAAAAAGCTTAAAAATTCAAGTGTTCGAGAATTCTCCTGACTAATTAAGAGCCTGCAGGCTTTCCTTGTCTACATGCTCCCTCGGGGGTAAGGTTTATCTCTTTGTCAACAGACCCCAATGCTTTGCAATTTGTACAGTGACAGTATCAGTTCTATGCACAGAGTCCAGCAAACTGGTTTGGCAGAGGTGAGGGGCTTCCTGGCTGGCTGTAGGGGTGTTTTCTTCTGTTCAATAAGCTGAAAGCTGTTCATAGTTCCTCTTTGTTAAAAGATGTGAAATATTTATAAGCTATCTTAAGAGGAACATTCTTAGATACTGTAAAATAGCAGCAGTTTGGATATGTAATTCTTATCACACTACTTGTAACCTGAGCCCAGAACTGACAAACTGAAAAGCAGCTTCAGAATCTCTGAAGGGGGAGGACAATTAAAAAAAAAAAAAAAGAAAAAGGCATCTGATAATTTGAAAGCTGCATGATCAAGATGCTCTTAAAAACCCAGAATCTGTTGCACCAAGTACAGTGAGAACACGAGCAGGATGAAGCAATACCCTTCTGTTCAAGTTGACAGATGAGACTTTCAAAAGAAGAGCAGGAAGAACAAGAATTCACCCTCCATCAGCTTCAGAGGTCATGACAAAAAAACATTTATCAGCAATGTATACAGGAAGGTGTCTTGCAAAAATTAAATAGCTACAAATATTTATACTTTTTATACTCTGACTGGGATGAAGAGGAGGGAGATTGTTTAGAATAATGAAACAGGTAAGGAAAAGATGTAGAGAGAGACTAGCTTTTTTTTTAGCTACTGCTCATCTCCAGATGGAAGTTAAAATACCCCAGAACTCAGCCTAAACAGCAAGGGAAGGACTCAATCCAAAGCTCCTCAGCCTCACCGTGCTGTTTCAGGCACACTGACTCCACAGAGCAGCACATGAAAAACCAAAGTGTCTACTGCACGTGAAGTGATGACAAACAACTTTTCCATTACTGCACATTGAGAGTACATTTGTTTTCCAGGTTTTCCAGGATCCAGATAATTTAAAAAAATATTTTCTACATTAAAAAAAACCAACAACTTAGACTTTTACAATTTTTAAACTCTTTAGTCAACTGCAAATGTTAGAAGTTTTCACAGCATAGCTTATAATTGTATATCTAAAGTTTGGTGTATTTGGATGAGCTGCAAGCGCTTATTTTTCCTTATAAGCAGGACAGGATACAACCCTGAACAAACAGAAAAGCCCATTTAATACTTTAGACTGTTCTCATGTTATGTTTTTAGGGCAAATAATTGTGGGAAACACCAATTATACACCACTAGGATACACAGCTACCACTGACAAACAGATAAAAAGCTTTCCAAGCCACTGTCAGCAAGTGAAACTAAAATAGATTATGGAGAACCTAGGAAGTGCTAGATTTCTGCTACTGCAGTACAGAGAAATAGTGCACAACAACTGTAATGGGAATTCCTTATAATCTAGCCTTACCTTTATTACATTTATCTTACTTTATTTTATCCTCCTTAAAAAGGCTTCATCAGATGCTACTACAATAAAATAAAGTACCAAAAAAGCCACTTTTTACACAAGAAATTTTTCCAATAAAGCTGTTACAAAGAATATATCGGTGGAGGAACAATTTTCACTTTTTTCTTAAGATGACTCTCTGCAAGATCACCGCTATTTTCTGAGAATAATGACATTCAAATTGATCAAACCTATTGACATACACAAAATCAAAGAAAAAGACATGGAAGAAAACCCAGAATTCCAAGGAAACTGATTGCTTTTTAAAACCTGACTCAATGCAAGAGACAACACAACAACAATAGCAAAATATCTAGTGAAAAAACCGCAGTTGTATTCCCTTGATATTTTCTTGAGTCTTTGATGAAACTACAGCCATATTTGAGAAAGCTTTCCAGTTCACAGATACATTCTATTTCTTGTTGATGTTGCAATAAATCCTAATTAAAAACAGTAACAAAAAGGAAGACATGAAATGTGCAGTTTTAAACAAAAGCCAAGAAAGACATTAAATGCTTGTACTTCCACCTTCTAATGATGTTTGGAGGGGGAAAAATCGGCCTCAGAAAAGAAGTAACAGTTGCAGAACTGCTGCCAATACACAAGGTAAACAAATAAAGGAACATGGGGACAAATGTTTTTACAGGACCTTTGTGACCAGGCAAGGGGTAATGGTTTTAAACTGTGTGGTAGATTCAGACTAGAGAGGATTTGTTTACCATGAGGATGGTGAAACACTGGCACAGGTGGCCCAGAGAGGTAGATGCTGGATGCCTCATTCCTGGAGACATTAAAGGTCAGGAGGGACAGGGCTCTGAGCAGCCTGATCTACTTGGAGATGTCCCTGCTCACTGCAGGGGTTTGGACAGGATGCTTTGGAGGTCCCTTCCGACACAAACCATTCTGTGATTCCATGAACGTTCTGGGTTTGGGCTTAACTTACAGTCACCATCTTGCAAGTAAACACGATTTGCCACTAGTCCTTTGGAGCTATCTTCATTTATGTATATGCAGTACAGAAATTGTCATTTTCATACAACCAAAATTGAAAGAAGTAGCAAAAAGAGGACTGGCTAAGAGATCTTAATGCCAGTACACAGTTAACACCTGAAAAAAATATAAAGAACCAGGGAAAAAGATTCTTGCCTTTAGTATTTGGGGAATTTTCTCTAGTTTAGTAATTTGCCTTAAGGCTCCTCATCCTCTACCAAGTTCCAGCATGGTTTATTTAACAATTTGTTTTTAAAAAATTAACACAAAAAGGATTCTGTGGAGTTGAGTGGTAACATTCACAGTTGATAACACTGCCAAGAAAAATCCAATTGGAAAAATAACTTCATTATTTGCTTGTACAAGACTTGCAGATGGCCACAACACCCATAACAAAACCCGTCACAGTTTATTACATATTATAACAGAAATGATACCATTGTCCTCTCTTGAGTTTGAAAACTTGACATGCATAAATTTATGCTGAAAAAAAATTACTGTCAGTTTTCAATTATATCTATATAAAAATAGCTCCTTACAGGCAACAGTTCTACCTATAGCCATTTCATATCCAGCCTCGCAAAAAGAAGGACGAAAACCACCCACAGTTCATTTTGAAATAAACTCCCTCATTCTAAGCCCTACAATAGGATTTTAATGTTTGCAGAAAAATCAAGGGACTCATGAGAAGTACATTAAGAGTTACTCCTTTCCTGGCAAATTATTTGTCATGTTTGCAAACCACTGCCAAATCTAACACTGACAGAAAAAACACTTCAGAATGTCAACATTTTAAAAAGTTTTTCCATTGTTTCAAATATGCTCTTTGAAACAAACAGCATTTAACATCCATTGCATTATGTTATCTTTCCCAGGTCACACACGTCCATAATTTAAGAAAACTTAAGTAGTAACTGCTGTAGCACAAGAATATGTACAGTTCTTTCTGCTAATACAAATGCTAAGGTTTAAAATAAAATAGGAGCCCAAATCTATTTAGACAATCAAGTTGTCAGACTAAAAAAAATTTTAAAAATAAAATGCTAGGCATCCACCCAATAGCTCCCACTGACAAAATATTCAGATTGAGATTTTCAGATAGCCTGTAGCACTAAACTCGTTGACAGCTCTTTTGGCTCAGCTCTCTGTATAAAGTCAGATTTAAATCAGGGAATAGAAGACTACCACAAATGAGGGATAAACAGAAAAAACAGTCTACATAGTTTTTCATTCCCCAACCTAGATCTTCAGAAAGCTAGAACGCAGGCCATCTGGAATAAACAAACCTTACTTACAAGTAACTAATTTTAGAAGTGAATGAAAAAAAATAGTTAAGTCTCCTTCTAAAGAAAGATCTACTATAAAAAAGCCCACAAATCTGACCCTATAAAAAAGACCAGCACTCAGCGCCACATCTATTAGCTGAGTTCTTCCCTCCTGTGACACAGAAGCATGATTGCACACTGAAGTTCCAATTTTCATTTTCACCCCGATACACAATACAAATGAAAATTTAACCACTGAAGCCAGATAGACCAACATGGCTGGTGTCACACAAGGTCAAGCAATTTTCACCCCAATCCTGCATTCACTAACTCTGACCCAATTAGGCTGGGTTAGAAATCAGGTGCAATACAATCTGTAAGAGCTCCAGAGAAAAACAAGGTGACCTCTTCATATGAACTGTCAGCCCCACAGACCCAGGCTGCTGTCAGACAGAACCATCAACGCTCACAGGTTGGAAGAGACCTCCAGCAGTCGCTCAGTCCAACCCTGTGCCCAATACAAAGCCAAATACAATGTTCAGTTAAGATGCTCATGACTTTGACAAGGAATATCCTGCACATGTCCAAGAACGGCAGTTCTGCAGCCTCTCACAGTAACATGTCCCAGGTACCTCACTATTCTAATTATTTTTTTTTAATCCAGTAAGAAATTACCTTGCTGTAACTTGCAACTACTAATTTACCAGCCTTTCAACATGCACTCCTGGGAAGACTCTAACTCCACCTTCTCTGAAGACAACAAACATCATTCCTCAGCCTTCTGCAGGCTGAGCAAACACACCTGGTGCTTGGCAGCCCCTCTCCTGCAGGCCACACCATTGCATCAGTCTCCCTCTTGTACTGGGGAACTCAGACCTGGAAGACCAAGCCCGCAGCCTGCTGGCTGTGATTTCTGTTCCAATCCAGCAGAACACTGAGCCAAACCCAAAAGGCTTGGGCTTCATCCCACTGTTGTCCCCCCATTTGCAGACCAGAGCTGGCACCCCTATAAAGTAAGCATGAAGTTCTTCAAATTACTGATATGATGGGTTGCATGTTGTTGATTGGGGTTTTTTTGTTTGTTTTGATAGGTTGGATTTCTGAGATCAGGACAATGAAATTACTTAACCTGGTACATGCAATATAATACAGGTGAAAGGCACAGGATCCACCCATTATCTCACTGCCCTATCAGACAGGTAAACAAATAACAACTTCACAGCAAAAGAAACAGCAGACACCGAGCATATCCTCCATTTCCTAGGCTCTCAGCTCCAATACCACGTCAATTTAGTGCCAAAATAATTTTGTTGCTTGCCACGGCAGATTAAGGGAAGTGTTTTTATGGAGATCTATGCAAACATTCTGCAAGGTAAGCATGTGTGGGCGGAAGCAGCATAACTCAGATACGTGTGTTGCTAACTTACAGTGACTCCAGCAGCTGTGCTCTTTTTCAGCTGAGGCAAGAAATTGGGTGTTGGCGATAAACTTTTACCCAGAGCTGTGCATTTATTAATTTGCTCTGGATCTCAGCACAGGGGCTTCACCATCACAGCCTACTGGCAGTTTCCGAACTGGCAGAAGTACCTAAGTAAAATACATTATATGGGCATTTATAGTTCTTTCCTCATTTCTAGTCAATAGACACACTGATCTCAGTATGAAAATGATGAAACGATGTGAACTGCACTGAAACCCATTAGAGAGGTACAGACTGGAACAGAAACAAAAATGGTGTGGTGGTTTTTTACATCAATTACCTTTATATATTCACAACAGCAGCTGCATCCACTGCATACTGCTTTGTGTGAATCAACTTATTTTTTAAACCAACATCACACACATGTAAAACTATACCACAAGGAGCAGTAAGTTGAGAAAACACTGAGAAGATTTTGTCTAAGGAGTACATGAGGTGATCAAGTAATTTATTTTTATTATATATAGTCTTAATAAGAAAATGAGATTCAATGTCAAGGTTTCATTTTTGCTATTATCACCAGATTTTATTGATTTTAGGGTAAACTCAATCTTGCCCATAAGTTTATGTACAGATTTTAACCAGACAGGACTAGATTTCACATGTTCAGGCTGAGGTGAAGAAAAATTCTCCAACCTGTACCACAGACACTTCTGCTGGCAGAGACACAAAAGACTCCCTGCAGTGAAAAAGAAAGAATCAGTTGGATCCCTTCAGTTTTGGGGAGCTCAGGGATGCAGCAGCAGCAACTCTCAGAAAGAATTTTCATCAGAACAAGATACTCTGCTCGAGTGTTTCATTCTAACTAAAACAACTGCAGAGGACTCCTCATTTCAGCGTGTGATGGCTTTTATTTGTGGGAGGAGGGAGGGGAATAAAAGGAATTACTTTGACAAGAGAGCTGCACTGCAAACCACAACCAGGATCATTTTACTTCTTTAGCTACAAAGAGATTACATGCCATGAAGAAAAATTCCATGATCTAACAGCTACAAGTTATTTCACAAATAATACTACTCTAACCAGTTGCCAGAGAAGATATTTTTGCAGCTGATTTGCTTTGTACATTTCACAGCATTTGATACACAGTATTCATCATTTAAGCTCTGATGAATGTGGTATCTCATGCCCCTGCTGAGCCTTCCCGTGAACAAAGCTGTACTTAGCTCTTGAACTAAATCTAAAGTCGTTATTTATCTCATGTTTGTGATAATATACTGAAGGTAGAGGAAAAAAAAAAATCAAGTTATGGACACCTGATTGGCAGAATGATTTACATCTTGAATTAAAAGCGGGGGGAAGAACACAACACCCCAAAAAGCACAACACAACATGCTCAGAGTTTCAAACTGAGATTTCCCCTTAGTTTCTTTTACCTGAAAAGATTTATGCAGCCCCAAAGAAGTACACAAGACATGCTAATGACCCCGCAGGAACAGCAGGTACCAGCTGACGTTCCTGTAACAACTACAACAAATATTCCACAAAACATTCTGTTCCGAAGTCAACTTTAAATACAAACACGGTTCTATTTTAAAAGGCTTAATGATATTCTCCTGCAGATTGTTTTTTTTTAATGGTGAAAGCTTTAAGAAGTGTACACTAAGTACCCAACCATTGTTCTACCAAGGAACAACTGAGTATTGCTGCAGTGCAAACATGAAATGGAAATTACAGGATCTTTAAAACACATTACTTCAAATCGTTATTTTGTATCCATGGGAAGAGAAAAGAAAACAAGCAAAATACAAAAATCTCCACGAAAAAAGGCAGATATTTACCTAGAATTTACATAATACTGTAAATACAGGTAACAACTTGAAAAATGAGAAGGCAATAAACGCATCACATAATTAACCTTCTAGCTCTCAAGGAAATATTTGTAGCACAATAGTCTGCTTCCAGAAAGTCCTTATAACCACTGCTACAGCTAAGCAAAATTAAACAGCGCCACGAGGATTTCTGATCTCTAAAAATAGTTCAAAACCAAGTTCTTTCCTAATAAGTTCTTGCGCTCAGTCGGAGCCAAGGCAAAGCCCCGAAGTGCCGCCGCAGTGAGAGA
>VWZW01000242.1:2359319-2374170 GCA_013397115.1 Edolisoma coerulescens | reverse complement strand
GGCCGCGGGCGCAGGCCCCGCGCGGCCCCGGCCCAGCCCCTCCCGGCGCGGGCGCGGCGGCGGCGCTGGAATGCGGAGCCCGTAACCCGACCCGCGCCGCCCCTCCTCCCGCACCGCCGCGCTCGCACACATCTAACCTCAAAATGGCATCCCGGCACGGCCTCCCCGGGAACCGGGCTGCGCCAGCCTCTCCTGAAATAGGCAGGAGCCTTTTCTCGGTGTCCGGCGTTTCCCCGCGGACACGGAGCGCCGCGTGCCCGGCCGCGTCCCCCTGAAGGTAGAGGAAAGGGGAGGCAGCGCCCGGCTCCGGGAAGCAGCGCTGCCCTGCCACGCAGGTCTCTGTCCTTCGGGCCACCTCGGCCCTGACTCAAAACTCACCCGAACTGCGCTACCCTTAGACACGAACCCGTCTTACTGAGAAGCAAAGAACTGGTAAGAACAGCTCGTCCGTGGCAAAGGCCTCGCATCTCAAAACCAATGAGTTCATGTAGATCCAATGAGACAAATTTCTAGAATGATGTGAATTGTCCTTTTCTCAAATGAAAGGGACGATTTCGTTATAAATTCACTTAACTTTTCAAACTATAGGCAGATAGTTTATTTAGGACACAACAACACTGCAATGTTTTAAGTTTCAGGTCAATTACTTACAAGCACAGAAATTAGTAAAGTTACCCCTCAAAGGAAGTGTGAGATGGTCTTACAGATAAACTGTCTCCATCTATGGTCTCTAAAAGCGAGTAGTTTTGTACCACGAAAAAAGGCTGTTGCAACTTGGAATAAGTATTTTGCTGTAAACAAAACGGACAAGAATTGTACCATTCTGAACAGACTGAAATTACTAAGATGCCATTGTGCTACCAGATAGCAGAGACTTGGAAAAAAAATAATCCTTCCAGTAACAGCACATGTAAGAAGAGAAAGAGAATAACCTGAAAAACATTTTTCTAGCAACAGTAATTTTACTCATTAAGCACACTACCAAATGTTGTTCTATCAGGAACTGAGAAAAAAGCCCTCAAGGTATCTCAGGAGGGGTGCAAGTCTTCCCAGCCATTGGTGTGCAACCAGGAGCTCACACTGACTCTGGTGTGACTGCCATAGGAGGTGCTTTGTACTTTGGCTGGCTTAACTAAATCTGACACTGCAGAACACTGCTAAGGATGGTAATTCTGCAACTCTACCAAGAAGAGCTCTTTGGCCACTGTGCACTGGATAGGTAGAATCCCTCTGTTCATGTAAAAAATCTCACCAGCAAAAGGCTGCCAGAAACTCTGCTATTACAAAGTTTTAGGCCTGGATCTTAAGTCAAAACCAGAAATTCAGAGCTCGATGACCTTTACACAGGATTCTCTCACTCACACAGTTTCCCCTCGATCAGTTCACAACCAGAAATAGGAAAGAATTCAAAATGCTAAGAGATGTTGAACTAAATCACTATCTTCATGGTAAAACCCTAGAATCTACTGAGGAATGTCAAATACCACTATGATGGGAGCTTCCAAAAGACTTTACATCTGCAAAAAAAATCCCTAAAGTAGGAAGGATGATGAAAATAATCACCCTTATCGATATACTAATGCACTAATAAAAAATCCCCACTATCAATAAATGCTATTGCAGGTCAAGGATCAGAAGCAATAGCAACTGGCTACCTCTATAATTCTAGGCAAAGTAAGCATAGGATTGATTATTTT
This sequence comes from Edolisoma coerulescens, assembly GCA_013397115.1. Taxonomy (NCBI): domain Eukaryota; kingdom Metazoa; phylum Chordata; class Aves; order Passeriformes; family Campephagidae; genus Edolisoma; species Edolisoma coerulescens. The sequence continues at coordinate 2,372,473 of VWZW01000242.1, read as the reverse complement.
TTCATTTGTTACGTATGAGAACAAAAACCCTACTCAGGTGCCCTTGTTACAGAATATGAGCACTTTAAACAATTTTTTTGTTTACTGCAAATAGACTTATATTTGCAAGAACTCATTTTACAGAAGGCAAAATACACTCATTTTGCTTCTGTGTATCATATGTGATAGCATTTTGTCACTCAGATTACATAAAACTCAGACTTTTAAATTTTTCCCCAAAGGAACCTCTCCTATCTGTTAGCATTCTACAGAATTTTATTTCCAATTTGTAATTTCTATCAGATAATCAAAATTAGAAGTATTTTCTTTTTTATCCAGAATTTCTCTATTAACCTAAGGTAACAGAAAATGTCAAACATATAACAAATAAACAGCTATTTTTCTTTTAAAATATATTTAATAATGCTTAGTCATTGGAATAAAATTTATTCAAATTGTCGGTTAGCAGTGGAAGAGCAAGTATGTTTACACATTAGAACTGAAGCTCAAAACACCATAACATGATTACCTGACAGCTATTAAATGCCCTGCAAGAAGTTATTAGTGTTGATTCTCTTTCAGAAGGCCAATATAACAGTTCCACCCTTAGTATCCTCCCTGTAGTTTTACTTTGTTGTGTCTTTTTTTTAACATAAACTTTCCCCGTCACTCCCACAGGTCGTGTTTTGGTCTCAAGACCTGTTATTGAGATATTTCACACAACAACTACATATAAAGAAAATTAAGCCAGTCCTAAAACTACAAAGTAATCCTAAAGGTTTCAGCAGGGGTTAAACCCACTATGCTAAAAATAACAAGATGTATACATATTTTACCAAGGATTCTGTTTTCCAGAAGAGCAGATAGAAAACACCACTGCAGTCTTTTACAAGGACATTCATAAATACCTTTAAGTACTTCAGCACAAGTTTCATGCCAGCAAAAATTACAAGCAGTCACTGTGGGAGGGAGACGGAACCAAGAAAAAAAACCAACAAAACAAAACTAACCAAAAATCCAAACTCACGCTGTCATTGCAAATGAATTTTAACAAATGAAAAGCAGTGTCAGGAAATATACCTGCTTATAAGTTTTATTATTTCCACAGTCACAAACTTCTTTGAAAACTACAGACCACATATCACAGAAACATACACAATTGGCAAAATGGTGATGAAGAAGAGACGCAAAACAGATTACAGTAAATAGTGTTAGAAATCACTCTGGAAATGGAAAATGTCCTTTAACTTCTTTTTGTACTTCTCTTGGGTGCATGAGTAACACAGAGGCTGACAGGTGTCATTCTAAACAAAATGTCCTTCTGAACACACTTGATTTCCTATGAGAAATGTGCCTGTGAAAATTACTAACTGCTCTAGCAAGTGCCACTTTATTCACTGATCTCTAACATACCATGGACAAGCAGTCCCACTGAGCTGTAACTGGATGCTGTGTGCCTGGCCAAAGGAAGCCGTGCCAGTCACTGCTTCCAGGAGAAGAGAATCTTCTCAAAGATGTATCCAAATTAATGGTTTAAATAAAGTTATTTTTAAAGTATACTTTTAGAAACTTACATGCTAAATTAAAATTAAAAACTCAACAATGTTGGCATATTTCTCTGCACGAGACTAAAATACTTCCTAGTACACCTTCCAAAAGCACAAATTTTGGATGATGCTACTTCCTGCTGAAGAGAAAACTCAGTGCAGAAGAACAGCATTTGTCAAATCCAGAATTTTCAGAAAACAAGTGAATTTGCAACAAGCAGTTTAAGCAGAATCTGGTTTTTATTACAATGGGTTCCGTAGGTGGAAGAGTGTGGACTGCAGACACAAGAATATATAAACATGCAGCTGCATCAGTACTCCTATGAGCTTGTCAGACATTTCAACACTGTATTTTTAGATTATTCTCTCATACCAACTGCACTGTTAAGGTGGCATTTAATTCCATTATGTTCATTGTCAAAAAGCTAACCTTCTGCTTCAACTACAGCAGTTCTTTGAAAAAATACATTTTTAGAGACTGTATTTAATTCTCAAATATATTTCAGTATATATACTGTCACAGCCATGAGCAAGCTTAGTCTAACACAGAAAACAGCACCCACATTTCACTTTCTAGATGCTGTGTCACATCATGCTCCTTTAGACCAACTCTGTAAAAATCCTTGCATTTGGGAATAGCACACCTGTTGTTATATCTGAGCCTGCTATATAAAGATTTTATTGTGCTTTCTCTCTGTTCTAATAAAGCCTAGGTTAATGAGGAGAACAGAAGAAAAAACTTGGCTGAATTGATCTCTTCTGCCCTGGCAGTGATGCCAAACACACACCTATGGTATTTCTAGTTCTTAAAACTCAAGTGATTCTTTCATCTCAAATTCTTCTCTTCATTCAGGGAAAAAAAAAGAAGTCATCATACATCAAACAAATTGCATTATGAGCAACAGACATAGGAAGGCCTGGTTTTCTACATATTTGTTCTATTTTGGTCTATATCTTTTCCTAGTGTAATTGCTCCAGCTCAGTATATATCCTGTATGATTTCACTCTCCCTGTCCCTTAGCAATAGATCCATTTCCCCACTCAGATTCATATTCTTCTAACCACAGTTCTCCCTCTCTTGCCTCCCACATCCTCTGGTGCCAAACAACATCTTGCTGGCTGGACAGTATGTGCATATTGACCTCCCTCTTGTCAGGCAGAACAACCTTACTGAACTCTTCTGATGTAACATCCTTCACCGCTGGGGACAGTAACACAGCGCAAGACCTGTGAAACAGAAACAGTGTGACATCCACTCCATAATCTGACTAGACATCTAATCTTCAAGCCTGCTCATACATGAAGCTTGTCTTTGAAGTTTCAGGTATTAGGAATCTGCCAAACTCCAAAACTTTGCAGACTACATCAGAGACAGAAAAATTTAACAGAACTACAAAACAAAGGACTCAACTGCGAAAGAGCGAAGAGGAATGTGGGGATGGGAAAGTAAAGATTCTGACCAACCCATTTTTGCTCTCTGGAGCAGGGATATAGTCAATACACACCGAGAAGTTATGTGGGATCACCAACATTCAAGCTGATTAAAAAAAAAAAGAAAAAAAAGGGCACTCCAAACTGGGTAACATTCCCAAACAGCAACCTTACCCACAAACACAGTACACTACAGCTAAACTGAGCCTGGAAGGGGCACTCTTGTTCTCTATGCCAATGGTGACACTCGGTCTGCCCCCACAACCGCAGCTAGACTGGCAAGAAGTGAAGCCTACTGAAAAAAAAATTTAAAAGAAGGCAAAAAAGGGTAATGGGCTCTCAGCCAGTTTAGATTCCTACAGCATCAGAGCAGTGCCAGCCAGTGCTGCTGCAAAGGAAGAGGGAAGGACGCACCAGGGTGGCGTGAACAAGGAGTAGAACTGGCCCTTCGAGTGCACCCGGCTGCTTAGGCTGCTTATCTGCACAGAACTGCCCTCTCCATCTGGCAGTTAATTATTCATCCAGCAGACATCAATGGAAGTCTACCTGGCTACACTGCTCCAGTCCTTAGGAAATTATAGTATCAATCTTTCCACACTAAGCAAAATAAAGTACCTGAACAGAAAATGTTTAAGATAAGGCAGATACAAAAAAACATGTTACTTCACGTTGGATGGCAGTTTCGTTAAAGCAAACCTAACAAATGTGTCAACGAAGGTAGCTGGGTGCCAGTGTAACATAAAAAAAAGCTGTAGGCGTTACAGACACTACTAAGTGCAACAGGAGAGGAGCTGACGTGCCTGGCTGTGTGTGGGTGTGATAAAAGGCCTCCGAATTCGCCGCCTGCTCTGTGGCAGATGTCTGGCCCAGCATTCTGCCTGTGACACCGCCTGCTATCAGACCGGTCGGGAACGAAGGGAGAACTGAGTCCTCCCTTGCTTCATCCAGAAAGCCGTGGAGCTCCTGACCTACAAGCAGGCACAAGTGACTGTGCTACTGCCATCGGGGCACACATCCGACACCAAATCCGTGTGACTGCAAATCACACAGCACTTTCATCCCCAGCCACGTATTCTGGCAGCGCCTTTTCAACCGAAATATTTGCTGTGAGGAAGGAAAGAAACACCCCGTTTTATCGTCCTTGTAAGCCTGCCATTCCCTTACACTGTGGAGAAAAAAAATAGTGGTGAAATATTATTCATCAGTTTCTTAATTTCATTTAAGGTTTGATAGATTACCATCACCATCTCTCTCCCTACTGTTTCTCTTTCCCTAACTAAAGAGGCCCAAGTCTATTTAGTACTGCATCCTATTTCTGCTGCTGGAAGAAGGAAAAATCAAACCAGAACAAAAAAAAAATTACCTTCTCATTTTAACGGGACTGTTGAAATTGTGTTATCAGAAGGACATAACCTGCACATCCATATATAATGAACGTGTACAGCTGTATAATCATGTTTTTAAAAAACTTACTGTATAGAATGCTGCTTCAAAACTGGCTTAAATTCATTTAAGCCTGTGCTGATTGTAAGAAGGGAAGTGCTGGCCCTCCTCTCCTCTTACTCCTCATAAGGTACCACAGTGAGCTGGAAATACTGAAAACCCAGGGGTTTTTTATGTGCTTAGTTTTCAGTTAAATTCGCAAACAAATCCAACCTCTTATGTGGCCACAAGTACAAAAGTGGAAACACAGAGAGGGAAAAAAAAATTCAACACCGTAAGCAGATAGGTTCAATCTCAAGTAGGAGCTTCAAAACAAAGATCTCTCCAAGTGTTAATACTGCATTTAGAGCCCATTACTGTTTTTCCTCTGTTTGAATTAAATTACATTGCACTTACTCTACCTCATCCAGTATTTTATCATCCAGGCATTCAATACTGCCCAAGCCAGTTTACAGTACCTGTATCAGCTACAAATTTCATCACCTCACCATCCACTCCCCCGTCCGCACTGCTTCCAAACACACAGAATAAAACAGCCCTCATCGCTTGCTTCCAGTGAGGCTGTTACCACCTCTCTGCCACAGGGGTACCTGCCCAGTTCCTCCTGGGAGCCCGGAACTGGCCAGGGCCTTCCAGATGTATCTCACCGGTGCTGAGCTGAAGGGCATCATCACCTCCCTGAGCCTGCCCACAACACTCACCCTGGGACAGCCCAGGAGGCACCTCCCCGGGTGCAGGGCTTTGCACTTCTCTTTGTGGAGCTTCATGAGGTTCCTCTCTGCTCACTTCTCCCATCCATCCAGGTCCCTGTGAGGGGCTGCACAACCACCTGGCCCACCAAACACTCCTCCCAGTTCTGTACTGCCTACAAACTTCTGTCCCATCATCCATGAATGTTCATTTGGTTGCACTGTACGGGAAATCCAGCTCGACCCCTGGGTCACACTGCTAGTGATTGGTCCCCAGCTGGACTTTGTGCCGATGATGACAACTCCTTGAACCTGGTGGCTCATCCAGTTTTCAGTCTATCTCACTGTCCATTTGTCCAGTCTGTACTTCCATCACTTTGTTGATGAGGATGCTACAAGCGACACTGCCACTACCCTAAGGAATTCAAGATAAACAATATCCACCACTCCCCACTCACTCACTGAGAGGTTCCTGCAGGCACCTACCATGACCCATGCTGACCTGCTGCTAGGCCTGACCCACAGCTCACAACTGACTCCTCATTCACTCAAAAGGAAGAGCTTCAGGAATCCCCATGGCACTCTCACAACAAAAACCCCCACAACACCGTGCATCCCTCACCTCACCATGTCAGCCGGTCCTTCCTGGAGAGCCCATAACCAGCCCTTGCAGCACTCCAGCCATGTCAGCTGTCCCACCCCATCTCTGATCAAAACAAGATACGACTGCACACAGACCTCCAACTTCTCCTGTTTGTGCCATCTTTTCCACAACATATGGAAAACAGTGGAATCCAAACCGAATAATCAACTTAGGTTAAGTTTTAGAAACTTCATACTGGCTACACTTTATTAGCCTGAAATCTCATTTCACACTATGACAAAGTTACAGATGCTGGAGAGAAAAATCAACAGTGACAGTGGAGTGATAATGTATGGATGGGTAGATATGGGAAGAGGTGCTTTGCAGTTCTATACAGAGCAAGGAGATAAAGAGTTCTGTCACTCCTATCCCAGGTAAGAAACCCTGTTAGAAGAGAGCTCTGGGCATCTCTCCAGGGCTCAAACCCAGCAAGCCTTTCTCACCATGCCACTGCTCCTCTGCCCACTCCCTGTTACCTGAACCCCAAGCCCCACTCCTGCTTTTCAAATGCTGAGGAGACCCAGGGATCTGTATTCACAGCACACCCACAGCTTCTCTTCTCAATGAAAGTAACCTGAACGAGATTTATTTTACCTTCAGTTGTTCCAAGTACACACAGTAAAAAATATCTTCCAGTAAACAATTACTTCTTCCAAAAGCAGAAACAGTTTGAAATCAAGATTCAAAATCGCTGAAAACTTGGACATTTCTCTCACATAACCTCAAACTTTTAAATTTTGGTAAAAATTCTTTGAAGCAAGAGTCCCCTGGGTTGTCATCTTTGTACAAAGCAAAAAAACATCTTAGGGTCTAACATTAACTAAATCACCCTTTACATCAGCACTCAAACCAATGCTTTCTCAAAGACCACCTCTACTATATGTAAATCTCAGTACTAACAGGTAACTCCGATGAACACCAACACTGTCAAAAAGTACAAAGAAAAAAATACAAAAGAAAATGTAAAATGACACATTTTTATAACCTGCTTAGTAAGTTAGAGAGACCTTTTCTAACTAAATTACTTTATGTGCTATGGATATATACTGAAATGGATTTAATGTGCCTTACAGTCTCAGCTAGCTCCTGGTTATTGGGATGTAGGAAGAAGCTTCCGCAGAGTGGTGTAATTCCACAGTTGTCTGCTAGACTGTGTTATGTGTTCCTCTGGAGCAATACTGCTGGCCATTGTTGGGAGCAAAACACTCGAGGCATTTGCAACATTCTTTTCTCACTAGTGCACTCTCCTTTCATACAGTTTTAGTTGGTTATTTTTCCTGTAACCCAACTTCTCCTCTGAAATGAAGTCAGCGGAAATTAAAAGATACTTATAAAGAACAACCAAGCAAGAAAATCACAGAATTTCATTGTGGCAAACAACTACACATGCTACAGATACTTAAGGACAAAGAAGGAAATTCTTACATCAGCTCTTCCCTCCACCTCTATTCTCCAGGCTCCTAAGACTATTACTGACAGTATTAGAGAGATGTAAATATTATACAACAGCATTTGAAGCTTTGAGAAAAACTTGAGTAATGCCATTTCTGCAACAGAACCTCTGGCTAAGGAATGCACAGCTGCTGAGCAGATGTATAATTTCAGCATTTAGATTCCATTATTTCAAGGGGGATTTTTTTCTTTACTCCATGTTTTCAGATTTTCTATTTCCATCTGGTTTTTGACCTCCCTCAGCTTAGTCCACTCTCCTCTGTTTTAGTTCATCACACCAAAATAATTTTCTAAATTAGAAACATCTCTGCATTTAAAAACTTGTGAATTTAAAGAGAGGTGGGGGAGTGAAACAGGGCCAGGGGCAGAACAAAAACAGACAGTTCAACAGAGGCTTGGGTTTGAATAAAAACTGTCCTGTCTGGGTCGGGTTTGATTGTGCAGCTCCTGGTCTAACCCAAATTGGCAAGTCTCTAACTGCATTCCTTCCGTGAAATTTTAAGAGCAGGAAACTGAGGAATATCAGCTATATGGGAATGTTTCTACACTTCGCCAGAGCCCTCTGCCACAAACTTCTGAGTAAAACAACACTCCAGGTTTTGATTCTTTTTAGAGGTATAATTAATTATAGTTATAAGCGTAAAAAAATTTAACTCACCCTGTACTGAAAGAGCTTTATAGAACATATAAAGATTAGTATAAACCAGTATCAGTGGTTGTCAAATCAATTCAGTAAAAATTTATTAATGCACAAGTAGTAAAACATTAAAAAAATATATATCAAGATAGCATTGCTTAGAAAAATTTCCATTCATCTAAGCCAAGTAAGAACTAGGGCACAGAATATTGTCTGTCTTAAACTTCAGTCCACACTACAAGTTTTAAAGATGAATTATCCCTGGTAGGACTACTGATTCAGCTCAGCAAATATGACAGATGGGCCATAAAATCTATCCAATTTTGCATTTAATTTTAGGGTCAGAATAATAATTTGCCTGGGTGGGGAAGGGCACAATCTTCAATCCTAACGAATGGCATACACATCAGAACACTCTGCAGGAAACTTTCTATAGGATATTGTCACAAGAAAAAAAAAAGGTAAAATTATTATGAACTAGTAAATATGGAAGATAAAATTATAAAAAATCTATCTATACTTTGAAACAAAACCCCACATTTTTATTCTGTGGGATTTATTGTTTGCTTTGTCTCCAAGAGAGGAGACATTCAAACCAAGTTTTTAAAAAAACCTTTAAAGCGAAACTTACCATATTTTCTAACATCAGGGACATTTCTGCTTAACACTTGGTACCACTCCTGAATTTTTCATTACTGCTAAAATCCCTTCAATAACCTGAGCAGAAAATAGATTCAGTGCCCAAAACACGGAGTGAGAAGAACGGCTGCACCTCATTAGCTGGCAGCTCATTCCTGTGCCCTGTCCCAGTCCTGTGGTGCAATTAACTCTCAGTTGTCCGAACCAGCGCCTGACAACTGCAAGGCCTGCTCCTCACACCACACTGCGAGGGAGACAGGAGGGCTTCTAAAATCTTCTCTAAGGCATGCTGCTAAAGATGAATTTCTCTTCCCCAAAGAAGGACATGCAGCCAGGAAGAGGACACTTTACCCAGCTTTGTGGTCTCCTCACTCACATTTCCAGTCACTGAGGTTCACTGTTTTCTTCCGATAAATCCCTCTTGTTCTCATACTACTGCCCAAGTTATTTCATTCCCACATATGAAGGGGCAAGGGGATGATAAATTTTTCATATTTTCAGTATCCAGTATATTATTCCTGCTGAACAACTCCTCCAAACCCTTCTGTTTATGCTTCCTTTTCAAGTCCTCTGTACCCCTGCAAAAACACATGGAACAGTTCCTCTGCCTGCCCACTGCACTGTGAATTTCCAACTGAACAAAGGATAGGAAAAAGAATTGCTAATTTAGAAAATTTTATCTGAGCTTATTCACCACTTCCATATCTCTGACATTCTGCCTCTGAGCACACAATGTACTCAGTTGCACAAATCTCATGAGCAGAGTACTGATTCTCTGCATAAGTGAAATCTCTGATGACTTCAGTCCTCCAAAGTCATTTGAGCTCTGCCCACTGATTTCCAGTCAAGTCTGGGATCAGGCTCTCACAGAGGAAGTATAAAGGCCTATGAATGGTTCTAGGTGGGATTTTTTTTTTTTTTAAACAAGAAAAGAAAAGCAAATTTAAATCATTTCAACAGCTGCAGCAGTGAAAAGGAAATCGCTTCCACAAACCAGATCTATATCCTGGTACGCATCTTCTGAGACTTTGATATTTCTCTGACTTATCCCTGCTACATCTGCTTGTATTTTATCAACCAAAGCATGGCAAGACTGACAGTTTTCTCCTTAAGATGGTGAACTGAGGGAATATAGACACAAGGAATTGCTAGTTGCTTCCACATTTTATGCTAATAAAGTTGACTGAAACCACACTGCAAAACCTTGAGTGATATCAAATTTTTGTAAAAAGCATTGCTGCTGTTATAATATATGATGCAAATTAAGCTACAATACTGCAGAGCTGAGTTAATAATACTGACTTTTTCCCCTTTTAATGCACAGCAACTCATCACATACTCAAATTACATTTAAATGCGCTTTTAAAATACATTTTCCTCTGTATTTTGGGAATCCTGTTTTGGGGAAAAAATGAGCATGAGAGCGTTTACCTGCATGCTGCAGGTACACATCCTGTGAATTGTTACTACACAGATTTTTGTCTAATCAAAATCTTTTAACACATTTGAAGTTCACACCTTCATGATACTCAGAGCGCTTGCCCCTCCCCAGTGAAGAGTCACCGGTGACACTGGTGGTGGCAGGGACAGCTCAGCAGGGCAATCACTTTCACTGTAACTATAGGTGTCACTGCCCAAGCTCAGAGCTGGTGACACACCTGACCTTCAATAAGGCTTTGCTGTGGCTTCTCCTTTCCTGCTGCTTATACAACCTGTGAATATTATCACAATCGTGAGCCAGAGTTTATTTTCCTACCCTAGCACTTGCTTTGAATTTTGCTAACCAGACCATCATTAAACAGTACTAAACCTAACTGTAACGCACAGAATTCAAATGAAACGGGATGGCAACTACAAGACACCATTTAGAATAATAGCAAGAAAAAACCTCTCTGGATTATAAATCTGAAACAGAATGACCATATTTCTCACACCATTTGTGTACAGCTGCAACAACAGGGTCATAAGAAGAAACCCTTGCATGGGTTGTGCACTACTACGCGATGAATGAAGTTCTTGGTCTTCTCAATATGTCAAACCTGCTACAGTGAATTTCAAAATATATACTGAATATATATTGCAGACTAGTAGCATAATTGCTTTGTTTTGCTTTGGGGGGAAATGGACACAAAATACACCTAATATGCTCTGTAAATATATCCAGCAAAGTGCTGGGAACAATTCACAACAAAGACCATCCTGGCAAGTTGGCAGCTTGTCCCCTGATTTCCTGGTGAGTGGTGGGCCAGCTATTTTTGTTTTATCAGACTAAACCTCTTGAGATTTACACACCCCAAATACAATGTACTATGCAGATGTTTCTGGACTGAATCCTTCACAAAATAGCTGTTCCACAGATCTTCTCAATAAGAGCACTGAGATTGCTAAAATTATGTTTTCTGTACAAAGAAGAAAAATGAGGTGATTGTTTCAACCTTTTACCCAGTTCCAAGGATCACCTAGTGCAGTCTCCATATTATTCTTAAAGGACACAATATAGCAGGTCAAGTTTTACATTCATTGTCAGTTTTAAACATTTTTAAGAGTAACTACTTGCTGCCAGAGGTAAGTGAACCCTCCACAGATTTCACAGCACCTTTTAAGGGACTGCAAGAAAACGGGGCAGAAGGAAATCCCATTTTCCCTTTAGAGCACTAACCATCCTGGAAAGCACAGAAGAGACCACTGCAGCTGGGGACCATCAGCACAACTGTGGTGGGACAACTGCAGAAGTTTCTGCAGATTTTGTCCAAAAAAAGAAAAAGTGGAACCACTAACCCAGCAGCAGTGAAAGGAAAACTTTCTTGTCAGGCACATTCCATGCCTGCCCCCAAGTCCTGCATTTTGGGAATACTAGCAAAGGAAAGAAGGCTCCAAGTACTCCATCTGTACCCACATATGACTCTGACGTGATTTACTTTTAAATTACTGAGTTCCTTCTGTCATTTATTTACAGATGACAGTAAGATAAGTGAAGAAATCCCAGGCACTGAAAATATGCCCTCTTTTTACTGAGGAACCAAGAAATACCTGATGCTTTTCCCAGGTATCCAGACAGAAAGGACAGATCTTCAACTGATGCTTGAAATAAGCAAGGACAGACAAACATTTGTTACAGTTTCTCTGCCACATACTGATTGGTCTCTTTCATTCATCTGTGTTTTTCAGCAATTTATCAAAGAAATTACTGCAGCTCTGTATGTCAGACCTGGTGCCCAGAAGAAGCTCATGTATCATTTACACACTCCACCATATTCAGTATTTTTAATGTGCATAACAAACCACACAATTTTCACAGTGAGGATCTTGCAGAACAGTGTCCAAAACATTCAGATCTGGGGTCCCACACCCTGGCTTTAGGAACGCCTATGCTCTAGCTATGTGCTGTTTCAGTAAACATGTATTTGATCAGTGAATTCCAAGTAACATGCTATTTCAGGCTTGCAGTTTACCAAGAGCTTTCTGCTCTAACTTGAACAAAGGCTCAAACAGATAACATCCAGAGGTCCCTTTCAAAACTAAATTACTTCACAATTAAGGGAAGAAAATAATTCAGATCCAGCCACATATACTGTCTGTCCCTGGAAGAGATCAGCCAGCGGGACATACTAAGGGCTGGCAGCTGAATCTTGCAGGTGCATGAGAAGACCCTTCATAAAATTTCAAACCAGATCTCAAAGCCTACCAGGTTGTGTATGTGTATATAAGTACGTATAAAATGCACAGCCCCACATACACATCCCCAAACGAAATGCGTTGCATAACCTAAGAAAAAGCTACAAAAGAACAAAAATACAAGACCTAAAGACAAATACATTGTCAGCAAGAGTTTTATCCAGGCTGCTACAAATGCCACAACATGAAGTATTTCTAGCTATAGACTGGCTAAATTATCTGACTATAAATTGCTCTTCTGTTAACTTTTTTATTCCAGGACTAGGTTCTACTACAAATCAAGCAAGCCTTTCAATTCGGGAGAGTTTTCCTCATCTACAAAAGCAGCTTCTCTATCTCGGCAGGTAACAGGCCTGAACAACCCCTAGCATGCTAACTTGATAAAAGAACTCAAAGATAATTACCTCCAAGCAGAGAACAAAATATGTAAATTCGGCGGGCAATCAATTTACACCGAGAAAAATCGTCATACAACTTCACACAAAGTAACAGGCAACTGCTGAAAGGAAATACCACAACTTACCACCATTCCCTGCTGCTGAATTCACTCTTAATATTACCAAAACAACATCAGAGGGTGGTTGATTGAAAGGTGGTAAAAAGCCATTTATGCTTTTGAGCCCTGTTCAATAGGTTTTGTAATCAGTTATGAAAACCGCGTACATAATCGGTCCTCAACAGCACAATCTTTCACTACTAAGGTACGGGCGATTATTTGGGGTTATTATTTCTTCAGACTTTTTTTGTTTGACGTCGCTGAACGGCAAAAACCGATTTGGAAAGCCAGCGTCCAGCTTTGTTCACGGCTCGCACAAAAGGAAGGCGAAGCACCTTATTCCTCGTACCCTCCCCACGACGACGGGCGCTGCCGCTCGCTCCGGCTGGGGCCGCTCGGCACCGGGCCCGGGATTACAACACCGGGAAGGGAGAGCAGGAGGGAGGGAGGGAGGGAGCGCACGGCCAGCGAGCACCGCGCCGGCCCTGCCCACGAAGGGACCCGCGGGCCGCGCGCAGCCCCC
>VWZW01000242.1:2233048-2359011 GCA_013397115.1 Edolisoma coerulescens | reverse complement strand
ATCACTGCAGCCGGGCGCGCGCGCGGCCGGGGCCCGCGGGGAGGCGGGAGCGCGCCCGCCGCCCCCGCCCGTCCATCAGCACGTGCCGTGGGCGGGAGGGCTGGCGGGGCTCCCCGGGAAGAAAAGTTGGCCGGGAGGAACCAGCCGGGCCTGCTTTGCCTCCCCGGTAGCCCCTCCGCGGGCGGGAGCGCGGGCCGCAGCCTGGGCCAGCGCGTCGCTGGGCGCCCGGGCCCGGGCGTTATCCTGCCGCGCCGTCCAGCAGCGCTTTCCCCGTGAAGAAGCTCCTCTGGGAAAGGGCAGGAAGGTGTGAGGGCAAAAAGTGGCCAAGCCGGTGTCATGGAAGCACTGCTGGCCTTGAAGAGGGTCGAGACACGAGAAAAGCAGCTGCGGCTGGATTTGGCTGCAGGGCCGGGAAGCTCCATCTAGATGCTGGTGGGGTTGGTGCCGTGGAAAGCGGACAAGCTGCCAGGATTCACGGAGGAGGTGGGGTGGGGGATTACCGGAGCAGCTTTGCTGGGAGTTCAGGGGGGCTGCGTGTGAGCTGGGGAGGGCGGCGAGCAGGCAATGTGGCAGCAGCGTAGGGAAAAATGAGGGACTCACATGGGCCTTTCGGCTTCGTGGAAAAATAGTTCTGGGAAGGCTGACGTTGCAGTGCCGCAGGAGGGACAGAGTTCCATTGCAAAGGACAGAAGTGTTTGTTTGCTTTTTCCATTTCCTGCATCTAAATAAATATGCCCAGTTAGTTAGATTGGAATACATTATAACTTCTGCAATGAGCTGCTCTGCTTGCTGATAAGGATGCTGAAGGCCATGATTTGCATTGTGTTTCGAAGCTCCTTATCATTAGGACAAATTGGAAAAGTAATAATTTGTCTGTCTGTCTGTCAAGTGAGGTCTCCCAGCAGCAGTGCAGAAGGAGCTCCAGTGACAGTGTCATGTGCCGGGGAGGCCGCACAGCTCCCACCTGGGCTGCTGTTTTTAATCCTTCACTCGACAATGTGACAGCAGTTGTGCTGCTGCTGTCCTCTTGCCTTTCACCTGTCCTGTCACTTGGCTACTCTGCATCAAGAACTTGGCACACAAAGCCAACTGCAGGGGGAAATGAAGATCGCGTGGATTGTACAGACCTACTCGGGTTCCCTTTGCTGCACACCAAAACACTCTTTAGGCCTTCAGGACACACCAGTAATTGCTGGTGTGGAGATGCCTGCCCAGATAAACTGTTTCTAGAGAATAACCAGTTGGGAAGCCATCTGGCTGATTGGTGCCAAACAGCCACATGTGCATGTATTGCGGGAAACATGGGCTTGCTTATTTTGCTGACCTCTCCACAGTGTAGCTCCATTTTTGCATGCTAATATCAGATGGGACTTGTAAATGATGTGTACTCCACTCGAGCTGTCACCTCGGAATGTAAGATGAGAGCACTGCATTCTGGCTCTGTTTTACCCACAGATTGTTAGATGAGTGCTTAACTTGTGTACTATCCTACACAGCAAAATAAAAGAGGAAATATAACTTCAAACCTATCACCTTCACAGACTCCTTTAAAATGCAGGCAGGTAAAGGCACACCTAATAATTGTATGTGGCCAGATACTGTGGTGATAGGCATTTAAAAATGCAGGTATTGTCTTACTAGACTTTTAGAAAATTTTTTCCGATCACCCTCATCCAGAAAAATCTGTCAGTGTCCAAAACAAAGCCAGCCTGCAAGAAAGACAAAATCACAGCTTCCATGCCAAGCAATACAGAACTCCTATGCTTATGTTTATAATTTCAAAGGAAAATATGAGTCTGCTGTTCTTCCACTCTGTGTACTATCAGATTAGAGCAGCAGAATAGACACTCAATATGGAAGAAGAATGCAACATGCGTGTGTGTGCTCCCAACCAGAACCAAAGCTGTTAGTGCTAGCATCTCTTCAGTAATAATGTGTGCTAATACAGCCCAGTGCTCGTCAGATGTCAGATACTGATTTCAATCCAGGATGCATGAATTTAGCAACAGCCGCTAGCCTTGAAATGTATTTAACCCCTTTTGTGAAATGGATCAACTCTTTTCATCTTGTTCCTGGTGTGTAAATTTGCACATTGCAGAAATTGCTTTCTCAACCAGTACTTTTCAAGGCACTTGGGCACTGAAGATACCCACAAGTGGCAGTCCCTGTCGGGTCAGGAACAGTGTTGCTGAGGATGAAGTTTGTACTGCTATGGCAAGTAATGCCCATCTCTGCATTACTGAGTGCTGTTAACTCCTTGTTGTAATCACAAAACAAAGTCTGCAAAAGGAAACTACATTATAATAATATTAGGGCTGCAGGAGACCAAACTGCATCTTAATCTAAAATGATGAATCATAACCACCTTAGAAAGTATTTAGGTTGTGATGGATGTCTGATGAAAGATGACATAGAAAATACTGAGGTCTTTCAAAACAGTGCAGTACTTAGGTTTCCAACATCTCCACCAGGATAGGTAGAGAGACCTTTTTAAACCAGAAAATGAACAGTTTAGATGATGGGCTCTCAGAAGGGCACGGGGTTCCAGTGAGCTAGTTAGCAGCAGCAATCTTACCTGGTGAGGATTTTAGGAATCTGCAAAAACTCAGACACACCACGTTTTGGTAACACAAAGTATTTATTTTGTTAATTGAGCAACACTCAAAAACCACTGAAGTCTGAAAATCTGAAAATAAACATACGTTCACTTGACAATTGGTCAAGATGAGATGTGGAAGTCTAACACGAGATATAGAAGAAGCAGTTCAAAACTGACTGTCATGATGAAGAGAGCTGTATAAAAAAAAAAAAAAAGAAAAAGAATTGGCTAGTTTTCCAGCTGCTTTCATTGTTATTTCCTCTCCAGGAATTTCTTATTAGTTCTTGGAATCACTAGGGAACTACAAACTTGAATATCAAAAGAACAAAGAGGTATATATATAGGGAGAAGGTCAGCCATGTGATAGGGCTTGATCTTTGTAGATCCTCCTTCCCTTCAGTTTCTGGAATTCATGTCTTAAATCTGTGGTCCAAATATATTTTTGAAAACTGTTTGCAATTAGATGAGTATTTCTCTGTTACTGTTACCAAAATAAATATTCCATGTTACATATTAAAAGAATATTTCCCTTCAGCCAGGGACACAATTATTTCACTTAATATGACATGAATTTGGCTTTGTCTCTTTTTCAGAATTATTTCACTTGAAAGCATATTCTTTTGATTATAAATTTATTCAGCTGTTTGTTACTTACAAAAGTCATGGATTTTATTAAGTTCTTTAAATGTAAGCAAAATTAATTCAATCAGGGAGAGTCAAATCTGTGAAGAAAGGTGTTTCCTAAAAAGTTTTGCTAGTGGAGCACTGGTAGTAAGGAGGCAAGCCCTGTCCAACCAGCGTGGCGTGGAACGGAGTCCAGGGCAGTGCTGGAGAGCACTGTGGCAATAATCCAAGGAATGACAGCTCAGTGTGCAGAGCACAGGCACAAGGAAACAGGAAAAGTGTTCCCACAGCTCAAGCACTTGGTGTGTTTTGGGGTTACTTGGGCTTCTGCAGGGGATTCTTCCTCAGCCTTGTGCAGGTGGCCGTGGAGGAAGGAGGACAGAACGGCTGTACCTGGCCCCATCAGCTGCTGCAGGGGGGAGCTGATCCTCACTGAGCTGTGCAGGAGGGAACTGACTCCACTGGTGTGGCAAAGGGCAGCAGTAGTGGGAGCACTTTGCTCTGGGAGACATCTTCCCAGTCAAGAACCAACCTTCCCATTGCTTTTTCTGTTTCTTCTTCCTGTGCCCAGCTGAGCTGTATGATTTTGTTTTTATGGATTCCCATTTACAAAACCCTTGTTGCAGTCTTCTCACCAGGTCATAATAAACCCTGAGATAACTCTCCTTTTAAATACAAAGAAACATTTCAAATAACTTTGTTTTTCTTAAAGCCAGAGCATTAAAAGTCTTATCAAAGAAAAAGGAAAATATTTGTAGGCTCAGCAGAGGCTTCACCAGGGTGCCTCACTCACATCAGTTTGTTTGGAGAATTAGTAATATGTTTTCCCCTAGATGCATGCACATAAAATCCCAAAAGTCTTCATTTGCTCAGAGGAGATTAAGTATTTAGAGTTAAGATTGTAGTGCTGATTTTAAAATTTATGTTCTGAATTATCAGTCAGTGGTGCCAAATGATCTACAAGGAAGTTTTAATTATACTTAGAGAAGAACTAAATGTTTGTGTTCCTCCACCTTTTGTTACAAGAGGGATTTGTCAGTTTCTTTTACAAGTTTGAGGATCCTTAGATCCAAACCCACACTGTGTTAACAGTTCCTCTGTTAAGCCTGATGCTCATGCTTTGTCCTGAAACTGGAGCACTGCTGAAAGCGGAAATGTTTTTAAAACCTGCTGTTACACAAGGCGAATTCTTTTCAATACAGAAAATTTCTGTCTTGGTGTGTATAACAGCTTTGTCCTCCCGAGGCATGGATTCAAGTGGATGCATTTCTGGCAGCTGTAGGAGTGGGTGCTGTAGAGATTTACAAAGATGGACATTTATGAGACTGAAAATGCTCTATTCTTCCAAGCTTGTTAGAGGGAAACTGATCTGAATCCTATACAAAAGAAAGGAATAATTTCATCACTTCCTTATTTTTTCTCAGTCTAAACCTTTAAACATGACTACATTGCTATTAAATAAGAGCAAATGCAGCAAAATAGTCTCATTCACCTCTTTTTTCATATTCTAGTGAAACCAAGATAATATAGGTCTACAAAATAGTAAAAAGATATACTTGAGTATCAGACCCAGCAGTCAGCTAAAATGTCTGAAAATATATAATGAAGTTAAAGGCATAGCAATGGAGCTTTTCTCTCGTAGTGTGTAAGATACTTGAATATTAACTGAAACTGGAACTTGAACAAATTAAACTCATACAGCTAAAAGCAAATCCTAAAAAATAGTCTATAACTCCCTTTGCTTCCAATGAGAAATTGGCCTGTGTCTGCAAATCTCCTCATTTGGCAGCTACACCTAATACAGTTTAAACTCTCACTGGCATCAGCAAAAAATTACCTGATTAGGGATGCAGGATTGGATCTAAGATAATAGCATATTAAAAATCCACTATGGATTCAAAAGCTACTAATGGAAATTAAATCCCTGAGAATATAAAATGTTCCAAGCAGTTGAACAGTTTCCATTGTACATACTCAGAATGCTAAACAATAGCAGCTATTGCATGTGTGACCATCAGGAAACACAGCTGTGCTTCTTTGTGTTACAATTAATTACTTCCGTTGTATATAAAATTGAAAGTATTGGTACTCTGGGGCGGAAAAAGGATATCCTGATACACTGCTCCTATTTCCTTACCAAGGCCTATTACTGAATGTTTCACCATTAATTCACTTACAATGAATTACCCTGCGAGGAATAAAGGAAGGGTAGATTGGGTGGTTAATTGTTATGCTAAAAGCTACTTTTTCTTTGCATTTTCACTCTCCTACATTTTTATCTCATTTTACTGCTTTCGCATATGCTCTCTTTGATAGCAATTGTTCACTTTTAAGTAGTTGCACTTAATAATGAAGGTCTAAAGTAAACATTTACTTAACGATCTTTTGACTTAAAGATTATTCTATCGGTATTTTTTAAGCTACAAGATCAGAGAAAGCACAATCTTTCTCACTGTCCTTTAAAGAAATGAACACAATCATCTCAACTGAAGTATTTGTGGCCAGGTTCTCTGAAGCTGGCACAGAGAGATGTAATTTATACCTTTCTGCGCCAGTGAATTCCCCTAAGCTGGAGGGGAATGAGGATTCTTACCCAGAGTTAGGGAGGAGCAGTAACAGCCCTCTGTTATGCATTTTTTTTTTGTTTTTGTTTTTTTTTTTGTGAGAATGGCATAGGAGCAAGAACTGTTTGAGGTTGTACTAAATAGGCAAATATGGACCCTAAGGATATACACTACCCCCAAACTTTAATATCTACCTTTTAATAACACTGACTCTTTCTTTTTAGAGAACTTCTAAACAGAGAGCAGCTTCTGAGACTGCTTAGGGAGTCAATGAAGTCTCCAACAACCACCAGCCATGTAAGTCTATAAAAGGGGGATAATGTGTTATTTATTTGTCCCTGAGAATTTAATCTCTCAGGAAGTGTCTACTGTCCTAGAAGTCTGACAGTCTCACCACCACCAGGCTGCTTCCAATCCATTATGGGATGTCTAACACAAAGCTGAGTAACTTACATGTGGAAAACACGGAGTCCTTCAATGTGAGAACAAGTAAATTTTGCCAAATGACCTGAAATCTTTGCAAGTTTGAATTCAGGCTGGTGGCACAATGCAGTAACAGAGGAATGGCAGCTCAGAAGAGCTCCCATTCCAGAAACTGCTTTACATAATACACACGGCAGGAAATCACCATCCACAAAACAGCCCTGTTGTCCTTTTGCTGCAGCAGCTGGCACTGGGAATACAATCTCAAAGGCAAACTGTGCTCTGTCATTATTTCCTAACCACACAGTTTAGATGCAGGTATGCTCTATTTGAGGCCACAGCTAGAACCAGAATCCCTGGCTAGCACTTCGGATTTCTTGCAAGGACTTTTTGGCCAGAAGTAGATGCCATGTAGTGTACATGCAATAAAGCAGAAACTTTCAATTAGTGTCATCTATATTGTGTATCCACAATAAATCTCAGGAAGTCTGGTATTTGCAGGATGCAGTGGGCTGAATACACTCACATGAGCAGCACAGCCCACTGTCACCTTTTACCCCACAGCTTACAGGCCTGTGTAAGGAACAGGAACTCTGCTCAGGCTTCTGCATGTGCATTAATGACAGGGAAATTTACAATATCCTTGGAATCAGTACAGGGAAAAATTTGCAGGAAGAAAATTAAAATCTGTCAAGGAATGTGCAGGGGACAGCAGAAGAGTATTTGGTTGTGAAAGAATAGTACCTGGTCTTTCTTTATAATGCACAAATAAAAATTTTATTCCTGAATTCCTATTTTTAATGAAGCCAGATTTTTTGAAAGTGTGCCCTTTTTTCTGCTCCCACATCTCCTATGCTATCAGAATTGTGGAGTTTTTACTTCATAAAGCACAAATACCTAACAGATAACAAAAGCTAGGTCTCGAGGTGCACTCAGATTCATGCATTATTCTTAAGCTATATATAGTAAATAGACTACATGACAACAATTTAGGCTCAAATAGTGCAGGTATGAAACACATCCACCTAAAGGAAATCAGAATCTCAGTTCTGAGTGTTTTAATCCACATACAGGTCCCACACCTGCATACAGGAATTCCTGCATTAGTCAACATGAAGATTTCTTTAAATGAAACTAAACCTCGATCCCAGCACTATTTTCCTGTCTACATGTGATTAGATCTTAAAATAATTTAAACACTGTAAATCATACTTTTGTTTTGAAATGAGATCTTGAATTATGGCTATAGATATTTATTAAACTTCCTAAAAATCCAAAACATCCTCTTTAATACACCATGAGAATAAATCTAGAAGAACAGCAAGTTTTCTGGCTTTAGTGTAGCAGGCAGCATTCATTCCACAAGCGCTGGAAGAACCATCACCTTCATTCAATTCAAGGTTGTATTTTTATCTGTATCTTCGTATTAAAAGAAAAATAAATCTCAACTCCTTTTTCAGTAACACTATGACAGTAAAACTAAGTGGAAACAGAAGACTTTCCATAACATCTTTGTCATTAATGAAAATAATCTGATTTCTAAAGTAGTAAGATTAGAAAATACTTTTGTAGTAGAGGCAGATTTATTAATGATAGTTTATGCATACTAATTTATTATTCCCTAACAGTTAAAATCTGGAAACTTTTAAAGGAAAAATGTTTTGTTCAAAAGTTTAGCTTTGTTAAAAAAATTCCTTCTTGTCTTTATTACAGAGAAAATTCTTGTGACTCAGCCTGACAGTCCTTATTAGTACAACACACGTTTGTTACTGTTTTCTTTTGATGTAATCTTCCTAAGAGGAGGAGGAACTGTATTTTAACAGCTATCCAAGGGCATATTTCATAGGCACACAGCACAGAACTTATGCCTGAATATAGTCTGAATCTCATCCATAACTCTTGATTTGCCTGGGAGAACAAAGCATTTCATTGTGTATTCAATAATGGTTTCAGCAATCTTATTCACACATTCCTTCCTTTCTTAATCAACAGAAACTGGCTCAATTCAAGATGCATGATTGGGGTGGGAGGGGGAAACAATGCCAAAGCCTATACTATTTTCTTCACAGCAATAATCTCTCTTTAAGAATCTCTCTTAAGAATCCCTTAATGCAACACTTGTCAAGCTATTTTGCACCATGTCCTTTCCTAATGAACTCTGCTCTATTCACTTTTTCCACCCTGTCAGCTGGCATGGTGCTGTGCTCATGCCTCTATTGCTCCCAGTTCCAACAACTGAACTCTCCAGGGATCACAGTGCACAGTTTAGGAAGCAGTGTCTTGTGCAAAGGTTAAAGGTCAGAACAGACAATCTGAAAATCAGCAATTTGGATCTGACAAAATACTGTGTACATTCTGGGCATTTTTTTCAATTGTACTTCCTTATGCACATTGTAAACAGACATTAGGGCAGTAAAATAAAATCGAAAGTGCACAAAGTTGTGATTCCTGATGCTGTACTTCGTAATGGCATCTAAATCCAAGTCTATCCATTTATCATCTAATTTCCTTATTGTGTGTAATATACTTAGCTGTATCTCTAAAAAGCCTGCGTTCCTGAGGGGTGTGCAACAGGAATGCACGAAATGGCTGTTTTATAAAACACTCTGTTACATGAAGTCATCCTTTCACTTGTATATATTTCTTGGCACTAGAGCTCAATGAGGATGTTTAAAACATTTTGTGTATTTTAAATAACTTTTGCTAAGAAATGGAAGAACACCTACCTGAACTTACGCAGTCAAACTTTGGTTGCAGATGCATCGAAGTAACTGAAGACAGAATTTACCCACTCCCTACAAACTTACTATAAACAGTATTTGTTGACACAATAAGGTCTGGGACTACACAGGTCTTGCTAAGTTACAACATGTACTGTTAGCAGACTGCATCTTTTAAGCATACTAATATTTGTTTAAAACAGCATTATTTGGTCAATAAAATATTCAAGACTGAAATACAATAAAGTTGAAACCAATGCTTTTAAATTTTATTTTCAGGTCTGAAGTAGAGAGTACAAGCTTGTGTATGCTTTCTTACTGATATTACATGGCTGAAATCTGTCAGCTGTTCACATGCCTTATTAATAAATATACCCAAATCATAAAGCTTTAACTGTATTTGCAGATTGCTTTTATTACTAGACTGTTTTATTCATGTTGGCACAGATAATCCATGCAAGGTAATTACTCGCATCTCATAAACCACACAACATTCTGTTCTGAAATAACTAGGAACTTAGGAAAAAATATCTATCTAAAAGCAAGGGCACTTGTGGCATCAAGTCAACATGTCAAAATATTATAAAACCTAGACTTCTAATATATGATCACTGCAGGCACTAAATCACTCCATTTCAAATTCTGATGTTTATAAATACTAAACAAATTAATATCCACTACCAGGAGACGAGTATTGCAAACAAACATTAGTGTGCCCAGCATTAGACACTAATGAATGTGTTCAGTGCTGTGGACATTCACATTATTAAACATAAATACAAGTAATCTTTAGCAAAACATTTCACCCAAAGTACTGACCACTGAAGGACCAACAGAAAAATATTTTTCCTCGTTTTGAATTGATTTTAGAAATGTGTAATGTGTGAATCCAATATTGTAAAAACTAATAAAAAAAAGTCCTAAGACTGTTTTTTTTTCCCCCATAATAAAAGTAGCCTTCTTTGGAAACATTTAATTTATCCTGCTCTGCAAAAAGAATGCCAAAAGAGACAAAAGCATTAAAACAGCTTTTGAATCCTTTGACTGAAAAGTTACTGAACACTTTTTACTTAGATAAAAGACTGATCTTTTTAATTGATCATTCAGTGGTACAGTGTCTTTGTTTTATTGGGTAAAACCTCACATTAATTAGAATGAAAAGAAATATTCAGAAGAACTTAGGACTTATCCCAGGCATCTATTACAAGACATAAAACATAATCAAGTACATATTATTCATCTCGCATACTTTTGTACATTATTTTCAGTGATATTTAAAAGGCCATGTTTTGAATTTTAGAGATATATATTATTATATATATGCATTCTACCCTCTCCATATCACAAAGGTGACATGTAACAGAAGAGTATCAGCAGTTATGTGGCATTCTACCCCTGTGAAATTTAAAATGCTACATTATTATTCACAAATTTCTGGTTCAGATATGTGCAAAAATTATATCTTAATACAGATATCAAGGGCGGGTACGTGGATTCCCTATTTTTGGACCACATTATGAAGCAGCACAAGTCATAACAGGAAATTTTTATTACATGATAATCCTCAGGGTATCTCTGTTCATCATTCAGAGATATCGCTGTACCTCATACAGTGATATGTAAACTAGCTTTAATCTCACTTGCTCAGACACCAGCTAGAGTCAGGGCATGTGCTACAGTGCAGGTTCTCTGCCCAAGGAAATGTTCAGGACTCTCTCAAGCCAGTACAGCTCCCACTGAAGTCTGTGCTGCTGCATTTTCACTGTTGCCACCCTGCAAGCCAGCTCAGCTCTGCTCACGTGCATCGCATTCCCTTTCCTGCAGCCCAGACTTCAGATTTACCAGGTCGGATCCTTGCTCACCCCTTCTGTACGTATTCAAACCATCTCTCTGGGCTATTGGGAGCTACTTGTACCCTAATTTCTTCCTTCAAGCCCTTTTCCTGCCTGCAGTGACTCCTCTTGGCTGCCCCCCCTCTGTCCCACCCCAGCTATCTGACATGCCNTAACTCCAGGCTGACCTGGGCCACTTCAGCTGCCAGTCTGGGATTCCCAGGGAACCTGAGGAAGTTCAGCCCCAGCCATGCTGCCTGCCAGCAGCTTCTCACAGACTGTACTCCCTAAGCTGCAGCCCAACATCTCTGGTCAGATCCTAAAATGATTTATCCTTCCTGCTGCCAGTGAAGAGGAAGCTTATAGGGACACTGAGGGGGAAGGTGGAGGGGAGAATGAGACACACATAGAAACACACATGCAGATCAGAGGTGAAAGACCTCATGAAATTCTCCCAAGGCATCCATCACAAGCCCTTCCCATGGAGCCTGACTCCCTGTTCTGACGTTGCAGTCAGAGACCAGTCCCAGTCAGTGGCCAACACACAAATCTGCCTAAAGGCAATCTTCAATGCAGTCTCAGTACATGGTATGCTGATGTGAAATCTCTCAAAGACAATAATAAACAGCATTTTGTTGAATGGAACTGAAGAATGAAAAGGAAATGTAGAATTTTCTCACTGTTGTGAATATGTATTTAAGGAAGTCAAATATGAGTGGAAAAAAAAATTTAACTTCCATAATTTTGACTCATTCTTCTGGGGAACATTGTGAGCCAC
Organism: Edolisoma coerulescens; assembly: GCA_013397115.1. Lineage (NCBI taxonomy): Eukaryota > Metazoa > Chordata > Aves > Passeriformes > Campephagidae > Edolisoma > Edolisoma coerulescens. The sequence goes on along the minus strand of VWZW01000242.1, from coordinate 2,347,471 downwards.
ATCTTTGGATTTTGTAATCTATGGGACCATATTCACACCAGCCCAGCACCAACTGAAAACAGAAAATTTGCTTGCTTATAGAAAAAAAAAAGGCTTTGCATATAATGTACTAGTGTTTTAGAATAATTCATGCATACAAAAATCTGACCCTGTAGAAACTCGGATCAGATCACTGCTAAGATCAGTGAAAACTAACATACCTACTGAATAAATACAGGTCATACATGTCAAAACTGCCACAGGCAGTTCAGGTTGTTATTTTTGTCCAAGATGCAGACTGCCTGCAGCTAACTTAACTCTTATATTAGAACTCCAAATTTCATTTATTCCTCCCCCAAGCTTTGGATAGTTTTTCATCCCTTAAAAGACACACCAATTACCATGAAATGGGCACTACCCATAGGAGGGACAAGACAGACAATGTTATGTAATTTTTTGCTACTCAAAACACAAGGTAAAATAGGTGCAGATGGCACCAGCATGTGGCCCACAGAAAGCATCCTCAGCCTCAGAAGTACTAATTCAAAACTGTCAGTACTGCAAGCTGTCAACACACACATCGTAATTCTCACTTAAACGAGTTAATAAAGCTTGAATGGTGATCAGACTTTCCATCTTAACTCCATCAGACAGAACTGCTGTCTCCAATATAAAAGTCATTGATATTCAAAAATTCAAAAGTATTATCAGTACTACAAGTATTGCTCACTTGAAAAAAAAGAGTTTTATAAATAACTGTTCAAACAACCTGAAAGTTGTTCTCAAGCTATTAGGAAAGATGCCTGTATCGTTGTTAGAAAAGATGACTGTATGGTTATCCTAATTATTGGAACATAGCTACTGTTTTCCAATGGCAAATACTGCTACAATTCATGATGTGTTGCATTTAAATGAAGGAAAGGGATAAAGAGGATGTGCCTGCTGCCTTATGAATTTTTAAGCAACATTAATTTACTATAGGAAAAAAAGCTTTTTTCCTAATTATGTGGGATAGAGTAGGGAATTTTTGCAAGCTGTCTCCCACAACCTAGCTGTGCTAGATGGATGTTTCTTCTGTGTTCACCAGCAGGAAGGTCCAGATGTAGGTTCCTACCTCCCTCTGATATCAGTGGGAATTAGAAACCACAGCAAGTTTGAATCTGTTTTTTTCCACAGAAGGAAAGGAAAACTGGTTTTGAATAAAAAGCTGGCCTTGCCAGCCAGCTCTACTCCATTCAATGTAAGAGCAATTCGGAGAAAGCCAGTTGTCCTTTTCCATGACGATTTGGAAGGGAATTCTCTACTGTGACATAGAAGCCAAGTGCACTCGCAAGGCTGACCCAACCATTTTATTTTCAAACTGTTATGGATTGTCACCTAGGCTTCCCAGCTACATATGGATTCAAGGCAGACTTGTTACTTGGAAAGAATCTAAACTATCTGATGCTATGAGGTAGCACCACAACATAATGGAATAGCACTCACTTTTCCTAGAGGAAGCCCTAATCTATTTATTTCCCTTTGAAAGCTACGGCCTTTGGTTCTACAGATGACTGTACATATGGCACTTACTCATTCGTGCTGTGAAAGAAAATGACTTAGTACAGAAGTATTTTTCCAGTTGTTTTTAAACACCAGTGTGTGGTCTAAGCAGTAAAACTGCTGTGGGTAGTTAACTTAAAACTATATTTCCACATTGCTTTTTATATTTCGGTTTTAGTTAATTTCAGTATTTCACCCAACTGCTGCTCTAATAATGGACTAGTTCATTAGTTCATTTGGTTTTGACTGTTCTTTCAGTAGGTTTTTGTATGAACTTTGCAAAAAGCACATTCTGCATTTACGAAAGAGGATAAAGTTAAACTTCAGAAGTACCAACTTCTAGCTTTTACCAAGAGAAATGCTAGCCATGGTTATCAACTTTATGATTGCCCAGTTAGTCATCTGTTTTACCCCAGCATTACTGACTACCAACTCTTCTTTTAAACATTGATGGCATGGGCATGCTTCTTGCACAGTGGCTTATCCTTCTTGGAGTAGAATGGCTGACCTTCCAAATTCACATGGCATACCTAGAATTAATAATAAATACAATCAGGAATAATTAAGGAAAAAGAAAAGGGAGAAAGATGTGACTATCAATTTCAGCTGCTCTTCTGCCCATGCATTTCTTTAGTAGTCTGTAGGAGTCATGTATTGATTTGCACTTGATTTAACCCACTGAAAGAAATAAAGTTAGGTCCTTAAAAAGTCCCCCGCTGTGAGAATTGCATAGTAACAATATATAATAAAACTATCACTTCTGCAGAAAACCATGTAGCTAAGGCAAATGAACAAGCACAAAAGAACATGAAATATTCAGAGAAAGTGTCTTTATAAGTGATCAATATTTATAAGTGATTAAGAGCTGTTAGCTTGTGAAGGAAACTGGCTTAGAGTTCCTTTGTTAGAATTTCCAGAAGACTTCAGTTTTCACAAGACACTTTTTTGCAAAGCTAGCTTAGCTTCAGATATCTGTAAAACATTTCTATACTTTCAACTATTCTACCTAAATTTTAGACTTAAACAAACATTAGAAATTGTCACTGTCAGTTTGGTGTGGCCAACATACTATTTTTAGCTAATTAGAGATTCTAGATATTATTACCTTAGGAATAATATGTTGCAGAGCTGCTCAGTGGTATTAGAACCAGATGAAAGTACTGTTTATCATATGGATTTTTCTGCTGTGTGTGCGCAGAGTGTGGGAATTTGGCCACACTCTAGAGCTGTGTGCACGCCACAGATTGATGAGTTTGACCAACTTCTATGCTAATTACTATTCATGCTCTCTAAACAGACTTCTTTTTGCAAGTTTCAACAAGCATTCAGCATGGAAATACAAACTTCACTGCTTTGTAAGTAAGATTATGGTTATACTATTCAGTATGGTGTTAATTTATTTTCAGTCTTGCTCTATCTTTATTTGGCAAACACTGGAAAGAATAACAGCAGTAGTGGTTTGTATTGCTGGATGTACTATCTAAAACGGGCTGTTTTATTAGAAAACACTCACTTATGATTGTCAAATTTCATAATTCTAGTAAAAGTTTATGGTGGGGAAGAAAGATTACTCCCATCCTTCTCCAAATGCAAGTAAAAAATGAAATTCCATCCCTCTGCATCCTTAAGCATATGTTAGTTATTCCTGCTTTCAGGTTTTCTGATGTTACTACACAATTTAGGAGTATAAAGGAATGAGATAGTATTTGATGTAGAACCTACAGCACAAATGAAGCAGGTGTCATGCCAAGTGTGTCCGAGAGCTTCAATGAATTTATCTCCAGCTTCAACAGGATAATCACAACCATGACATTTTGTGCTGAACAAAGCAATATAATCTAAAATAAAACAAAAAGAAGACTTAGAACCTTAAGTCCAAGAAAAATAGAACATTTCCAGACAATGAACCAATTTGATTGGTTTTGCTCAGTTTCCTACTACATTTACTGAAACACTCCGACTGAAATTTGCTACTCTTCTTTCATTATTTAAATACAAATTCAGTCCAGAACCCCCCATCAGTATGACATTTATCATCACAAATGTAGAAGACAAACAAAAAATCCATGGAATTTGAAGTTATGTTTCTCACATTACTTTCAAATTTGCTTTAATATATGTGGAATCTATTCATAGGACAAATATGGTTGTACAAAAGAGTTTAACGACAAGGGAATGTTACAAGTTTCCATGACTGGATTAATGTTCTTTATGCATTAAGAGAGAGCATTATGGAAACCCCATACTGGCTGATTAATACAGCTTTACTTTATCAAGAGTGATTTGGAAAGGCCTAACATTGAAAAATATTAGTGGAAATTCCAAAGGTATATGGAATTCATGAGAGTTATTAGATGTTATGACAAAACATCCAGTTTTAAAGGGTACTTGGTCAATCATGTTGTATGGTTTTTACTCTTCACTAAGAGCTACTCTGACTTGTAAAATTTGAACTGCATAACCATAAGGAAGGAATCTCCAGAGCGAAGTAGGCCAGGAGCTCACTGGATGCACAAGGGGAATACAGAGGCAATACCCCTCAAACCTTAACCTCCTTCCCATGTCAGGCAACTGATTTGCATGGCAAGTACCATTTTGGGAAAACATGGCCTTTTCCTTTCTTAGTTGGCAAGAAGCAGTTGCAGCAGCCAGGAAGCAAAATCTACACTACCATGTGTTGCACATCTGTGCAGAGCTATCTTTTCAAAAGTGTTGGTTGAAAAATTCTAGGGTGAGGCAGCAGCATCAGAGGTCATAGCTCCAGCAACTCAGTAAAGAGAATGTGGGCAGCCCTAGAAGACTAATTTTTCATTGCTGGTGAGCAGAATCTACCAAGGAGGGGAGTGGAACAGGGAAAACGTGTAGGAAAATAAAGTATCAGAACACATAAGGGAGGGAAGTGAGGGAAGGCGTTCTGAACACTGACACAGAGACCAGCGCTCTGCCATTCTCTCACATAAACTGGAGAAAAATAAAGAGACACAAACACTCGTATATGTGGAGAGTGGAAACAAAATCCATGCTGGATGGCTAACTGATAGTATTTTGTTCATCAGCTGCTTTATTCTTACATTCCATGAACATGAAGCACACGATTACTGTGCAGAACTGTCAGGACTGCCATACCTTTCTCACAGTAAGGTTCCCCATCCTCCATGTGGAACAGGCTATTCCCAAATGGCTTCTTACAAGCAGCACAGACAAAGCAACTTGTGTGCCAAGTCTGTCTTAGGGCATGCATCACTTCCTGTAAAACAAACAAACAAACAAACAAACAAAAATCTGCAGCAGACTAGCCAGCCCTGCAACTTCCTCCTGGAGAACAAACACAAGGCAGAGATGCTCTAAATTCTTCCCTTCTGTATCAGCCAACTCCCCTCCTCAAAAGAAAGAATTACGACAGAAATTGGGCTCCTTTTGGAAAGAAAGAGGAAACAGGACTGCAAGCTTTCTAGAACAATGTATTTGCCAAAGTGAAACAACATGGTTCAGCCAGCAGTTTGTATCAACATGCCCAGCTGCTGTTGCAGGAGAGATTCTGCACAAAGATTCTGATTATTTTCTCCTTTGTTTTGACACGACCAGTATGAACTCTTCAGTGCAGGAGTATGATTTGTTAAATAAATTCTAAAGAGCAATTTTTCTAAGACCAAGAATAAGTGGTGTTAAGTCTGTTGTTTCAAAATAATCCAGATTATGTAGTAATTTCTTTACACTTCTTACAAGAACGACTCACAAACTAATGTGAAAATCTAAAGAAAAAAAGGGAAGGTTCTTTTAACTTATGTGATTAGGAAAAATGAGTCTGCATGTCTGTTCCTAGGCCATGTGTTTATCACAAAAAAACCCTAATTCTGTTCCACTGATGTTCTCTTAAGATGAGTACATCTAGATTTTATCAGCTCTTCCTTCTGTCCAGTATGGAGAAATCTCTATTACTGCTTCATTCTTTTGTCATACAGAAGTCTTCCAAGTCCAAAAGCTGCTGTACTGGGCTCTGATGCACAGCTGCTTGCTAAATTGTCAGTCTTACATGTACCCAGGGTGATCACAGTGTATCTCTGTCAAACAGTCCAGATTTCAAAGGGCCAGCTGCATAACTGGTGTAAATTAACTTTGTTAACTTCAGTGAAACAGCATTGATTTATACCAGCTGAGAATCTAGATCCTATTTTATGTTGCTTCCAATTATACACATAGACTCTGATTCTCTTTTAAAGATTGTTTTTAATGTCCATTGATTATGACAAAATGCATTGAAGTCCTCTTCCATGCTTTCAATCCAGTGAATAGACAAAATAGTCTAATTTAGATTTGCCATATATCTCATTAGAGAATCACCATTTGAGATTCATTAACTTCTGTTACTGTTTGCAAAACAACTATCATTGATAAATAGGTTTGGATCCATTTATGAACCTCAGTGAGGTAAGATGCAAAAATAGCTTGAGAAATCTTATTAATATAAATAGAGGCAGCTGGCATCTTTGCTATTTTCCTGATGAAAATCCATAATGGGAAACTGATTTGTGCCAGCATTCATTAGGTAGGTTAAGTCAGCACTCTGCTATAAATTACTCCTTCTGCCGCAGCAGCAAACGAGACTTGGTTGGAGCCAGAGCCCCACCATCAATGTCTGATGCTGCCACCCCTAATTGGCAGTTGCAGAGAAGAGCATCTGTAATGCCAACATTGAGACAGATGTCAAAAGGTGACAGCTAAGCAGTGAAAAGCCAGTGTGGGACTCCTTGCTACTTCATTTGAGAGGATCATGTCATAGATTCACTAATACTGCGTGCATAAATACACTGCTAAAATTATTGATGGTATTCCAACCTCACCACCATCTAAGGTATGTGCAAAGCATATTAAATTGTATATTCACTTGTACAAGAGTCCTTTAAGACAAAAGTGGCATGTATTTTTGGCTTTGTGGAATTCAGATCTTTGTATTTATTCTGCATTTTCCTAACTATAAGAAGCCAGCAGAATTCCTCAACAGCTGTGCTGCTAACTACCAGTGAGATGCAGCAAGAGCAATAGGCCTCTTCTCAACATCACTGACTTCTGCACTGAAATTTTGACTAATTCCTGTGTAAGAAATAAAAACGCAGTTCAAGTCTCTTATTATAAATATAAGGAACAGAGATATAAAAAGTAACACAGTGTGTGTCAGATAGCAAAATACTATCCAGCAAGTGTTACTTATTTTACACTCTGTGAGATGGTAACTGGATTTCATATTCTGTCTTTGAGCTAAATAAGGTACAGAAATATCCAAGACTTCAGATGGATAAAAATTATTATAAAATAATATGTTTATCATTCTGAAATATTCGACAAGCTGGGAAATAAGTCTTAAAAGGATGAAATAACAAAACATCTACATTGACTGCTTACAGTCTAAACTATTTCACTATTTCAGGGATCCACGCAGTTGCAGAAAGGGTTAATCTTGTTCTCTTACCCCCATAATCTTAGTGTGGCATCTGGCACAGGTTGGTGCAAAGAACTGTTCATAGCAGCGCTCACAGTACACACTATTCTGCTCCTCCACAAAGCACATATCGGCCAAGGATGTCTTGCAGTAAGCACAATTGAATTCTTCTGGGTGCCAAGAGCGACCCATGGCTACCAGGAAAGGACCTCTGGAAACAATCATAATTATCTTATTTGTATTGCAAATAAAAAGGTTGAATGACCCTGACTGCAAACCCACTTTGTGAGATACCATGTACATGCGAGAAGCTACTTGCACCATGAGGTACGTATTTAAGTAACATTCAGAAGCCTAAACAGAAGTGGTCTTTTTGAAGACCATTACTCAAAACACACTGCTAATTGGTTAAAACATTTCATTATTGTTTGGTCTCATACACTGCATTTACAGAGAACTGTTGGAAAAATGAATTGTTTTCATATCTGTGTAGTTATAAGTGGTCTTTGCAAGCAGATGCAAAGACAAGAGGAAAAGGCCAAAGGCACAGAAGATAAGGCTACTATTTGAAAGCATGAAATAACAGGCAAATTATCAGCCTTACACACCCAAACCTCACAACAGCTCCTAAAGTCTTCTGCCTTCTTTCCATGTGAGAGCACTGCATGCAGCATGTTCTAGAAATGTCAGACTATCAGGTGACAACTTGCTGTTTTATTATGTGGAAGACACATTAAATTTATTTTGGTGATTGACTCTGGTGATTGTAGTTAGATACAGTGATTATTACTGGAATATTTCCATTTCAGAATATATAAAGGGCAATAATCAGCAGTTCCACATCACCAAACCAGCTCCTTTTAGTGGGGAAGACTGTCATTAAACATGGATTACCTGAAGTTGGATAGCAGTGCACAGGCTAAAGTAGGCACTGGTCCAGCAGAATGAATTGGGAGAGAAGGGAGAGGCATGCTATGAATCACTGGTAATAGAGCATAGGCATTATCTTTCTCCAGACACAAAAGCAACAATTACATTTGGCTGCTGTTCCAAAATGATGCCTCGTTCCTTTTCTCTCCACAATCCCCCCGCTCTGCCCCCAGTCCCCCAACTCTCCCAATGAAGTTGCATGAAAACCTTCAAAGGATTACCTTAAGACCAGAAACCTGTTTAAAAACAAGCAGTGATTTGCTGCAGCATCCAAGAGACCAACAATTAGCGTGTATAACTTTGCAGTGATAAAAAGTGAACCACACAACAACAAAATGAGCTCTGGAAATGTTAAATTAATGAAGCAGACAACAGACGTCCCTGCTGGGTAATTTAACGGAGTCTTAGGCTCTAGTACTGTATATTAATGTACAATAACCAGTCTCTCTGATACTTTCTTTTCTGCTTCATCCCTCTTCAAAGGCCCATGACCTTACCGAATGATGCTGTTACAGTGCCCACAGAGAGGAGTTCGGCTGCTGGCTGGAAAACGCTCCGCCCTCTGAACTGTTCCCCGGGCTAATGCAGGGGGCTGGGAAGAAGTTGAAACTGGAGACGGGTAAGCAGAAATTGAGGCAGGAGATGGCACTGGAGCACCCCTTGGTAGGATGTGCTTTGTGACGGTGGTGGTGGATTTTCCAGGTGCAAATTTCTGGGAAAAGGAGTCATCTGTTACCCAGGGAGGGCGACTCGCAGGCTCCGTGTTGGCAGGGGTGTAGGAATGAGCTGGTGCTGGCGCTGTTTTAAGTATCCCAAAAGAAACCAAGAAGGATTTGAAAGTCTTTTTCTTCTAATGTCAATACAGTTAACAGTTACCAAAGGGTACTCCATGACACACATACAATAAAAGCTTCAGATGGTACTTAATTATGGCCTGTCCCACTGTCGCTCATTTATTCTGGGCTGAAGCCAAGGGTATCAGCACAATCACTGACTTTTAATCCACATGCATTACAGAGATCATTGCCTACTGGCTTTTACAGATTTTATGGAGACCATTGTCAAGATCATCTCTTCATTTTCTAGTAAGAATGGACATGACAATCCTGTGATAATTTCAAAGACTGATGTATATTCTGTTTAAGACAGGTTAAAAATAGAAAAGCCAGGTAATACAGTAAAGTTCTAGATGGAGTTCCTGAGAATTTCAGTAAGTTATGCTTAACTTTTGATCTCACTATATTAATTAAAATACAACATTTTCTGCAGATGTCACTGTTATCTATCATTTGTAGGCTTATTCCTAGGTTTTTGAAGAAAAACAGGCTCCCACAGGGAACACAGAGATAGAGAGCACTGGAAGCAATACTGAGGGAGCCAATTCAGCCCACATGACCAGCAAGACAAAGCCAACAGCACTTAGAGGAAGGCCAGACTTGCGGTTATGACTGATCTCAGTTCAGTTCTTGGCTCTGCCACAAACTTCCTGTATAACTTTGAGCAAAGCAAAGCATCTCTGCGCCTCAGTTCCTGTGTGTAAAACAGAATATTATCCTTTCTCTCTTCCACCCTTTGACTAGCACATAAAACCTTCAGTGCAGTCTGTCTCTGTGTCTGTGTGCACCAGGCTCTAACCTTGGGTGGAGCTTTATCACATTAAAATAAGCAGGAGCCAGGGCCTGCACATACCGACAAGTTTTCCCACTGCCCTGCTCTTTTCAAAACGTCAGATCTTGCATTATGTAGGACTGCAGTTACTGCCCAAGAAACAGGCTCACTTTGCCAAGTACAGGAGCACTAAAAGCAGTTTCCCTTTGCAAGGAGAACAAAGTGAATGACTGAAAAGAAGCTCGGAGAGTTGAAGTGTTTTGCCCAAATGAGAGAGCACAGATTTGGGAACAGAAGCCAGTTCTCCAGCAGTCTAGGCAAACATTGTGCACAGTAGATCCCAGCACCAAGAAAATGACCAAATACAACATGTATGGGTTTAAGGGGCTTGCAGGTAGAAAGGTATTTCAGCCAAGAGGGTTCCGAATGTAACATGGATCTTTCTGAACAATTAAGTGGTGAGAAGATTATGTTCGACCTAACACCCCTCCCTTAGCCCACACCCTGCCACATAATAACTTACACTGATTACTGGCAATTTGCAGGTGCTTAAATGGCATATATATCAACCCACTGTGATCACCCTTGTGATGTTTTTATTGAGGTCAGAGTTGAATCCAGTGCATTTTTTTGATAAAAATTTCTTATGGTACAGCATCAACAATGTTTCTGCTTCATAAAACTGTATCCCACCTTAGCTTGACGCTTCTTTTTTTTTTTTTTTAACTTGGAAATGGTAAACAGCATTTAAAGATTTCAGAACAGAGTTTATATGCAATCTCTTTATATCCTGAGGCTGTTGCTATTTATGTATTACAGTACTAAGATAGGCAAAATTAGAAGTTAATATTTCATCTCTAATTGGTGAGTTCAAAAGGCTCCCACCTATGAGGCTCTCTAATTAAGTAAGGTGACTTCTAGCTCACTTCACTACATCCTCTCTACCTTCTATTTCTTTTCACTCTATCTTTTCTATTTGCTGCAGTAAAAGAAAGAAACAGAATAAAGGAAAGTAAAATAAAACAAAAAAATAGGATTTTTTTCCAGTTACTAAAAGGAAGTACCAGAGGAATTATTGCAAAATTACAAATGCTGGATGTTTGCTTCTGCTCTGAGTTCTCTTTTCAGCTGTTATAATTTAATTTTACAGGCTTGATTTATTACAATACATTTTCCCCCTGTGAACAAGCTGCAATTACTATTGCTTTAAGATAGTATCACTGCAATGTCTTAGAAAGATTTCACTAACTTTGAGATTTTAGCAATTGTTATTAAAAGGGAATTATCTTATTTTCTTAGAACTACATCCCTAAGCTTATATGAGCAACTCTTTTGTCCTAGTAGCTACTGCCATACGCATTCACCTTGAACATTTATGTATTTCAAAAAGTCTTCCAACACACATGCAGCAGAAAAAAAGGGGCTGTTTGCTGCTAAAAAAAGTACTAAGAGTCAGCATATCAGAGAGTATGTTCTCAAACTAACAGTATTGTAGGAGTTGACCATTAACTGTTAAAAAATCAATACTTCCAATAATTCAGTAACATAGCCTCTATCTCCTTGTTCCTCTCAGCCTGCACATTCTCTTAGAGCAGGAAAGAATGAAAGGGATTGTTGTTATCCTGAGAGAATGGCAGGAGAAGAGGTCTCTCTTAACAGCAATAGGAACAAGCCAATGCTTTGCTTCTGGGGAATTTGGAATTCTTCCCCTCAGCTCTTCATTTATAGTCTATGGCTATTTTCTCTCCAGACAAAAAGGCACATTACCAAAGACTCATTTAGTAAAGCAAAGATTTATAGAGTCTCAAAAGCTTTGGTCACACACTGCCTTGCACTGTGAGAACATTTTTTCTTTTTTTTTTTCCTTTGTTAGTAGATCACGTTAAGTGCTATTCTTTATTATTTTCAGTAACAAATGAAATTAATAACCACAACTGATTTGGCTTGTTCTACGCTTAGTGGCCACATCCTTGAAGCCCAAAGTTTTCCTATATACTGGTACAGTACAGAGTAGGTGACAGACAAAACAGATGATGTTTTACAGGGAGACACTATTCTTACTCAGGGGAACTAAAAATGAAATAATGGTGTGGAAGCTGCTGGTTTAGTATTGAAGATGCTTAGGAGTCAATGTAAAGTTCATTAAGAACTGTGGGAATCTTTCTGCCAATTCCTAAAAGAGCAGATCAGGCCTTTACGCTTGACCAATTTTGCATGCACAAGTAGGCCCAGATGGACTTGGGGATTTAAAAGGAAAGATCTGCTTTCTTACATTTAGCGATCATGTTACCTCGTGGTACAGAACTGGCGTTGGAGTTAGGTGGGATATGTGAAAGGCTATCCCAGTCTGGGAAAGCCGACGGGAAAGGAATACCCAGGTATGTTCTGCCATCTAGTGGGCCTCGTTCAGAAGAGAAGTCTATGCTCTTAAAAACGGGGCATGAAATTTAGGGACAAGATTTCAGAGTTCACAGCTTTCCCTACTGGAAAAAACTAAAGCTCTTTAGCAGCAGAAAATTTCCCACCTGAGTTAGGTTAGGGAAAGTGTAGACTGCCTGATAAATCCCATCTGAGCCAGATACTCAACAATGCAGTTTCATTTTGAGACTTGTTTCAATTTGTTTGGTTTTTTTCAATCTGACAGATTAAATAGCCTTATAAATCCTCTCAGTGACTGATTCAGGTGTCTCTGTATTGGATATATGAGCCTGTTGATTGGTGTTTTTATCTGGAAGCTGTTGCCCCACATTTCCAAGGGAAGGCAGTCAATGACAAAGTTGGTCGAGGAAGTTTTCTAACATCTTGGTGGTTTGTTTCTAAGTACTATTGATTTTCCCATTGGTGACAGGAAATGTCATTTCCTCCATTTCTTCCCAAGTGGCAATTTCCTATCTGCTCAGGACTGCAACTGCCTTCGAGGCCAGCTCATGTTCCAAAACCACTCTGAAGTGTTACTACATCAAATATATAACACTTTTAAAAGGTACCAAAACAAGAACCAAACATCTTCACTAAAATCTCTGTCTGGAGTCTCTCTTGTAGCTGAGTCACCTTAGGGTTCAATTATGAAGGTATTTTAGAATCCCTTATTGGATATTTCAAACTCTAAACAGTACAGGGGGACTTTTTCTTTCTCTGCCAACTATTTAAGCCTTCATTGAGAGGCAATGAGGCTCAAAAGCAGCAACATAAGGAATTGCAAAGGAAAACCAGCAATGTAAGGAAGAGCAAAGAAGATGCCCAACCCAGGAGAAAACAGAAGCCTCTCCTCTTATTCTGAGTGGAATTCAACAGCCAGCTTTGACTTTACTGGGTCCAGCCAATAATTGGAAATAGCTGCAGATGTATTTCTGTGGCAGGTTTGTATATTGAACTGGAGTTTATACTTCCCCAAATGAGCACAGGGCTTAACATCAGTCAGTGTATTTAGGAGACATTTTGATTTGCCACTGTTTGCTCTCTTGTGCATTATAGAAATAAATCCGCTGTCGTCATTTTTTCCAGTCAAAAATAATAGCATTTGCCCTGAGTGAGAACGTGGTATGCACTGATGCATTTAACCAAAAGCAAATGGGGAGAAGCCAAAGGCTTATTTACTTTGAGACCCTTAAATAGCTCATGAGAGCTCTGACTTGACTTTTTCTACCTTTACGTTTCAAATATAAAGATAATTGATTTGTCTTTCTGCTTTATGTCTAACTAAAATCCCTATATTTGTTTAATTTCAGTACATCCAGAAATAGAACGTTACAGGAGACAGAGTTTAAGACTGCTAGAATTCTTGGCCTTTTCACATTTATTTGACTGTAAAGATATAAATCAACTTTTTAATTCTCTTGCTAAGATCAGAAAAACCTTAATTTGAAACAGAACTGCCTTTAGACTTATACTGCTGCCTCATTTAATTCATTCAGTTTGAAGGTTCACATTTTGGTCATCAATGGTTTTAGAAGTTCAGTCCATTTGTAACACGTTAATACCAAGGGAATTTAAATAATATCAAGGAGCACATTTTCCAAATGAATGAATAACAAAATATATTCCTTCAGTTACTAGATCTCTGGGAAATGGAATAGCATTATGAAGTGCTTTAATACCTCATTCTTTATTTCAAATATAAGCCTAAGTTTGAGAAGTCTTACCTATATATGGTATATACCTATACCTATATGGTCTTACCTATTTTGCAAATATATCCTACTCAAGCAAACTCCACTTATTTTACCTCCTTCCTGAACTGTGCATTCTTTAGCTATTTTATCAGTTCTCTGGTGTCACTGGGCTCCTAACTGGATACACTGTGTTATTTTTCAAATGTATTTCTTCTGAAAAATCGGGCTACACATTTTTTATTAGACTTTTCCCTTGCTTTTATTTTTCCCCGTTTGTTCCACGTTTTAACTCTGAAGAATAGAAATATGTAATCCTCAATCTTCAAATAGTCTGAGGCAAAACTAGCAACATTTAGTTCCATGTATGTAAATATTTTCTGACATGTCTGTGTCCAAAATGTGTGCTCTCGACATTTTATTTTTCTAAATGAAACGTGTGAGCATTTTTTTTCTGAATCTTTTCAGTACTTTGAAGGCTCCTTACCTGGCTGGTAGACAGAGGGCTTTATGCTGGCAGTAGTAACAACTCTCATTTTTGAAGCAGCAGAAGGAGCAGGACTTTCACTGTAGCTTCCAGAAACTGGCATTGGTGTATACGACTGGGTTGTGTTTCTAAAAGCAAAATGTAGGTGTGAACAACTTTACAAACAGCAAAAATTACTGATCATGAAGTAACAGATCTGGCAGCTTCCAGAGCACTCCAAGAGGAATTGTCTGTGAGAACTGCAGAGAGAATGCTGTGAGATTCATCAGTCTTTAGCATTGCTACAGAAGGCTTGGACAATTCTTTGGAAAGAAAAATTAGTCAAATAAGGATTTTAAGTAATGGCAAGTTTGCTGTTGTTGTTACAGAAAATAGCTTGCTGAGGGAATATGACAAATTTGAAACTCTCAGTTTAATAAGGGATCAGACTTCAGAAAGCTGCACACAAAGTTTGTGTTTTCTGTTGCTCTGCAAACAAAAAGGCCTGGTCTTGTCTAAGATAAATCAATGAGGGATATCTGGACTTAAAAATATACTTGCTCAGCACAATTACTACTACTACAAATGCTGATTAGTGTTTATATACTCTTACACTCTTTTCAAAAATATTGTAATGACCTTTAAAATTTTTTCTGAAACTAACTCTTTTCCCTATTTAGACTGAACCCAAAATTTACATTAATCTTCTTGATGTTCAGATTCACCCTACAGAAAAAACATACGATATGTAATATTATGATGCACTTTCTTGCATTCCTAGAATAAAAACATTAGCTCAGGATTCCAAACATCAGCAAGAAACAGTTTTTCTCTCTTTTATGGCTTAGATGGTGATTCTCAGTTTGATTACAGTAACACGTTAAATAATATGCCTCTTCTATCTGCCAGTTACTTGGGATGATTCTGTTTGCAGTGTTTGTGCTTCACAGACTGCTAAAAGAGCATCACAACCAAAGCAAGCAAGAGAGGATAAAGAAGTACAAGGAAGGGAAGCAACAGATAATGGGATGTGTGCAGTAAGAAAAACCTATTCCCTACAGAACATCGTTCTTACTCACCCTGGAAACATGGTTTTGCTTTCTTTTCCCCTTCAGTTTCACTCTCCCTATGAACCAGATCCCTGTCTATTTGCACTGACAGTTTAGAGTTATTTCCATAGTGGGTTTGTCTATAGGAAAACATTTGTCAGCACATGAAAAGAAGCTTTCCTAGACTATTGGTCCATCTCGACTTTACTTTCTTTAACAGTGGAAACAGATGGCATCTGGAGAAAACACTTCATAATCTTCCATGGCAAACCCAGCAGTTTTCTTCCAGTACAGGTAAAAAACATTCTGAGAAATGGAAACTTTCCATTTTGAACAAAATAAACCTATCCTCACAAAACAGCTTTTTGCTGCTCTGACAGTGTTTCTAGTATAGATCTAGTCTGCATAGCATTGCTGCCTCAGGCTAATTTATTTTGTCTATTTAGCAAGACCTAGAAACTTAGCTATTGCTACAATGGCTACAGCTGATTATTTCTGTACCTAGTCTAGGGCTTAGGGCTGGATTTGGGTCCACTATACCATGAGCGAACAGGACTCTCCAAGACAAACTATTTTAGTGGGTTTGTATTCACTGTAAATTCTGTTGTGAACTGTGCTGTGATTTTGTAACTGCCAGAGCTGTTCTAAGCACAGTAAACCTTTCTGTTTTCCATTCTTACCATCTGTTTCCTGATGCCACCTCCTCTGTGGTGCCTAAGACGGCGCTATGCTCGGGGTCACTGGACAGAGGCCATTGCTCCTACCACAGCACAGGGACACACACACTGTGGGCACACTGCCTTCAGACACAGCTTTCAAAATGCCATCAGCTAAACACACCATCTAAAGACTTGTCCTGGTTTTAAAATCTGCTTTTCAGGGGAAACTAGACAGCTCAGTGCCCAGTATTTACGATGCGGGTTAAAAGATTTTAAAATAATGTGTCATACGGCCTTCATCTGAAAATGTCGTCCAGTCAGGAAAGTCTGCTCCCAGGTGCACAGGTCCAATGGTTAGAAAGACTCATTTGAATCTCTCTTAATGCACAAAATAAATAAAGAAGTTCTGAACCAGATTAGTAATACTTAGACTGTCATGAAGAAAAATGTTTGTTCAAAATTCAAGTGTTTCCCAAGTGTAATATCATAGAAAACCATACCACAGATTTCCTTGTGTTCAGGGAAATGAAGCTGAAAAAAACAAAAACGCCCCCCTCCCCTCCACCCCCATTCATAGTACCAAAATCATAGCAAAATTAAAAGAAGTACTGACCCCTTTTACATGTGTATGATGCATATTAAATACAGTAAGGAAGATAAGAAGGCTTGTCAAAGAGAAATAAAGTGTTACACTGCATCATTAAGGGTTTAGTGAAGTTAAAGATTGATCAGAATTTCTGCTGATAGAAGAAAAGGAAATAGCATGTGATTAAAAGAACCGAAAAAAAAGAAACTAGAAAGAAAGAAGGAAATTAGGAAAGAATAAAAAGATGTTGTAAGGATCAAAGATGCTTTAATGGATCAAGAAGCACTGGCATCTCAAAAAGCAGTGAAAGCAACCTTACTGAATTTATCTGTAGCAGTCAATGGCATGTGACAGGCAGCAAATTAAATACCGGCTCTGAAAACTATTAGTTGTCAGAAAAAGAAAGAGTAAATATTTCTAAGCAGATCATTTTTATGTTAACGCTTCACTAGATGCCTACTAGTAGCAATAAACTGGTTTGTTAAGTGCTTTTAAGGTAGAATAGCTGCACAAAACATTTTTATACCTCTGCTTTGACTGGTAGCTGATGGAGGTGGAAGAATGCCGGTTGAAACTAAAATGAGACAAAAGTTGTAGTTGAAAAAAATATACACGAAAGATTGGGATATCTTGTCCTACCATGAATTTCCTATGAATAAGAAGTGCTCTTAAGTGCTAAAGTAAACAACATGTACATATTTATAGTCATATAAGATGAGTATTACATTACATTTTGTTTTCTTATCTAAGCTGGGAATCACAGTGAAACCTGAAGAGTGGTACCATCAGTCAATGAGCTGAGTAAATTGTTCCATAAGTCACTCTCATCTGGTCTTGTTACTGGATTGTGGAACCCCAATTATTTTTATTAGCACAAAAAAATAAATACGAGGGAATTTTCTCAGTGTCTTAAGTTTAAATTGCGTCAAATCTGAAAAGCAAACCTTGAATCAACCAGAGGCCAAAGATCAGGGAAGTGCCCCAGCTTCTGAGGCAGCTCAGACAACCCCACAGAAAGGACAGGCTGGCACAGTTGAAGCAAAACCACCAACCCATCATGTTCATCTTTTGCCTTGCAGAACCTTTCTACTGCTACAGAGTCTTAGGTAAACAGGTAGATTTTTTTTTTTTTCTTGGGGGAACAGCATAATTTCAGAACATAAATGAGTCATTTATGCAAATACAGGAAGTACTTGAAAGCCTGCACAGTGTGTGATGTGAGAAACACGAGGATTCAGAATGAACCGAGCTCCTGTCTGCAGGGCAGTGCAGGGCTACATGACATCAGTCCCATCCCACAGGAGCACAGCCCATACTTCCCAGAATCACCAGGAGTCTGCCTCATGCCAGTTATTTTCCTAACTTCTGGCGAAGACTTTTTCTTCCCTTTACCGCAGACACAGTACTTGGATTAAAATCTCAGGATCAGATGCTACACTAGACTTTTAGAACCATAATTGTAACTCTTTCCATTGTTTCTCCTGGTTCTGTATTCCAGAGTGCTGTCTCATGGGGTGCCCTGCTTTAACCCTCTGGATGGAATAACCCATCCCTAAAGAGCTTCAAGCTTATTTAAAACTCTCATGCTATGCTTGCTTCTTTTAAGTAAGACTGTAAGTGGAACAGGTAAGAGTAAGTCAGATTTCACTGCAGCTGTAAAAGTAAGAGTAACACAATCAATTAAAGATTAGTGATTTACTTCAAAAACACTCCTGTTTAGGAAGGAAGATTTTACTCATGTTAAGTGTTATGCATATGCTCACAAAAGCAAAGTCACTATAGAACTGGATCTACCAAAGCTGAAAATCAGATTTAAATAGTTAAGGATATTGATCAAGAAATCCTCCTGTGTTTTCTTGGTGGATCTTTTTAAAGCATCTAAAAGGAAAAAAAAAAACCCCAAACACTGGAATAATGGTGGTAAAATCTCAGCCTCATCTACCCGAGAATATCCCCATCCTGTAAAACAGTATTGTAACTAAGGTCATCCATATTTTATTTTGAAATAAAATTATGTGAAATGCTCAATACTCCTCTGTTATATGTCAAGCTGAAACTGGATTTTTAAGTCTGTATTTTGGCGTGCTAAAGCACTGCTTGATTTCTAAATGAAAACCATCAGATGCTCAAAAATTTGAATTATAAATTAATTTAGAAGCCAGTGTTTGAATACACTAGCTATAATACACAACAGTTTTTAAAACAAACATGGAAGTAGTGCCCCAAGATAAAGAATCCATTCCAGCTGTAAGACAGCCATCCAAAACCAACCAACCAAACTGAGTTTGCTTCTTGTACCTGTTTATCAGGGAACCAAATTTTTACAGGTCCTACAAGTCTCTGATTTGCCCTTATGTCCCAAGGCCTGCTGAAGCAAAGACAGAAACATTTGCCTGTTGGTAACAGTGGGAAGCAGATGACACCTGTGTCATCCATTGACAAAGCAGCCATGTATAAAGTTGTTATGCTGTAGATCTTTTATCAGTGACTGAAATAATTGCCAGGTGCCAGCAAGAGGTTTTAGGAGTCTGATTAAAGCACTGCTTTCTGAAATGGACAGCTGTTTTTCCATAGATTCACAGAATCTTTGAGATTGGAAGAGGCCTCTAACCTGCTGAAAGCAAGGCCAGCTCTGAGGTCAGACTAGGTTGCTCCATGTTTTAGCCAGTGATGTCTTGAAAATCTTCAAGAATGGAGACACAGCCTCCCCAGACAACCCACTTCCTTTCAAAGGGGCAATGGTCCATGCCAATCTAATTTACAAATTTACTTTCAATTCAAATGTCTCAGTATCTCAAGGTCATCTTTTTATCCTCCTTACTCATTAAAATTTTGTTTCACACTGATTAGTCCACATTGGTACATAACTACAAATGAATTTATATGGTTTCTAGGCTTCACACTGCTTCCCTTCTCCCATTAAATGGATATGAAATTTAAGGAAAATGGAAAAAAGCTCAATCAAGAAATAGTATTAGATTAGCTCTACAACAGACATGCAAGTAGTGTCAGCAAGTACTGGCTATCTTTGTAGTAATTTATTAGCTGTTTATATGTAAATTATGCATAATTGCTGCCTATGGAACTAAATGATCTTTAAGATCCCTCCCAGCCCAATCCATTCTATGATTCCACAATTTCCAAGGCAGGCATGAAAACGTAGCTTTCTGCCTTTGTCTGTGAGAAAGTCTTTGCTTTCTCACAGACACTGGCTGAAAGGTAGTTAGGAGTTTCTGTAAACTATCCTCTTTATCTTGCAGGTGCAGGTTGTTGTCATACTGACCAGAGAAATGTCTTGAAGTAGGTGTTGTAAGATCTAACCAATCATTCTAAAGAGCTAGATGGTCAGGGACCAATGGCCTTGTACCACTCAAGAGAACTAACATATACAACCCGTTTGTAAATTAAATAAAAAATTCCTTTTCTTCTAGAACTAGAATCAGTGTTGTTTCTCACCGATCCTAGTACAACAGCGACAACAATTGGTGTACTTCCACTCCCCAGCAGTTAATTCTATTTCTTATCTTTTATCAGCTCCATACTGGAATTACTTCCCCTATATAATTCCCATGGCTGTGAACAGATATGTTTACATCCTAAAACTGAAAACTCTTCTGATGTTTTGTTGAGTAGCTATTTCATTTTTGCATTGGTTTCAGTGATGTGAAGCCAACCAAACTGCTATTAAGTACTACCTGTGCCAAGCACTTAACTGTTCTGTGATTCTCTTGAGAAAGACCATTATACTTGGTGTGAAGCCTTCAAACTTGTGCCCTTTGTCCATTTCAAATATCACCTTTGGGTAATTCCTAACTATTTTTTTATACAAAGGTAAGAGACACATGGATAATTACAATCTCAAATGTACTGCTGATTCAGTTTTTCATTATTTCTGAAGACTGTGTTCAAATGAGTCCTAAGATCTATTGCTTTTTCCTCTGTTAGTGTTGTTAAAATGGTATGAAAGCAGTGAAAAGGCTCGGAAGTGAGGCAGTACAGCAGCATTCTCTCTTTCTGGTGATTCCTGGGATCCTGTGTTTTCACCAAGAAAAAAAAGGTCCATCATTCTCACCGAGTGTCTCTAGACAAGTATTTTCATTTCAGGATGGCAAAAGCAGCACAAACCAAACAAGTGAAATACCTCTGTTCCAAGAGGACCTTGTGGTCACATTTCCTACATCTAAAACTTGGTTGTTTCCTAGCTGGGTTGTCACGTGGGAGATAAGGAAGGGGCTATTCCTTTAAACACATCGTGCTTTTCAGTGGTCTCTGCCAAGTCAATCCCTTCAGAAACTGAAAACTCCTATCAGAGAGCATAATACAAAATCAAAACAAACTAGGTTAAAAGAAGAGAGCTTTACAGATATACCTAGACTGAGATGAGATGGCAGATGAAATAGTGGAAGCTGCTAATGACATGTTCTTGGGCCCATGGAAAGGCTTAGGCTGGGAAAGAGAGCTGGGGGCTGCAAGAACTCTGCAGAAGACACATAAAAGCATGAAAGCATGAACAAAATGATTTAACAGGGACACAAATCATGACATCAGGACCACGCTCTGGCAGGATTCAGATGCAGGAAGACTGCTGCATAGTTACCAGGAACAGGTTTTCTGTAGCATACATCTGCAGACTTACAGAATAGCACAACCAAGCACATTCCTACAGAACACAAGACAAAATGCACACATTATGGAAAAATTTTAAAACCAGACTGTATCAATAACTAAGAAAGACAATATTACAGGACAGGACTTTTGTCAATGATACATGCTTTTATCTGAAAGATCTGAAGATGTTTGAGTCTAAATACAAGATAAAAATTTTACTATGCAAGCAGTCCCAGACAGAAGATTGTCCTATCTAAAACAGAAGACATTGGAATGATTCGTTTAGTAGAGGCCTTTTTTTGTTTGAAGCAGATACTAGGTAATGCATGTTCTTCATGCTACAGTTTCAACTGAGGGATAACAATTACTTGAACCTTATCCTTATTTCACGTGGAAGTGCCTCTCAGGCCAGTTCTGAATTAGAGCGTAATACCTTATCCAAACCTCCTTTGCTGACTGACTGATTGATTTTCTTGCACTGGAATAAAACCACTGCATTCTGGTAGCTCATGGTTAGGCAAAATCTGACTAAAGTGAGAAACTAATTAGTCGGAATATACACATAATGCAAGTCAACTAGCAAAAATCAGTCAAAAAGTAGAGCCAAGAGAACATTTCCAATTCCATTTATACAGACCTAAAATATGATACCTCTGAGGTCTCAATTATTTAAAATAGTTTATATTACCAGAAGCGTGTTTTTCCTTGGATTTTTAAAGCATGCTAAAATATACATATTTTCAGAATATTCATGTAGCAAAACCCAAAGATAAAAGAATATTATGTACCAAAAGAATTCACTCTTACTATCTCCAAAATTACTGTAATATAAGTGACAGCTGTATAAATCCCACACATTTCCTCACAAGCTGTCTGACAGCTTTTAATACACAACTGTAACTCCCACTGTGCTACAAGTGTTAGGAATGCATGTCCTTGAAACTTACTTCAGCTCTAAGGCTAATTCTCATTAGGAAAGAAAAGATTAGATAAATCTAATAGAAATTAATTGACTTAACTTACAGAGCAAGTCAATCATCGAATGTCCACCATGTTTTACTGATACCTGCTGTGATACAGTAAGCTCAATCATGTGAGTAAATGACATTTTCTAATTTTCCATTTCTTGTCCTACTGCAGAAACACTATTAAAAGAATCTTCATTCACTGTAACTATCATGAAGAGTTGTTTTGGTTTTATTACAAGTGGTGTAAAAATATTTCTAATTTTAAGCTTAGGCTCGCTTTCTGAAAATGAAGTTACATTTTTAGGGCAGTTTTATTTTGCAAAGTCTATGCAAACATGAAGAACATACCACAACCCACCACCACCACCCCAAAAAAACAACACCCCCTCCCCCCCCTATATATAAAAGCATATAAACCAGGTCACGGCTCTTCATACTACATTCTTAAGTTAAGAATGTGGAGGCAGCATTTCCAAAGCCAGAGGGGGTATAAAGCAATGGAGCATTACCTTTGGAAGGAGGAGGAGAAAGACTCTTGCACTACTGAGGTGGTGGCTGGTGCTGTCATCGGGCTGGCTGTGTTTTGAGCAGCAGTAGCAGGCTGAGGTGCTGAAGCGTGTGGTGCAGGAGCAGCAGAACTGGGAGCCACCGGGGCATGCTCGACAGGGGTACTAATTAGAGTTAAATTAAATAAAACAAGAAGCATCTTAAGAAGGCGCGCATTTACACGTAGAGCATAAAACCTACTATGTTTGAACCTGCAGCTGCAAACATAGTAGTAGGCTGGGTTACTGAGGGAAAAGCACAATTATGCAAAGAAAAAAAAGACATTTGTTCAGCCTTTTCCATTGTGCAGTTCAGACTGCAATGCAATGTTGGTCCTGCTTGACTGAAATTTACCCCAGGTATTAAACAGCACTTCAGTCCTGCTCCCACTGATGCCAGTGGTAGGAAATGTGGCACCCAGGACTGAAATGGTTGTGAAGAGCCTGTCATAAAGTCTTTGAGCACAGATAAATTTCATCAAATATATTGAAATGAATGGTAATAATCTAGTCTTGTATCCGGTGGCCATTTAAGTAACTGAAGTACTAATGTATTCTACTACTACTACTGCACTACTAATGTATTCCACCACCTCACTCAAATTTGAGAAAAATTACTCATCTCTTACAGACAGACAAAGAGGGTGAAGTTAGCAGGTTTTTTTTAAAATCAGGGCATCACTGTACATAGTTGTCTTGTCCATAAGCAGTGGCCTAGGAACATAATGGATATATGTCTACTTCTTTAGACCTATCTCATTAAGTATACTGTCACACCTCTGTGTTCTTACAGATTACTCCTATCAGGGTGATGGAATTTGGTGATTCTCTTGCTCAAGGTACAAAGAATGCCCAAAACACTCCCTCCTGAGCACAACAAGTATCAAATAACAAAAGAAACCTTACAGTTCCACAGCTGTTTTTTCAGCCAACCTTAGCCCTCCAACATTCTCTCAGCTTTTTTTCCCAAGCATATTTACCATCCCTTGTGCAAATTTTCCCTCTTTCAGCCATTCTACTTCATATTTTCTTTTGCTTCTCTCAGAAGCACTGATTTGACAAGTTATACTCCTCAGGACCTAGAATGAGTGCTTGGTACTTCTGAATTTGTGATTCCCCTTGTTGTTGAAGGGACTGTCCCATTTCCCCTGTCCTTCACCTCTTCTTCTATAGTTCAATAGTCTAGATGATGGTGTCTTAATTCAGCTGAATATTTTGTTTGATTAGCTGAAACAGATGCTGGTTGTTATACCCACAAACCTCCAAGTTGAATGCAGCCCACAACAAAAGCAGGGAATCAGTATTTTCCCCCTTACGGAGTTTCATCTACAATTATGTACATAAAAAGTGAGTTCCTGAAAAAAATCATCCAGTTTGCAATTCTGGGTTTCAAATCCTTACACCAAGTTCTGCAACAGTTTTGCAGTTCTTCCATCATAATATGCATTTCAGATTCAGATGAGTTCTTCCATCCTGATGCATTTTATGATGTAAATTGTTCCAGTTAGCTAGTAGACTAACAAAGCCTATGTAGCAGAGTAGCTTTATATTATCCATCACAGCTAGTCTGTTACTGAATTTCAAAACTGTGAAATTTTCCCTGTGCCACAGTGGGTACCAGAATTACCCCGTTAAAAGCTGTGTAGTCACAGTTTCCATCTTACATACTTACATACCTTTGATTTGGCAAACAGGAAAGGACTACAACTATGCTGCACATATAAATGGAACTTAATGTATGTCTTAAAAAGAAACACAAACTAGGATTTCACATATTTTGTCTATTTGCACTGATGTGAAAGGGAATTTGCTACAGATTTCAAAAGATTCAAGACTTCATACCTTGAGGAGAACAGGGAACTTACTAGATTGTAACAATCGCCAAAATGTTTATCAAAATACATATTCAGTGATAAATATTGAAAAGAAAGTAAAAAAAAAACAATCCATATGTGTGGGTATGGACCTGTGTGGAGACAGATTTGAACAGAACAAACCCATATAAATAAAATAAATGCAAATATACTGGAATACCTTTTAAAGATTAAAAGAAATACAAACAAATTTTATCTTGCATAGTGTTTGTAATATTACTTTTTATGTGATTAAAATGTTAGAGGCTTGCTTACCTTCCTTCATGGTAGAATATATTAATTATCAGAACAAGGAATTGGAATAAATATAACTGAAGTGGATATAACCATAAAAATCAGAGTGGTTTGGTTACATAAATTATACGCAGTTGGTAACATTTTCGAAACAGTTTTATAGAAAGATCTCAAGACTAACTTGACTGGTTTTAGTTTAACAAGTATAAATTTTAAATAATTTTATTTATATAGTCAAATACAATAACCTAATTGGGTTTTTTCCCTCCCCATTTCTAGATTTTCAGTCTGATTTTTCATTTTAGTCCTTCAAGTGCAGAAGAATTTTAAGAATTAATAAATGTGAGTGCTGCTTTATAAAATAATCATCTATTGCAACAGCTTCATTACGACTAGTTACAGAGAGTTTTTTGTTTGGTTGGTTGGTTTTTAAATGCAATCATTTTGTAGACTTTAAATCTTTACAGTACTTTTTATTTTAAAAGAAATTGAAAAAATCAAACATCTTCATATTTGCAGTAACAAACATAAAAGTTAGGTGGATGAAAACAAACACACATCTCTTCTCAGCTGATTTTCACTCATGAAAAGGAACACAGATCAGTAGAGGTTAAGCGGATAATAATGGCTAACAACCATAATGAGAACACAGCAACAAATGCACTCTAACATTTAAAATGTAAGTGCAGATTATACTTTTTTCTCTCAGTAAAGTCCTAAGTTCTGAGACTTTCTGTTCAAATAACAGTGAGTGGATTATTAAAACAGCACTGAGTCTCCTTTATGTAATGCATGAAGTTTTTTGTGTTTCCAATCCTCCAAAAGATCACTTGTAAAGAATCAAAAATATAGAAAACAAAAATTAAAATGAATATGAAAAAAAAAATCTGTTCTTGTAGCATTTGTAGAAAAACAGTGCTGGAGAAAGTGTTTAGAGAAAGCTGCAACATGGAAGGATTTTACATTTGAATATGGGAATGTTTGTGCAATACACTTTAAATACAGAAACATCAGATGCTGTTTCTCTGCTGAAGATGTTTAATGACTTGTCTCTGTATTGTAGGTGTGATCCTTATGAGAGCCACTGAAAATGTAACACCCACACGAACCAGAAGTTGCTGGAATTGGAAGAACTTGGGAAGCAATGGGCATTTCCATCTGAAGGAGTTAGAGGTTGTTATTACCAAACCATCGCAAAGCTCCAAACTGGGTCAGTTACGCAGTTGCACGGCTCAGTGTACCTTTGGTTACTGGATGAAGCAAGAGGGGCTTTCTGGCCAAAACTGGCCTCCCTCTGGCTTGTACCCGCTCCAAGCCTCACAGACCCCTTGGAGGCCACTGGCTGAGCATTGGCAGTGTTGGCATCCCTGGTGGATGACTTAGGAGGGTGCCAAATACTTGAGGTCACATACTGTGGCACATGCGCGGTACCTGCAGGCCTGGGTAACAGAGATTACAAGGGTGTTTGTAAATGAGGCATTTCCTAGGTAATAGCAGGGGTTTGAGGAAGAGACAGAATCCCAGCCACAGACGGAGCTGGAGATCATAACGATAATGCAGATGAGGTAATGACTAATCTTGGTAGTTCATTGGTTAATTACTGCTTAAGACCAGGAAAGGCTTGACAAATTAAAGAAGGTACCTTGTGTTAAATCTGGAAACCATATTGCTATGAATATCAAAATAAGCAGAGCTGTGATGGTAATGGAGGTGGAGAAAAGCTGTGGTATGACAGATCACACAAGATTAAGGCAACATAGGAGGACAATAACATCAGTCATATGTCAGAAATTGTTCCTGGCAAAATAAAATAATAGTTAAAAGAAAAGGAGATTTCAGTGAAGCAGCTATATAGTCCTATAGAAGGTTTTACACAACTGAAACTGCTGGTGAAATGCTAACATGTGTTGCTTGTTCTTTACAATTTAATTTATATTCAGGAATCAAGGGGTTTAATTCCTTCTTTTTTTTATATAATTAATTTAAAAATAAAAATCAAGTTTTCCAACTGTTCAAGTGCCGGTTGCCATTGCTTACGTCATTATTAACAAATAATGCTTGCACTCAGATATTAACTCTATGCAACCTTTGTTGAAACATGAGCAATCTTAAAAAAACCCCCAAAAGTAAAAAGTGGTTGCATATTGCTGAGGCAGGAATCAACAAGACAGAGAAAAAAAGTGGGATGAAATTTTTTTCATGGCCTCACTAGTAAGAGGCCTGTCTTTGCTCCATGAAACAACTGGTCAGATTCACTCAAGAAATACCTGTGTATCAGTGCCTGGGGGTTTAATAAATGAACTAATAGCAAAAAACCAACACATTTCTATACTTAACTGCAAAATGTTCTGAGATCCTTTGGGAGAAAGCAACTCAATATGAAAGAACTTAGAGAGGGACTGTTTGAACCTCATAACCCACTGAGGATCAATCAAGATCTGACATAGAAATGTTTTTTAAAAAGATAATCTTATTTAGATTTTAAAAACATCTTGAACAGTCTGGACAAAGTTTAAAATGGAAATTGTTCTTATAACTCCATCACAAACTGACAATACTCCATTTCAAGAATATTTGATAAAAAACTTCTTATTTTTCAGGTTTGTATGTTATGAGAAACACAATCCCCACCTGTCCCACATCACAGTGCATTAGAAAGAAATGCCTAACTTAGCTGAAACCTCTATCTTCATCATCTGCTTAGTGTACAAATTTAGTGTTTTGAGGTAAGAACAATATGGAGAAAGTGAAGATACACTCTTAACAGGAAATAAATCAAACACAGCAAACATTACCTGTTTTCTGATGCTGCTGCAACGTTTTCCTTGTCTCTGTGAAAGGAGGGGATACAGTATGAAATAGATGCAACTGCCAGTGGTGGCAAAAAAAACCCATCCAAAACAAGCAGGGAAAAAGAACATGGGTTGAGGAGAAATGTTTGGTTGCAAAAAGCATCCTAGAGTGGTTGCTCATAAATATAGCTGTGAGAAACCTCTTCAGCTTTCCAGGTGAAACCCACCAGATAAACAAGTGTGCTGTATGCTTCTTATCAGTTGCGAACAACTTTGTTTCAATAATAAAGTAAAAGGAAAATTAACAGTTACAAATTAGACATTGTATGTGTGTATATAATTTCAGTAATAGTTTTGACTTTAATAAGTTCCCGTTCAAAAAAGGATTCCATAATATTCCAGCAGAACATATTTAGATGCCAAATCCAAGCAGTAAAAATAATCAGAGGTGCGCAGTCCTCGTGGACCCGATATTTTGAAGTGATAAGCAGTTAAATGGTTAACAAAGACTTATACAAAAAGGATTTCTTATGCCTGGCATCACTTAAAAATTCTCTGCCCTATCCAAATACTAGTTTTCTCAACTTAAATTGCATTAGAAACAATTCCTTCATTAACAATTCCTTCAACTGGAAATCATTCCTTCACTGAGGTGAGGATTAAGTCAGCCTCAGTTTCACTGATAGAGAACTGGGCTGTTATTCTGGAAACACACATACACATTTGAAAAATAACTGATCAGTTTAAACGCAAGCAATTGTGAGAAGTTAAGACACAAGTATTTTCATAAAGAATAGAATCCATTAGCCTTAAACACCTAAGTTTGAAATCCAGTTAGTTAAGTAATTGAGATAGTCTCACTATTTAGCAATTTAATGGGTGATTGCATCCCTTCCTGTTTAAGGAATTGTGCTGAAATTTCAACAGGTTTAAAGCTGAAATATGCCAAATGAGAACACTTTTCTTAAGTGGGATCTAAAGTTACAAACCACAAAGCAAATGTCCTCATTTACCCAAGTGAACCTTCTTTCTGAAGTTCTTTGAAAACAAAAAAGGAATACATGCACTTCTTTATGTGGATTTGCAGGGCTCCAATCATTAACTTACATTATGTTTGGAAGGCTATTCTTAATATTTTCCACATTGTTATCAGTAATGTGTTTATGTACTTACACATTTACATATATATTTGTTCAGTCACATATTCTTTCCTTAGTTCAGTTCCTATAAAGTTCTAAAAACCAACCCAGTTTAGATCAGCAAAGGCTTGGGCATAGGTGTTCTCTACAATTTTTTAAAACCTCTAAGTAAAATGTAACCCTAAAATATATGAATTGAAGCCAGATTTTGAAACCCAGAAGTTGATGTGAAATGCCCCTCAGATGTGTCTGACTAAGATGTTCTGTGGTCGGTAGGGAAGAGCCTGCTGTGAACAGAAATCCCCCAAGGAGGTCGATGGCTCACCACTCTGAAGCAATGAGAAACCAAACACTGTCTTTATGGTAACCAAGCCATGAGTTCACTGCAACGCCAGCCATAGGAAAGCCAGGATGAAACAAGGTGCAGGAGGATGGATTAAAGACTGCACACACGTGGGAAGTGTTAATTTACCAAGAGCCATAGTCATGCAACAATGTTAAAGAATACAGTCACGGCCTGGAAAGAAAATACAGCATTGTTTATCTGCAGTGTTACCAAATGCTCTATGAGAAATTACAGCCAAGACCAAAAGGCAGGCAGCTGGGGTCAGGCTGAAGCAGTGCTAAGCCTCTGTTGTTGCAATTAATCTGATGCAAATTTTTCTGCTCCATAAGCTGTGGCTACACTGAACAAGGCAAAAAAAAGTCCCTTGACTCAAAGTCACTTTGAGGTCAGGATTTCACAAAAGCTTTTTCCCCAAGTGTACAATATTGGATAACGTTGAGTGGCAATGGCAGGGGAGTTGTGAAGGTTAAAAAGAGAGAGAGAGAAGTATAGTAAAAATACTTCCACAGAATAAAACAAAGGAAAAGGCAGAGAGTAAAGGGAAAAATGAGTTCAAAGGCACATAACACTTCTTCATGGTTTTGCTTCCAGGAAATGTTTCTCTTCCCAGTCAATAGGAGCAATTCCCATTTGGCTACCAAGAAGAAAGGCTCAAGATCAGATGTGCCTCTGAGTGGCAATACTTGCATTTTGAGGAACAGACTATTGGATGTCTGGCCTTTACAATCAAAACATTTTTTGCTAACTAAATGCAGAAATAACTTTACTTTTGAGCCAAATACATCCCTCGGGCAGGCTCAGTAAAGTCAATACCTCCACAACATGAAAGAATTTGGCTCAGAATAGTATGAGCTGTTTGTATCTGTGTCTACACAGGCTGCTGCAATAACTGACAGTAGTGGATAATAGTTTTGAGCTATCTGGGAGAGATTTAAAATTATTGTGGGGGATATTTTTTGTCTGCAGTTGTTTTTAGTCCCCGTGGAAATGGCTTTTGATAGAAGGGCCTCAGTCAATGACTGTTCTAAGAGAACAGCGCAACTCCCACAGATTTCATTAAATGTTGGACCTACATCTCAAACGAGACTTATTTATGCAATATACTGTCTTCCCAATTACACAGTATATTATACAGTGAAAATTATGAAATGTTTTCTTCTCATAAAAGTATGCTACATGATATGGTGCTAAAGGCAGAGTGAAATTGTAGAAATAGAGTCTTTCCCTCCCGCACACCAACAAGAATTACAATAGTTTGAGTAACAGAAGGCAAAATTCATTTGCAAGCCAAGCTTGTGTGTGCTATGGGATCCTAAAAATAGCCTGGAGAATCTTCAGAGAGTTTCCAACAAAAGAGTATGTTAAATCTGAACTGTATGTGCTGGACATTGGAATGCTTTCCCATTCTACTTTATTTTTGGGAACCAAACGCAAAAGAGTCCCAAACATGTACATGTAGCAGGCAAGCTGAAATGTGGAGGTGATGCACCTTCCATCTACCTTCTCTTTACACAGTAACGGATCCAGACTCTCTCTTGAAAAGCTCTGCTGTGCTCCACTAAAATGTTGGGGAGACATTATCATATGATGTGTAATGAAGACCTGGTGACATAAGAAATATGAGGTGTCCCGAGGGACCACATGGTCCTTCAACTACTCTTTCAGTACTGAAGCAAAAAGTGAATATCGTAATTGAGTTTTTTCTCTATACTCTGATGCAGCAAGACTATTTTTCTAATTTCACAAATGAGAGACTAAAACTTAATAAAATTGTTCATGGCCTAAAAGAAAGTTCACAGCAGTGCAAAGAACCGAAATAAACTGTCCCGAACCCCAGATGAGTATTTAAAATATCAGCTCACCCTCTTTAATGAGAGATTATAGATTTTTTAATAAAAATATCTATTCAGTTTATCAGTATTCTACTGAATTGAGAATCCAATAGTCTTCTGTAGAGTCTGATAGATATACAATAGTCTTTTTTCAAAGGGGGAATAGACCAACAGATTATTAGGGTCTATATTTATTGAAATGAAAAAGTCTGTTTTCCTAGCATTATAGTGTGGATTTGCAGGACTAATCAGACTTAAGATAGCTTTCATCCTAACAAATATTTATATAAGCATATTTACGTACAAATAAAATTTCCTTTAAAGAAGTAGAACTTACAAGATAATTTTAAAAGAAATTCTTATAGGGTGCCTGGGAGTAAAGTTGTTTGAAAGCTGTTTTGTAACTGCCTTCCAAACATTTTTTGTTTTGAAGGCATGAGACACAGACCCTGTTAGAAACTGGACACTGAGCTAGATAAACTGCTCTCCTGATCCAATGAGGCTATTTCTACCTTTCTGTATTTGCAGCTGAGAATTGTTCCATGGTCAGATGGCTATAAGACTGTTGAGGTTGCTTGCCTTTTTTTCCCCCATGCTATATTTCTGTTATTTTAACAAAGACATCAGAAGACACACAAAGAAACGACAGGCATTTAACTGGAGAGGAAAGAAGATGACTATCATGCTGGTTTAGTTAAAACTTTAGCTTGGGATCACAAAAAGGGGTAGAAGAGCTAGTCTCTCTTTTTCAGCCACTGTAGTTAAGAATGTGAGCAGCCCACGCCAAAACAATTGCAATATATCCTACTAGGTCTGCTTTCCAAAAAGGGAAATACTTTTCTCACAGAAGGTATCCTGGTTTGTGCAGACAGTGCCACAGAATAGGAAAAGCATTATCATAGATCCAGTGGAAAACAACCAGCAACTCATTCTCAACACGTGGTATGGAAGTCAATCAAAGCAGCTCACTAAAATCCAAGCCAATCCCTCCTATGAATGCATTTTAGTGGCTTCTACAGGGTTGCTGTTAAATATAGCAGCCCCAGAATAACTGCAGCTGGACATACAGCAGCACTAGTGTCAAGAAAAGGTAAGGTAACTCTTGCCCAAGGTTTACACTGGGATATTTGGCATACGTACTCCAACTTTAAATTTTATCTTAGTGGTAAATACATCACTTTAATAAGAACAAAGAATGCAAAATTATGAGCATGTGTAGCAATTGGAGCTGGGCTTTAATTCAGATAATTATTCCCTATCTCGGCCTTAAGTGTGCAATTGGATTTAATTGAATGATTTCCTCTAGCTTTCTATAGCCCCACTGGTAAAGTGCAGGGATCTGCCACCAGGCACCTGAGCACAGGATCCAAACTCTCAGTCTGTATTTGTGACCACTACAGACAAAACCAATGCACAACAAGTTTGGGTTTTGTACACCAGGAAATGATTCCCCTTTCACTGGAGTGTTCTTTCTCATCATGACTTTACTTTTCTCCAGGGAAGCTGAGAAAAGAACAACAACTCAGAGATTTGACTTTCAGGGGTTTTTTTTAGACCTACTTCTTAATTTGTGCACATTGATGATAAGAAAATTCATACTTCCTCTACATGGCATTAAGCTAAGTTTGAAGCTGCCCCTGAAACACAGCAATGTCTGTGCCGTTCAGTTCCTGAATAAAATAACTAAGTGGTATGAATTAGAACTGTTGTCATTCTTTCAGAATGTGGATTAAATTTTATTTCAGAAGCTCTCTTAAGGATTTTCTTACCTTCCCTCTCTCTCATTTGTAATCATATAACATTCTGGGTCAGCTAGAACAAATGCTTACATGGAAATGAACTATTAGGAAGTTATTAGTGCTCAAGGTAATTTTGCTGACATTAATGCAATTTAGAAGCAGAACAAAAGGAAGCAGTGCCAGTGCTATTCTCCAGCTCACCCTAAGCCAAGCTGTGAGCCAGGCTGATGATCCACAGACCCCAACTGAGTGCCTCTGAGTTACAATGCTTGTTGGAAAACCTGCTGCATGTTAGAACTGCTTTTCCCTTCTTGGACTGAAGGCAATGCAAGGGAGCAGTCAGAGAGAAAGACAGCACTGGTGTCTTGGTTAGCCACCTGCATCAGTTGAATGATGCATGTGAAAATTCTGGAAGGTTACACAGTAGAAATGAAAGTTAATGTTCATTTCTGATCATGCAAAAATTACGTGGTGGACAGGAACATGCAGGAGACTGAGGTGGTAAAGGTAAGCTGCTACATATAGGTCAGTACACCCAAAGTTTAATTTCAGCTTTAACAGGCTCTGTTAGCTAATGCATTACTTTCTCTATGAACTATTTTGAGAAAAGTTTCATGGTATTTTCTAATTGCATTTGGAGGCTTCACTCTTTAAATTTTAAGCGGGTACATTCAAGTGGATACATTGTACCTTACAATCACTATCTTGGACCAATTTATTCTACAACAGGGAACTGACTTGGAAACAAGGGATTTATGATGTCTAAATATTTTTTTTCCCATAGAACTTCCAGGAGTATTTTGGGGAAGAAAGACTTTATATTTGATCAATTTTCTCTTCTGATTTCACTCAGAATTCCATGGAGACAATTGAGTTATTTCACTATTCCTATACTTCTGTCACTCTTCGGGTGTTAAAAGGTAAGTGGGGATTAGAGGATATTAAATTGATGCGCTTATTATTCTCTATTATGTTCCTTAAGTGAGAAATCTACCTAGAGAACTCTGCTTTATTTCACAGGCTGTTGTGGAAAGACAGGATATGTCTTTCAAAAGTAGCAATTTTGGTAATCTGAGCAGCAGATAGAAGGATTTTGGCAATTGGGCAGGTCAGCAGTGTTAATCATTGGAAATTTTGGCCAATCAAGGAAGGAAATCAAGATGCCTTAGCTTGTCTTGGTGGTGTTGATTAGCAGCCACAGAACAAGGATGTTATTGTGCTTGAGAGCAAGTTTTAGTCAATTAATTTTCATGTATCCTGCAGAAAGCTGTTGACTAAAGGCAAACTGATTAAAGAAAGTAATTATCTGGTAATACCATGCACCATACCAAAATTCTGGCTTTTTAACTTCGCCAACTCAGATTTGTGTAAGGATCCACATAAGTTTCTGATACATCTAATGGTAATCCCAGTCACTGAAGCTTATGATAAACACTGCTAAAGAAGCCACAAAATCAACTTAGCTCCTGCGGGAACCCAAGTGCACAAGTGAAAAATTGGTGTCACCTCTTCTGCCCCTGAGGAAGGCTTCAGAAAGCTCTGTGATATGCAAGAGCTGGACTTTTCAAAAGTGATAAAGTAGTCCCAAAAATACTTGTTCCTTGCTATGGAAGACATACTCCACCCAGTTGTGCATAACGAGAGAGAAACTGCAATGAAGTGACCTCTGTATTACTTAGCAAAACCATACTGTCCTTCCTGTGCAGGCAGGCACGGAGAGAGGGAGGCAAGGGAAGGAGCCACAGAACCTTTCTCCTTTTGTGGTTTTGTCATGCGTGAAAGGAAGAGAGGACAAGTTGTCACAGCCGCTCTCCTAAAGCCACACTGCAGCCACGTCCCATCAGCACACGCTGCATGCAGTCAGTGTCCCTGCTGCAAACTGAGCACTGCACGAGGTCAGGGGGCTGTCTGAGCAGAGGGCAAGGCAGCAGGATTCAGGACACAGGTTAGTTTAGATCAAACAGTCTTGTACCACAGCAGAAAAGGAGCATGGCCCTGTGCCATAACCAGACGAGCAGATTTACCTGGAGGCCTTTTGGTTTTGATTTCCTACTGGCATCAGCTTTGCTGTGTCTTCATTAAATGCTTATAACACTATGCTTTACTGGCAATATTGGGAAGGGCAGGGGGTGCATATCACTATCCACATCCTGTGTTTTACTTTATTTTTGGCATGGAGGTTATTTAAAAGACAGTATTGTCACCAACCATTGTCCTCTGCTCAGCAGAGCAGTCACAGGTCAAAATATATTCAGCAGGGGACAGATACACCTGCCTATCATCAGTGCTGTTTTAAAGAATTACATGACTCATCGAGTCTTCACTCAGGAACCTATTTTAAGCCTCACTGCCATTAATTGTGACTGATTTTCCTGTGTGAAACAGTAGACTTCTGCAAGTGCTCAGGAAACACTGTAAGATGGGGTTGGTCACTCAGAAGCCACACACAGTGAGATAAGCCTGAACATACTAAAATATAGTAGGCCAGACTTGCACTTTTGCTATAACAAAGCTACTCTTTTTTCCAAAGCTGGTAATGTTTTTTTTACAGGCCCAAGTTTGGTACTGTCATTAGCAATGACATGCAGGAGGGGGAAAAATCCAGGCCAATTTCTCTACCATTGCAGACAAAGTCTGCCCCCTCCTCGGGAAGCAAAAACAAGGCCTCTTCAGAGCTATACAAAAAAAGATCCATAACATTCATTTTCTGGACTTGAAGATCACCATGACAACATAAAGGAGTATTTTTGAGGAGTAAGAGTTGAGGAATTACTAGTCTAAACATAAAAAAGAAATGACACAGAAATACTTGACTGACAGTATTAATACAAAAGGTCCATCACTTGGGAGATTTTTTAAAAGGGACTGGACTAAGCAGTTGAAATATGTTGTAGTAAAAATCTTGCTGTAAGGATTAATGAAGGCACCTTCACAAAAGGTCTTTAACATTGCAAACGTTCTAAAAGCTAACAGATAGTAGCTTTTTTCCTACTGCTTTTTTTCCCCCTGTAACTGCATAAAGAATTGACATTCTACAAGCTTGGAGAGTGTTATATTCCATTCTGTATCCTACATAAAAAAGGATTAAAACTATTTCCCTATATGATTACATATACCTATATGATTACATGGTTTATATACACTGAATTTTTATCACTGAAACTACTGAAGCAGAGCTAAGGGGAAGTGATTCCTTAATTAAGTCCCCATTAATTTCATATCTGATAAAATTGTTATTAGAAAATACCTTTCAAAATTAACTGCAAACATTGAGATATAATCCAGATATTTTCGTTCTAACACATGCAATAGGACTCTTGGAAACAGTAGTATCTGTATTATATTCATAAAACATTAAGGATACACAATTGTTATTACAGTGAAGGGACTGTATTACTACTTATTCATAAAAACATCTAATTTGGTTGAAAATTAGAACTGGAGGATTTTTTTATTTAGGTACATTTTATGTTTATGAAAAAATCATAACTGCCTATTGATACTTTAAATTCTATCAAAATTTCCCATACATAAATGAAATTCGCCACCACTTTGGTTCAACAAAGGTTGCTCTTGGCAACAATCAGGAAACGTTAAAATGTTGCTCTTATTTCATGCAGTGATGCTGATTTACCATAGGTACTAATAAGATGGTACAATCAGAATCTGTTTGTGTTCCCTTAAGGAAAATATAAATGCATGTTGTGAATTAAGTAGCATGTCCTGAAGTGCTCTGGTATTTAGCTAAGAAAAATGAAATGCATTTTAAAAGGAATTAGTTCTTATGTACTCTTAAGTAATACTGAAGAATTAGGTTTTTTTTATAGGTATGATAACCCTTTAAACACTAGTATTTGGTTGATTCATGCAAAATTTTCCATGAGCAACAACTTTTCCTTATTTCTATAACACAGAAAAAAATGGGAGTTTGAATGAACTTGGTTCTTGTATGGACTGCTGAGACAAATTTGGAAGCAGCAAAAAGTGTAATAGTTTCAATCTGATCTCATGCACTAATCCCTTTGATTGGAATTACTGCTACCAGATAAAGGTACCTAAGTCAACTGCTTTGTCAGGTTTATTCTAATCCAGACAATTTAAAGGTCAATAATAATTATAGCTAATAATGGAAAGCTTTTTTACCAAATTTTGTATTTGGGAAAGAAAAGTTCTCCTTCTTTCAATAATCAGTTGAAGCAGTTATTGTTTTAAAACAGAATAAAGTACTGTGTAAAACAGGCACATAATTATTTTAGTTTTAAAACCTTTTATTTCAGATAAAGCATGCTGCTATATACAGAAAAAAATGTGAGTCAAAGCAAGAGCAATACAGAATGGGCAATATATTCCTTAAAACTTACAAGATGCTTTTAAAAGCTTCAGTGCACCAGCAGTATGATATACTCTTCTTACTCCTAAATCACCTCTAGCAAAATGTCATTTCCTTGCAGATCCTGAGCAACCCCAGCTATCTCTCACTTTTATATAATGATAAATTAAAGTTTCCAACACAAAACTTACAGCAATGGTTTCAGTAAATGACTTCTGCCAGTATAATATAATGAAATATAACTTCACATTGCTTATATCTTATTTCAAACAGCATCATTCAACTATGCAAACTAAGTGTGTTATACATTTAGCAAAGTCTAGGCCGATCAGTTTTCCTTTTCAACTTTCTTTCTCCTACTTCATTATCTTTACATCAGTAAAACTCAGCGAAAGTCTCATCCTTCTTCCTCCTACAGAAATACTGTCAATAACTTCCTTCTCATTTTCTTCTAGAATTAAAGTCAAGAGACTTCAATAGTGATGCTTTGCTGTGTACTGAAGTTTGAGATAGTAAAGGAAAAAAAAGCTAAACTACTTTATCATGAAGAACATGACCTGGGTTGTATCATGATTTCACTTTTGGTGACAGTGAATGGCTAAGAGGCTAAGAACAGAAACCTACAGCCTAGCAGTGCAAGTCTGCACGAGTGCCACGCTCAGGCTCTAACTCAGGGCAGCAGTTAATGTGTTACTGTAACTCTCCTGTTTGCCCTCTGCCTGGGGCCCTTTAGCTTTTAACATTAAGGAGCTGCGCGGACAGGCCGTGATGCCAGTTGCGCAATTTGGCAAAGCGTGGGCTGTTACGTTCCGTTTCAAACCTCTCCCTGTGGCATGAAGGAAGAGAGAGAGAGAGAGACAGAGACAGAGAGAGACGCACATACACAGAAGAAAGAAAGGAGGGAGAAAGAAAGGGGTTAGGGACCATGGCTACCACTCCCCTGCCTTACAACTAGGGCAACGGCAATTTATTTGGATTTTCTCCTCAGCTTTCAAATCAGCACAGTGAAGGCTGGGTGATGCTTTTTGAACCACGTGTAAAAGGTTTTGCAGTTGTTTATTTCTGAGAAGTAACTTGATGTAACTTCTTATTCTTTGACTCGTGCTTGGTATTACAGGGCTGCTTTTGCTAGAAATGCAGTGTAATCCCATTGTTTTCCTCCCAGCAGTTTCTCTTGGCTTTTCCCTCCCTCTCACACAACTGAGCAGTCAGTGAAAATTAACTCATACAAGTGCAAAATGAATGCAAATATTTTCCATTCTGTAAGACCTAGGTCAGCCCATATATAACCTGCTGTGCTTCCTGTAAGGACCATCAACCCCAGCAGTACTTTTCTATAGCTTCCTCAGAATTAGTGAGTATTAGTGTTGACATTTGCATAGATATTTCTGGTCATTTGTGTCACAAAGCAGAACAACAGGGGATTTTCAAAGCAGAGTCCTGTGAAGTACTGGCCACCTCCTGCCACCCCTGACTGCAGACTGAGGGGCTTGAGCCATGTTCAGCACCCCTCAGGATTTAATCTTTTCTAGACGCTCTATAGTTTAAATTCAGCTTTTGTATATATAAAGGGGAAGAAGGAGGATGTGAGATGATAGCACAGTCAAGGAAAAGGATATCAAACAGAATGAAAAATGAAATGTTCTCATTATTTGCAAAACTTTTTGCAGTCATTGCAAACAAGGTCATTTTTTCCTCATTATTTACACTCAAAACACAAGACAGTTAATTGTGTTAATGCAGTGGAACTCAAGAGTGAAACCAGCCAAACAGAAAGGAGCAGACTGGGCTGGTTTTACTCCTCAGGCTGAGGAAAGCACAAAACAATAAACAGACTAAATGCCAACAAATTCACTGATATTTCTAAATCTTTTGTTCTTAATAACACAGTGTCATGCAAGTAACAGTCCTAAAGGAGTCTTGATGTAGGACTTCTCAAACTACTTTTAATTTTAGGTAATTTTTTAGGTAATTAAGAGACAAAGTATTCCTAGCTGAAACTTCCTGCTGGCGTTTTTTCCAGCTATAACAGAATATACTTGCTCCAGTGGGTCTGACATGTAATCTAAGAACTCCCTTACCGCTTTCAAGATATTACCCCTCCATTCAAGGAAAAGGTATTCAGAAACATCTCTTTGGCTTGAAATGGATCCCACCTCTCCAGAAAATACTCCATAACAATCATCACACCAGCAATGAAAAGTTTTCATAGCAAGTTATACTCATGTGTGCTTTCAAAACAGCAGTAGCATGAGCAAAGGACAGTCATGCAACACACTCATCAATATTAACTGAAAGGAATTTTCTGCCACCCAAAAATTCCCAAGTTCATGGGTTTTGTTCAGAAGATATGTCATGAAGTTGGAAGCAGCAATCTAAAAGTGACTATTTTTATGTAAAACAGTTCTGCCAAGAATGAGCTACATTTTCCTCCCCCCACTCCCAAGTGGTTAGAAGAAACTTGATCACCATTCCATGCAATTCCTGCTGGCTACACTGAGGAACTGACACAAAGAGACAAGAGAAAGCACCAGAGAGAGATCACTCACAGCCTGCCTGAGGCCACAATGACGGATGCCTGCACAGCTAGGGCCCTGCTGCCAAATCCCCAGTGGAGTGTGTCCAATGTTTGAGGTGGGTATCATGTACCCAGATGGTGCCAGCACTGTCACTGGGGTAGGAAGGAGACCCGATTTCATTCCTGGCACCAGAGCTCACACCAGTTGCACTGCCCCTGTGTAAGTACCTATATATGCTCCCTTACGCCTCTGCTATCAATGCATACCTTAAACCTGCTCAACTGTGCCTAAACATAACCAGAACTGTCCTTGGGAAAGAAAAGGATAACACAGCGATACCTAAAGACTGCAGAAAATGTGCAAAGCACAGTGTATATAGTCATGAGCTTGAAGTTACACTGGCTAGATTGTGCAATGTATGTGTGTTGATGTGTTACCAGATAATTATTGTCAACATATCTCATACCATGTGAAGTTTCCACTATTTTTATTTTCCAAAGCCACAGACTATACCTAGAAAGGTTATTTCTTAAAAACAACCTATTACTCTCAGATATGAATGGGGCACTGTTAAGTTCAGCTCAATGCTTTAAATCCCATCATAATAAAGATTTGGACGTGTGCTATTACATCAAAACAGATAATGCACAATACATGTAATGAGAATTAGGCTTGCACATTTGAGGGAAGAAATAAATCCCTGAGGGCTATAATGTCAAGCCTGATGTTCGGGCACCCAGCCATGAACTTGGGTGAACTGCAGTGGAAGGTTTATAGCAGATACCAACTGAAAGCATTCTTGTATTCTCACAGGGAAGATAGCAAATCTCTTTCTCACTGATTCAACATTTGTAACCTGCACTGTGATCAGAAGCTCAGAACCTTTAAAGAAGCCACATGGCAGTAAAAAAAAAAAATAAAATAGAACAAGAAGAGGAGGTGGATTGAGTACCAAACACATCACAAACCCAGGCAGCGGCTCAGAGCAGCTAATGTGAAACAGGGATCTGAAGTATGAAAACAGAAAGTAAGGCTTGCATGCAGGATGCTCCTGATGCAACTGCAGTTTTTAAGCTCAACATAAGAATCTTTAATACATCTCTTTCCTGGCTAGGCAGGATGACGATAAATCTTTAATTCCACATTATATCTCTGAACATATCCACTTTTTCAATGTTTTTGATACATCCCATGAAACAAATACATTTATCCATTAGCAAAAGCAGTCCTGTGCTTCCATATTCTACAAATTTAGGTCGTATTTATTCCAAACAAAACATAAGCTAATGATTATGGGTATGTATGGAAACAACTCCTTTACTGTATCATTTAAAGAAAATCAAATGTCAATCAGAGGGTCATCCAAATAAATTGCTCACAAATTTCAGTGCTATCACAACATTATACATTTTTATCCACTTACACAATCAAGTAATTACACAGGGCTTGGAACTCATCACATTCACACACCCAGCAAAGCACAGGAAAGTTGCATGAGCAGAGAGCTTTCAGATTTGAACACACACTTCAGGAATTTTGCACTGTTTTTCCTAAAAACATGCTAATTTGTTATCCTTCTCATTCAAATGCCTCTCAATGACAGCATTTTAATTTTAGTGATTTTTAAGTAAATGTATTAGAATATTTTAGGACAAAGATAAAGGAAGTTCATATTAATGCCATTTTAAAACATTATTGGGTTATCACGAAGGAGAAAGCTGCATTTTTCATGGGGAGTTGCCTACCTTGACCTTCTCAGGGCTTCTTCATCTGGATCTTGCACTGTAGAAAAAAAAGTTTCAGTTAAAAAACAGGAAGAAAGGAATTGTCTTTACAGTATTATAAATTCTTTAGAAACCTATCAAAAGCATATCTAAAGGTGCATTCACACTGACTTCGCAGCAGTGGAATTTGTAAGAACATCATGAAGAGGAGCAGTTTCCTGGGGACAGGAAGGAGGATGTTAGCAGGAAAGTAGCTATTACAACTACTTTCCTATTCATGATTAGCAATGTTTCACAGCTGTAGGCAGTGATTCTACAGAGAGGTCCTGCTGTTTTGTTCAAAGCAGGAGAGACAGCAGCAGCAGATTAATGGGGGGAGGAAATACTAAATATTTCCCCCTGATGTGGGAAAAGGCCCTGACCTTCCCTCTCTCTAGATCAGAAACCACCTGTGAGGTCAGTACCAGGTAGCCATAAAAACACTTCCATAGGCAGCAAGGAACAAAGTTAAAGCTCTGTGACATTCATATCAGATCTAGGTTCAGATAACAGGGCTGAGAGAGCCATAGATTCCATACAAATGGTGATCCATTACTTTTTTTGACCTCCAGAAGTCACTTCTATAAAAGACTGTTACAGGACACATGACTTGTTTATCATTTTTGTCTGAAGAATGGACAGTTCTGTATGTCTAGGCTGCAGGAAACCCAAAGACTGCACTGCAGAGACTTGATTTGCAAATAGGAATAACTATGGGGTCCCAAATGCTCGTTTACTGTACAATCTGTTATACATTTATGGTGAGACCTCTGGGCAGATCAAAGAATTTTCTTCATAAAGCATAAGGTGAGATTGTTCACTTTGATTTCTGAGTTCCCTCAAGTTACATCCAGGATCTCCACCCTCGCTGACAACTACATG
Organism: Edolisoma coerulescens; assembly: GCA_013397115.1. Lineage (NCBI taxonomy): Eukaryota > Metazoa > Chordata > Aves > Passeriformes > Campephagidae > Edolisoma > Edolisoma coerulescens. The sequence goes on along the minus strand of VWZW01000242.1, from coordinate 2,305,535 downwards.
AGCCTGGACATGAGTCTTCCCTGAGCATCAGTGGCCAAAGCAGGGAGTAAGGAAAGATATGAATCTCAAACCAGGATGAGGGGGATGTTTTGTCATTCAACTTACTGTACTCAGTTCCAGTCATCTGGGCAAGGATGCGGAAGGACTTGGACTGCAGGTTGGCAGAGCGGCGGCTCCAGTCCTCACTCTCGTCCTCAGGCTTGTTCTGAGTTTTAAGCACAGCCTGATACACAGGAGAGGCACTGTCCACGTGAGGGTCCTTAATAGGGAGGGCACTGCAATTCAGAAAGGGAAACATTGGAAGCAGCTCTCTGGTCTCAGTTTCTCACCCAGCCATCCCCAACATGGCTTTGAAATGATCACTTCTTAAAAAGATACATAGATCAATTTTATGTTATGGCTCATTCTATCTCTGAAAGGGCCTGTTATCATTCAAATCTGCTTGGAAATACCTGTTCATGATTCCTCACAGCCAGTGCAGGCACAGAAGCTTACAGTGGTTAGAATTATCTGTAGTGATAAAGGAGAGTAGGCCAGGCACAAACGTTTATTTCTCTGATCATTTTTATTCCATATTATTTCTTATAAAAATGACTTCATGTTGGTACGGCTCTATGTTATATCTTTAAATTACAGCGTTGGGCCAGTGTACCTTAAGGTTGCAATTAGAAATAAAACTCATATTTCATTATAAAAATAATGTGGTAGGCTTTTATCGCTTTTTCTAGAGATGATTTTTTTTCAAACTGAATTAAACTTCCATCTGCCATAGGCTGGATTCATTTTCTACTAAACATGTGAAGCACAAGAAGTCTAGACTTGTACCCAAGACTTGCATATCTAAGTAGTATCTGAAATCTTTAATGACAGAATGTATCTCAAGGACTTGCAACATGCTTAATCATCTTGCAAAGTGACATATCCAGTTGTGCACACCTAAAACCAAAGCTACACAGGTCTGTAGCACAAGTGAGGTAACCTCTCTTTGATTTATGATGCAGACTAGAAACAGGCTTAGTAACTTAATAGCTTTTTTTTCCCCCCAGTGAAAATAACTTCTGCATAGCAGAATTAAAATTAACTACTAACAGAGCTGCAGAAATATACACTGAGGGGATGACGTGTGCTTGGAGCAACTTGGCTCCATGGCTGCTCTAAATACAAGGTTATTTTTGAAGCAAGTGATTTATTGTAACAGCTTTATGCTACTCCATAAAGAGCTTTGCAAGCAGCAAGCTCAACTTCATGAAAACTGAGAAACAGTTCTGTTAAAAGTTAAGGGCCATTTGGTCCAACAGTTTCTTCCTTGGTTCGGGCTCGAAGTTAGTGCTCTCTTGGATACCACTGTGCAGAGAAAATCTACAGAGAAGTTGGGTCTGTGATTTGGAAGCCTGAGAGGAATCATGAAAAAGCCAGGGAGTATGTCTGACATCCTATTTACAGCGATAACACACAGTGTGATGAAAAATGTTACCAGGTAGTGCTTTAATAATCAGCATTTCCCAGCTGACACACACCTCTTCCTCAGCACTGTGTAATATACACAGGTTTGATGGATTCACACATAATAGCACATATTTATGTTCTTCATAACCCTCATATATGCAAACTTCTCACTTCCCTGAGGAGCCACCAAAGTACAAACCCCAGTCGAGTTTTTTTGTGTGTTTCAGCACAATCAGCTGCGGGGTGGAACTCAGCTTTGAAAGACGAATTTAGAGAAAAACTTGACTCTTCCGTTTAAGCTCTGCCACAAAACATACAAGTTACGTAAAAAAGTCTCTCAGTGTGAAAGATGGCCTGTAGGAGGAAGCAGCACTTTCCAGCTCCTTTTTTAGCTCATGTTTCCTAGACCACAATCCTTACAATACGCAAACACTAGCAGGTACAGAAGGCAGAATGCAGACTTGTTTATTTTGGGAACGCTGTGCCATCAGTGGCTTCCATTAGTGCTGCTCTTGTGCGCAGCAACGGACAAAGTGGTGCCACAGCCTTCTTTAGATGGAAGAGGGGAGAGAGAGCAGTAGTCCTCCTCTTCTGGCCCATCACATGTGGCTGAAGGACTTGCTGAGGCATGAAAGAAAGTGCAGTAGTGAGTTCTGCCTTCTGCAAGAATAGTCATTGCGTGGAAAAGAGATTCTCTGTAATACCAACAGCAAGTCAGCAACACCCTCGGGACTGTTCTGCTGCTGCTTCTGACATTTGGCTATGCTGGAAGTTCTGTCAGGTTAATGTTCCCCAAAAGGGGACCCTGTTTTCAACTCCCCAGAGGTGCTTCAAGGTGCTTCATGCCCAGAACCTGGCCCTTATGACTGCCATAGGTGACTGCCTGATTTGGGCCAACAACTTGGCCCAAATCAGGGCAGTTAACTTCATATCCCCACACTGACTTTTTAATCTTGCTGAAGTTTAAAAACCTGCTGTATGTGATAGGAAATTTCCCAGCTGTAGAGTGGATAATAAACCACTGGATAGACAGTGCTGCTGATTTCAACCACGGACCACTGTGGCAACAGCAGTGTGAAAGCCACAGACAGTTCAAATTCCTCTGTTTAAATCCTCTAGCTGAAATGCTTTCTTCTTCTATCATGACCAATGTACAAAAAAGCAGTTTAAAGGTTTATGTGTAGATATGCCACTAACTCAAGCATTGTCAAAAACCTAGAGCTGAAGGCTGGACCACAGATTTCACAGTAGCAATGTGTGGCATTAATATGACATATTAATATCCTTATGGTAGATGATTAAGGCAGGAAATGGAGCTTGGGAAATTAACCTCCCCAGCAGAGTGAAACACGATCATATAAATTGAACTAAATTAATGCAATACATTGGAATATTTCCAACTCTGTCTTTAATTCAACAGGCCTTTTTCTTTTTTTAAAATCGTAATTATATTGTGCATGAGTAACTAGGACATATGAGCCACCCAGCATGGAAGTGTAAAATAGAGCGCATCGCTGATTATGAGCATTTCATAAACCTGAATGTGACAGTTCATTCTTACAGACAGCCTAAAGATGCACATAACCATGTTAATACTTCTGTTATACCTCTCTGTAATTTAATTTCTTTCCATCTGGGTGTGGATGTGCAGAAATATCATGCATCTTTAAGCATATTACTTTAAATTGATGCTACTGAAAAAAAACCTCATCCCAAATGGGTTAGAGCTGTAGGACGTTTTCATTCTAGAACCTAAGGTATTCTAGTAGGAGTCAATAAAAATGATTTTCCTTTTTCTCATCATCATTTAAATCACACATTCTTGAACATTAAAACAAGCTTTAAAGACAGTCAAACCTCTCTGAATAAGTAGGAATGAAATTTTATTTTTTGGAGTTCATTATAAACTAGGGTTTACTGGGTGAATCACTCCCTGGAGTCACTATTCAGATTTAAATTAAGCAGCTATTAAGTAAAAACTTACGAACACTGCAGTGTTCTACCCTTGATGTAGACATACAACAAAACATTCTGACATCAGATATTAGACTGATTCCAACTATTTAAAAAAAGCTCTAAGACCCCACAACCCAATAAACAAGTTCATGTAGATTGGTAAATAGCCAGCCAAGCTGACTTATTGTAGAGGACACACAAGACCTTAGTTTGTATAATCACATTATTGATTCTGCTACTTTAACTGTCAGATCTTATTCCTGATAAAGGTGCTGGATTTATCTCTTTATGTGACTTGTGAATTTGGCTAAAACTGCATAATGGAATTTAGAAGTGGTTTGATAGAAATGTACTCAAAATGCACTGTCCACATGGTTATACTGCAGCCAACTAACTCTTGGTTCTTGGTTTAGCAAGATCAATTAAAACCAAAAAACCATAGAGTAGGAAAAGATATAAAGTCAGGGCATTCAGAATTCTCTACCTTTAAGTTTCAGCATGGAGTCTGAGTAACTGCAGTATGAATAATTCTGTGCTTCCCTTTATGTTTTCCACGGTGATCCAGTAAGCGTGGCTTATTTCCTAAGTGACAAGAGCCTGGGTCTGATCTCATGAAGTTACAACATCAGTGATTTCAAATGGTCAAACTAGAAAATGAATTCTTATCTTAAGCCTGTCTGTCCTTCATCATTGATAAAGTAAGTAAACAGTGTTTCCAGCTACTGTCTTCCCCTCAGATGTGCAATCTGAGTGTGCTTACCATCCTACAGACACTTGTGGGCAAATGAAAAGCACAAAGATGATTAATTAAGAATCAAGACCAAATTATAAGCTGATAATTGAGACAAAATGAATCAGCACACAATTTTATCTGCTTTCATATGAAAAACTTCTCATACAAATACTTCTGCATTAAGCATAATCTTATCTCAGACTTGATCGATTAAGCAAGCTAAAGAACATCTTGGTTTCCACTGCAAATTAAAGTTCAGAATATCACAGAGGTAACTAAAGAAAACTTGTAAAATGAAAAGGAACCACGTGTTCAGCATTAACTTTATAATCATCTGATCATTTAAATAGGTATATTTTTTAAACATTACTATTTGCATCATATAATGCTACAACATTTAATAGAAAGTGCCAATGTATCATAAAATCTCATGTAATCCATGCCTACGAAGGATGTGAACCCTTATAAAGAACACAAACAAACTTCTTTGTACTTCACTAATTGGAAATACGAGTCCACTCAACAGCTGTGGAGATTCACTGAGTCATGGCCAAAGCCAGCTAAAGGTATTGCTTGTGATCCATCATGAGGGACAGCTGTGATGAACAACAATATTGATGCAAAAAGTTAGAGGAAAAGAAAAATAATTTTAAGAAAGAGAGAAAAATGGTCACTAAAAGGGAGCACAAGCAAATACATAAATCATCCTCATTTTGAGTAAGCCTGCAGCTAACATATGGAAAAGAAACTACATTAAAGTGTGTTGCTATACCTGTATTTTGGTGTCATATCAAAGGAAAGCAAGTTCTATTTTGGGTAGAAACACAGCTGGTAAGAGAGAAACCTGGCTACATTTATTGCACATGTAATTTCAGTAAAGTTATTACAACTCTGGATAAGTTAATCAGATAAGATTTCCCGAAACATGCATTGGAAAAGCAGAGTTATTAAAGATCAGTGGATTTTGCCATAGTCCAAAGGGTATGTGTAAAACACACGTACTGTATGTAAGCTAGGGACAGGGAAAATACAGCAAAACACTCATTCTGAAAAGTAAACCAGCAGCCAGAGCTAAATAAATATTTTGCATTCTTCAGGTATCAATAAAAGTTCCACCCCCCTTTTCTGTCCTTTCTGAGCTATGCATATAATAGTGGCTATTATAAATCATGGCCATCAAAAATGAAAAGCCATCCAATGTCATATACAGAGCACTAGATGTATTTTTGTGGGGTTTACCAGTTCTAGGAGGAATACCAAAAAAGCTAGGTTAAATTAATCCTGACCATGGCAGGGGGGTTGGAACTAGAAGATCTTTAAGCTCCCTTCCAACAACAAACCACGCTATGATTTTCTAGTGATCCATCCTTCTAACTTCAAAACATGGAAGTGCTTTCAAACACCATCTAGGATGTGCATAATATATCCCAGGAAAAAAAAAAAGAGTCCAGGAAGAGCAAACGTATCATGCAGGTAGGGATGTTACAAGTACCATGCAGAGAAAGAGCATTCCACAGAAGGAAATAACCTTACCCAGCAAATTCTCCACCCTGGGCTTGTGCCTGGCCTGCAATTGCATCCATGATAGCATCCTGGGAATACATGCTGATCGGGGTGTTATACTGCGCGTGAATTATGGTAGCCTTGCCGCCAAGGCCCTTCACCTCAATGGGTTTGTGTGTAGACAGGGCAGAGTCCTTCAGGACATTGGGGTTGAAACGCTCCGTGAAATCCGTGCTGGGTTATGCAAGAGTGAGGTTCCACGGGAAAGGGAAGGGAAGAAAGGAGAGAGGTGTGAAGTTAAGTGAGGGAAGCACCACCAAGAGGGAGTGTGCACGTCTGTTCATGGCATCTCACCACCAAAGCTTCTCATCAGAGAAGAGCCGACAACATAAGCACCAAGCCACAGAGAAAAGATGGCTGTGCTAATGGATGTCATTTTTGAGTTGGCTCACGATGTATACAAAGGAAAAAAAAGGTGAAATAGCTGTCAGTGTATTAAAATATCACAAAAAATCCTTAAGTATTTGTGTGATACTTATATATACTAAAATTCTGTTGTTACATGCACGTATACATCTAAGTGTATACAAACACGCACATGTATATATCCATGCCCATGGGACGTACACACACAAAGCAGAGAATTCCCACTTTTTTCCTTCATCCGTTCATGTTTTCAGAAGGGTCTTACAAAGGTCTAGAAAGTGCCGTGGAGTGAGCAGATATCAGGTCCTCTATTATTTAGAAGGTTTCAGTACTTTCTGTCTGGGTTATTAATCACAGTGAAACTTAGTACTTGCATCTTTTAGTCTTAGAGGCTTTCCTCACAAAAAAATAACTCTTCCCAAAATCTCTGTATGGCCAACCCAAAGTGCTGCTACAGCATGATAAATGCTCAGTCCCAGATCAAAACATCCTACATTGCAACCAACTGGACAACTGCAGCTGGAAGAGTTGCTGCCTTAGTTTCCAGTGGCTCTATTTCTGAGGAAAGATTTCATATTTGACAGACTGAGCCCCAAAAGCAAGTTAACTGAAGCTCCCATGACACCAGAATGAGCCAGTTTGATGTCAGACTGCAACCAAAGAGCATCTGGTTTTCTTGTAGGGCTGAGTTGTACATAGTCCTAGAGCTAGGACTGAGCACTGCCCGGAGTTCCAATGAGCAAACTAAACCTCGGCTGAGGCAGCTGCTCTTCTTCAACCTATGGGAGATCAGGTGAATCTCTAGTCTGCTGCTCCTGTCCTGCCAGCAGCAGGATGATGCCAGCAGGAGAGATTCCATACACTCACCAAACTGGACAAAACTGGGAATTCTGTCCTTTGTGAAATAACAGATATTTCATAAATGTTTCATTCAGAACTGACCCCAGAAGCTGGAAATGGATATATCTCCCCCAGCAGGAGAAATGCTGAAAAATTTAATCCCATTTGATTGGAACAATTTTCCTTTTCAGTTTAAGACATTAAACTGTAAGTTTATTGGCTATTACTATGTTTTTCTCTTTACACACACAACAGTGTGGCTGTTTACCATGGGCAGCCCCAGAGGGTGAGAGTTAAAACTGAACCCTCAACCCAGCATGGAGGAAAAAGTAAAATCAAGTAAGGCTGGCAGCAATCTGACTTAATTTTCCAGAGATTATCACAGGTGCTGTGACACCTCTGAAGCCATCCAGGGGATTCCACCACGTTTTCAGCCTTTTGTTTGGTGGGATGCCCTGACTGAAGATGGACAGAGAGAGATACAGCCACATAGCCTCACAAATCCTTGAGAGAACATTGACAGCCACATGCTCAAGAACCAGAGACACACAGGTGCACATGCTGCATTACAGCCACAGCCTTCAGTTGCAAATGTCAACGTTTTAAGGGAGGGAACTGGGAAGCTGCATTATGCATTCAAAAAGTGAAAACTGTCTTTTTACTAAGACATTCTCAAATTTACAATACATCTTCTTTAACTATTCATCAACTCTGACAATTGTGTAATTACACTGACATCATCTGTTGAGGGGTGATGTGCAGAGACGTGCAGGTTGCTGTACCGAGCATGCACATGCCTGACTTCAACAACAATATCTCTTTTCTTTGGAATACCCTAAACAATCACATGATAATTACAAACACACAGGTCCTCAAGATCTTGAGTTTAGTGTTCTCTTTCTTTCACACTGTTGAAAGCACTGAACAGATTCTAAAGCCAAGATCTGAGAAGATTGTGTGAATGAAAGGACAGAGGTTAAATATGCCACATTTAAAGGATAATGTTCTAAGCAATTGGTTTCCACAGTCAGTTACAGAAATCAAAGCTACTAATGTTAGAACAGCCGAAACTTCCCTCAAGGTAGCAGCAGGAGTCATTTGGGTTTTCACTTGTGGTCTTTAAACAGTTTTAGTGATGTCTTTCAAGAAGTTTTAGACACATTACACACACCAAGGCAAAACTTCAACTGAAGTTAACAGGATTCCCACAAAGAAGTACAGATTGCCGAGTTCTTTTTCTAACTCTGGAAGCAAACAGAAGATGTTAGTGCTTGTAAGAGGTGCTGGGCTCTAGGACAAAGTGGCAGAGGTAAGGCAGCACCTCTGCAAATGAATGGGATCTTTCTCCTAAGCTAGAATAGGATCAGGAAAAATAAATCCCAAAGCATGTAAGATTACAAACACTCCTATAAAGTGACTTCTGCTTCCTAAGACAATCCTGTCAGAATAATTAATAATGCAAATTGGCTAGGGTTTTTCACTCCAAAGGAGTTACATCATCACACCCACACCTCATTGAAACCAACTGAGAATGCCAGATCACTGCAAATTATATGCACTAAATATTACTTCAACTTTATGTATTTTACTACTTCTAACTTTGTACTGTCAGTTTAAATTTGACATTTAACTATTAGAATTATTTATCTTATACTCAACCCAGTCTTCAGCAATTTATGGACAACACTCAGGTCAGAGGCAAAAAGCGATAGTTTAGAGACAATCCTCTGCCCTTAGAAAATGAAAGGTCAAAACTGAGGACTCCCTGAACTCTCCTAAATATAGCAGATCAATTACATTTTCAAATCAATAGTTATATCTTTTTTGGGCAATAGATTTATCAAGGTAAATCACTTTGTACATTTTTTTTCTGTATCAGTATCTTACTCCAACCTACATTTGAATTTTAGCAGACTCTGGAAATTAATTTAACATTGAAGCTAAAAGTACTTTACTAATAACACACCAAAAAAGGCTCAGATAACGCTCACCAAACTCTGAAGGCATGAAAATAACTTAAAGAAAAACCTGCCCATAGAAGCAAAACCACCAGAAAGCTTTTAGAAGAACTGGGCAGGCTCAGGTGGCAGCTCCATTCACAGCATTAGAGCATCACCAAGAAATGCCAAGCGGGAGCACTCCTGGACAGCAGGGGCAGCGCAGGGCGCCTGCCACACCAAGCAGATGTTTAAAAAAATACTGCACGAGCAGACACAGCGGGAACACAGGGGATCATGCTACCCCAGAAAACACATTTTCACACACACAGCATCACACAGATATCTGGCACTACACAGAGGTGATACTAACTTGGCAGCGGTGTTGGTTACGACCTAGAAGAAGAGAAAGAGAACAAACAACATCAAAAACAACCACACAGAAAAAGTCAATAGTTTGTATAGACTGCAAAGGGCAAAAGATATTTACAAAAGATTACTACAGCTCTCCTCAGACCATCTACAAATAAGAACAAAAAGTAAATGTATGCCTAAAAACCCCAACATGATTAAGAAAGGAAAAAATGCAGGGATTACAGTTGATCCACCAGGACTTAGTGGGGTACCATGGCATTTTGGCTGACCCTGGAACATGATTTTATTGCTGTGCATCCTTAAAAGTACTACTACCAAAGTGTAGGGAGGAGGGAGCAGAGGGAAGAAAGGAGGAGGATTTGCAGAGTATATTCTCATCTGAAAATAGCAAATGAGTCGTAGAGACTATATTTCTCTCTTAGATACTGAATATTCAGGCATGAAGTCCGTTCTCCTCAGGCCACCCTCAGAGTTGGTTTTGCAAGACCGATTTTTAAGTCTTTTACATGCTGGAGAAGATCCAAAGAATATATTGGTAAATGTTTAAATCTAAAACTAAGGAAAATGCCTTTGTATATAACAAAGTATTGGCCTAGATATGACTGTACCTACATTATGCCAAGAGGGGTGTAAGCCAATTAACTTTGGAGTAGTCATTCCTAATTTATTCCACATGAAACGAAGCAAGCCGCACATTACATGGTTTTTGGGATATCCATAGCAGGGTATTTTATTCCATCTGGTATGTATACGGTATGAAAAAAAGGTACGTTCATGCTCCATTCCTGCATCTCTGCATAAAGCAGTGATGGTGCTTGCACAGTAATTCCAAAGCAGCATAACACAGGCTAAAGCTGGGAGTGCAGAACAGAGTGTGCTCAGTCTGGACTAGGGTGCTCTTCCCAATAACTCTTTATGATGGTTGCACAAATAACCATCACAGCCCATTACTGCTATTTTAACTTATTGTTTTTCAAAGCTTAGAATACTCATATTCTGCTCATTTCTTGGTTGAAGACTAATTAATCATATTTTGTGCAAAATAAAGAGGGAGAGACCCAGGGTCAGTCAATAAACTTTTCTTCTTACTTGGCTGCATGGAATGCTGTTGACAGAAGTGGGCACTGAGCCTTCCAGCTTGCTGCTGTGACATTTCTGTATCTGGGACGGATACAAAACGCTGGACAGCAAAGTTACACTGTTAAGAGTGACATTCCAAGTGGATTTGGCTCCTCCTGCCTTTTCCTCGCAGAACCTTTGATATTACTGCTTCTTCCTACATATGATCCTTTTGCCTTGGCTCATCCAACAGCCTTTTTCATGATCAAAAGCACTCTAATGAGCCACAGCTGATGTAAAGACTTTGCACTTCTGCATTTCCATGGTAAAGCAATCACAGATCACCCTTTGCAGCTACTGGTCAGACTCTCAGATTTGAAAATACTTTTCTAGCTTTATAAACCCTACATTAAGCCAAATATATCAGTCTCTGACAGGAACTGGTAGAGATATATTAGGAACAATCTGCAGCCTGTGAGCATGTCAGTGGTCCTATACCCATTTTAGGTGTATGCAGGACAGCTGGGCACTCATTTACAACAAAACTAAGTGTAATGGTATCACTTTCTGACTCATCCAGGCATCTACCTTACATATAAAATAATATTTTAAAGGCAGAACTACCAAACCCCTAAAATACACCTTAATTAGAAGGATATAAAATTATGTTCAAAGAAAACAAACATTAGAAGCACACACGAAGAACAGCTCAGCAGTCATGTCTCAGTAAAGATTTCTGAGACATGAAGAGGCTCCTACAGCTTCCTTCAAAAACAGTAAAGCTTTGCTTCTCCTTATGCTTAGTATGAGATGAGAAAATTCCTCCCAGTTCAGAGGCACACATTATTTTAGTTTGATTCTATATAGGGACATGTCTGAAACACCCAACTTGCTGCTCGCAGAGGTCACACAGTAAGAAGCCAGTAACCCAAGCCACCTGGCACGTACTTGTGGGACAGGTATTTACTGCCCTTGACCTACAATGTGAAAAATAACTTACACTGGAATGAAAAAGATGCACATGTTACAAACTATGACTCACTGTTCATATTTATTAATACTCTCCAGGGCTTTCAGCACATCACGTTCCACACTCCTAACAGGCTATCTTATTTTTCACCTTGGGCCAGAGTGATAAAGCTTTAATGTAAAGTCTATCAGAGAAACAGACGCTTTGTTATTCTTCACAGATCAAGGAAATAACTCAAAATTAATTTCAGCGTCTTGATAGGATTTTCCAAAGGGTTTAGCTAAACCTGTAACAGCAATTTACACAGTTAAGTTTAAATCATTTGGTGAAAAGGACACAGAACTGAAACATACTTTAAAATCACTCCCCATGCTTGGACTTTCTTACAGCTTTTACCATAGAGCTAAGTGCATGTTTGTGAAAGCACCATGAATTCAGTTTTGGAGCACCACAGTATCACAATCATGTTGTATTACATGGTAAGGATGTTCCCAACAAAAACCAGAGCTCATTTTGCAGTGCTCACAGTGCCTTCCTTGTTCAGATATATCCACTATGAGATTGAGATCATCATGGATGACACAAAGTCCCAAGGTAGTTACAGGTTCCATGTTTTTCTCCACAGAGCAGGGAGCAAGATGCTTCTTACTTCATGGATAACTGTCAAGCGGAGTGGGAATGACAGCACTGTTGAGCTCTGAATTTTCTCTGCATGTCAACAGAGATGTACAGCTCTCTAAATCTCAGAGAAGTTACCTGACAAGACACAAATTTATTAGTGCTTCTGAGCTCTTTCATCTTTCCAGAATGTTCCTGCCCTGCAGGATAAGGGTTTTCTTATTTTCTTGTTTGTTCATCAGTGTTACAGATGGCAAAGGCAGATAGACAGCGATTCCCTAAAATTTCGTTCAAACTGCATAGAAAGGCTCACACTGACTTTGGTGAGTGATGGATGCAGCTGTGTTGTAATTCTGATAACCAACAGTCACAATGCTGAGCCATCCAAAATTCAGCCCCTTCACCCTCACCCCTGCAGGTATTAAGGAGGATTATGAACATAGTGGGGAAAAAAATAGCAAGATATACTCCCAGGAAACTCTGCATATTGACATAAGACAATATTCTTCAGAAAGCTGTAAATTAAGAGAGAAGGAGTCTGAGTTTTATTTTGCTGATCTTGCTTACTAACTGAAATTATTTTCTTTTAAACAGTAATTGCTTTACCTAATTATCCAGTATGAGAAGGGAGGATAGAATTTTCTCAGATAAGTTAATTAGGATTGTTAATGCTGAGTGCTCAAGAGAGTGGCAATGAATCATCTAAAACTGCTTGAATCATCTAGAACAGGTGTATATGCTCTTTTAATAGGATGAAATATCCCTACTTTGCTACAACTTAAAACCTCTTGGGTTTACTTCTGCAGAGAGCTTCTGCAAAGGAATATAAAGTACTCGAAGATATGCATTTGCTATCAGACCTTGAGTGGATTGTCGGAATTTTCTGGTTTTCCTTACACAGCCAAGTCCCTAGTGTTGAAAATACACTTTCCCCCATATTTCTAACAAGAAATTTATCTTCATTAAAAAACACCCCCAAAAACCCCACAAATAAACAAAAAAAATTAGATTTGTTTGACAACTTACACATGAAGGCAAAAAAAATTAGGAAAACCTGATTCTCACTGCTTTTTCTCATGTATTGTAGTCCAAGCTCCTCACTTCACAAACCTACCAATACAACAGATGATCTGCAATACAGGAATATGGAAAACCTTGACAGCAAGGATCAAACTATCTGGAGATCATTCCTTGTTACAGCAAAGTTAACATTAAAGCTGACAGATGCAAGACAGACAGTCTTCAAACCAGAGGATTCAAAATATTGCAGTTCTGACTCATTTTGCATAGGAAAGCCAACGCATTAAGGCAGGAATTACAGCAGGACACTCCAGTAGCCGAGCATGTCAGATTTGCTGGTCAAAGCCATTTCTCTTTAGCAAAGTACCAAAGATCAGGTGTGGTTTATAGCAGCCGCTCTGATGTCTGACTGGAATACTTGGTTTTCTGAGACTCCATGCATTAGTTAGAACTGCTGAGTGCCACAACCCTGAGATGATCACAGTTACTTCAGTCCTAGTGTTCCCCCTCGTGCCCTGCTGGCTATTGCCAATCCATGCTGCACTTCAGATACCAAAGACCATTGTTCTGTAATGGCAATATGGGTATGTTTTGGGGGCTACTGGAAAATGTAATGATTAATCCAGACCTTAATCATGATTGCCAGAGAAATGCACAACAGGGTAAAGCACCATTACATTCACTGTTCAGCAAGTTCATTACTTATTGACATAATTAAAGTTGTTACCATGTTACCTACCCTCTAGGAAGTCCACCTTCCGAAGCCCTTCGGTTGAGACTCAATTTATGCATCTCAGCCATTTCCCTCAGGGTCTCTGCCGAGTAAAGGCCAATGGGGTTGTTATACTGCCTCGCAGGGCTCGGCTGGCCTGCAGGGCTACTGCCACCAGCCAAAGCAGGGCTTGCTTTGGAACCTAGAGTGCTCTTGGCAGGTGAAATGTCAGGAGTCACAGACTGAGAGGACATGGAAGATCTAACTGTGGTAGTCTTTAGGTAGGAAGAGCTATTTGAAAAGCTGATCTCTTGCTGGTTGAGGTAGCCTGAAAATGTTCCATTGGTTGCTAAAACACTACCCATAGGCCCAGTCGCCGTGTTAGTTAGAGGGCTGAAGGTTGTTCTGTTGCCATTGATTTCCCAAGCAGGTTCCTGTAGTAGCAAACATGCAGGCCAAGAAAAGAAAAAAAAGAAAAGAGCAATCATAGAACACATGCAAAAATAACATATCTGCAATTAATGCTTTAAACATAGTCATAAACTAGCAATAAATAGATTGGGGCCAAAGCATTCAAACTTTCAGGGAAGATTTTCAACAAAGAAATGCATTGTTTCAAAATAAGGGAAGCAAAACAAACTCAGGCATTTTTTTACTATGTTTTAGTTGAAATCAACAAATAAAGCTTAACATTAAAGAGAGCATTTGCTACTAGTCAACCTCACAGCAATAATTTTATATTAAGACAACACTGCCCATTAATTTCTAGGATAATTAGGAAATCTTAAAAATGTCTTGAGGTCAGAATAATTTTAGATCATGTAGAACCATAAAAGTCAATGCCATCATTATAAAGCCATAATGATTCGAAACCACACCGTTCTGTTTTCTATGAGTGCACTTGAAGTTATGGAAGTTATGCACTGCAATCCTGGGCTCCGGTTCATGCTGATCAGGCCATGCAGCGGGGTTAGCAGAGAGACCAACAGGACTCGAGAACAGGTACTGCTCCACAGAGAGGATGCTCCTATGCTGATCATTCCTGCTTAATTTCCACTTGAGGGAATGTGTGCTTGAGTATGTAGGTGTATGTATGATCCTACAGTCCTGTCCCAGACAGTATTCCTAATGAGGACAGCAGCACGTACTGTCTTAGTCAAAGCAATCTCTCCTTCAATACCTATAGCCATAGAAGTCTGTCCTGGTGCTCAGATTCAAAACAATCTAACAAAAACTCCTCCTGGAGAAACACAGTCCAACACTTCAGTTTCATAAACGATTCACTATAAATGCACCTTAGTGAAACCAAAATAAGGGGTTTATCTCAAAGGAAAAATGCTCGCAGTAAAGAGGCCCAGTAATGCTGGCTACTTGCTGCAGTCCAGCTCAGGGGACAGGGACAGGCAGGGGACATCATCCTGAAGATGGAATGGATCCCACAATCTGGCCTCAATGAAAGCCAGTTCAAGAGCAGGTAGTGGCCTGCAGTGACATTTTGCCTCATTCAGTGGCAATTCAATCATCATCTTTAACACCTTGCACTCATCTCCCCCACAGCCTTGCATGAAATATAGGCCTGAGATAATTTGGCCTCTAATTCTATACTTTTGCTAGTATTGGTTATCATTAATGTAATTTCCTAATTTTGATTCTGTGGTTCACTAGAAAAATAAATATTTCTATTGCCCTTCTGGATTTTTCTATATTGCATATATAGGTTCAGGGAGCATACATTTGAAAAAAAAATCAAGATAATATGGCTTGATTAATTAAAATTTATTGAAAAAAACCCTAAAGGTCTAAGGATATAAATAATCATAACATTAAACACATTTAAGACATTTGGAATCAAAAATGTAAGGCTGATAAAAAGAACTGAGATAATTTTTCTTAGTGATAAACAGGAAGAGATTTTAGCTGGCATTAATAGCTGCCTGAGGCTGTAGAAACAGATAATCCTAAAAGCATGTTCAGACTGTGCCTTTCTAAATAAACACATTTGCAATACATACTTTGATCATTATACCCTGACGCTGAAAGCAGCAAACAACAATCCCTTTCAGTGGCCTATTGAAAGCTTCCAGGTATCACTAAATAAACAGAAAACAGGCTTCTCTCAAAATGTGTTCAAAAAGAGGCACAAATGCACAAGGCCATGTTCAAAAATTAAGTCATCACTTGGGCAAACAATTTTTACATGCCAGCAGAGAGGGACAAAACAAGTATTACATAAAAAATAAACACAGAGGTAATGGAGAATAAAAAGGATATGTCAGAGTTATATTTGTTTGCTACCCCAAAAACTCCGTGGCTTTTAGTTAACTGTGGGTTTCTCCCTACACTCCAAAATAAAGGACGTGCAAGGAGAGTTGATCTTTAAGTATCAGTTTCAACTGCTAATGAGAGAAATGCCACATATTTCCTCAACCTTAATGCATTTTCATAGTCTTGGTGTTACTGGACAGTACCAGTAGGCAAAGGGAAAATAATAGGACAGTCATAAAAAATGATGGCTGATGATTTTGCTCCTTTTTGGCACGAATGGAGTTCTGGTTTAGCTCCTCAAACAATTTCTAGCTGGAATACCAGCATACTGGCAACTCAGCACTGGAATTCCTAGGAGCCCAGCAGTGCCAGGTTAGCAATCTCCATCTTGAGTTCATTTTTTTATAGTTTTAGGGTAGCTGTTTTCCCTGTGTTGTGGGGCAGGGGGAAATGGATGAAACAGGAAGTGTCTAAGGGAACAGCTGTATTACTTCTTCTAAAGAATTACTGCCCCATCATCATCATATTTAGGTCTTTCCTTTTGTAACTAACAAAAAAAAATCTCTGATTCAGTTTATTCCTGGGAGAACATTGTAGAATTATTTTTTTTCTCCAGTTCAGTGTCAAAACCAGATCAATGCGGAATTTCTGAAACCATTTCTGACTGTGAAGGGCAAATGTCTAATACTGAGCAGCAGCACTGAGCTTTCAGCATTGCATCACATGAAATGCAGCCAACAGTAACAAACGGTCCCCTGTTCCCCATCTCTCATCCCATTCTGTTTCAGTGGCTGGAAAAGCAAGCTGACACTTCCAGCTCTGGGAGTCTGATGCTACCCCTCCAGCCGACCAGAAGAGGAGGCTCTGACACTGAGCAATGGGCTTCCCTCCACAAAGATGCTGGGATCGTGCAGCAATCCCGTACTGCGGGAGGAAAACTGCCAAATGTCAGGGAATGAGCCTAAAACTGATAAATGCAGAGGAGTCTCAAACCTTTTGAAATAGAAGGAAGCTAGGAGCCAGCTCAATTTCCGTTCTGAAACATTATTATTATTTGTTTATAAAAATCCAGTTTCTCTGAAAGGCAAATGTCCCTTCTTATGTATCAGGGACGTGAGAAACAAATTTATATTGGGAGACACAACACCAAGTTTTGCAGGTCCTCTCCCTTTGACAGCTCATTTTCTATTTATCTATTGCTGTGACCCTGCAGACATTACTCACCTCCTGCACTTATAGGAGAACAATTTTAACAGTATACCAGTGAATTTGGACCACCGAACATGCACAAGAAGCAGTTGTTGCTTTAAATTTTTTAGAGTAAAAAGGGAATGGAGGCACCATGGCACTGAATGACTCCGCTCAAAGACATGATCAAACTGCTTTTGTCTGAGCCAGCTCTTCCATCCTACACTCTACTTAAAAAGTCAGTCATCTCCATCTATTTTCTCTTAGACACATAGGCTCCCAAATTTGGCAGGAAACAAATCATAAGTACGACAAGATCCTCACTGGGACTCCAAAATAAGTGTGTTCAGTAGTTTTTCACAAAAAGCACAACACATAGCCATATTATTGAAAGTAACAAGACTGTCAATACCTTCATGCAAAGGGACAAATGTTAAAGCCATGCTTAGCCCTAAAGCTCCAGCTGGAATGTTTTGAACTGCACTGAGCTGAATCTTCACCTGTGTTGTGTCCCCTCTGGAGAGCTGCAGGAACTCACTGACTGACTGATGGCTTAGTTGAAATCCTTGGACTCAAGCTTACTCTCATTGTTATCTGAATGCTTTCAACATTAACTATGCCCTTTCTTCCAGCTATGCCCCACCTGTGCAAAAGATTTTACTAAATCAAAAAGATTTGACTAAACTAAATGAAAATGGTTTCCAGTGTGAGATTTATGTCAGATATAGTGAAACCGAAAATCAAGCAAGCCTTATTTCCAGTAATAGCCCTACATATGTATGGTTGCAGAACCTGCATCATCTATAACCCTGATCAGCTTTGTGAAAGGACTGATCTTTGTGAAAAAAATGTATGCTTGTTTCCCTAAAACAAACAAAAAAACCCAAACAGTGAAAGAAGAAGTGCATGCTTGAAAATTAGTGGAAGCTGCAATCAGATCAGCAATAACGTACAAGAGGATTTATTGTTGTAACTAGACACTGAAGTTGCACATGCAGATTGTTTAGCTAACATTGCCATGCCTTAACCTTAACTAGAGAAGGATGAGGAAAGCTTCTCTTGCTGTATGAGGATGACATTGTCACGACTGTCTTGTAATGCAGTTTTTTGCTGATTTTTAAAAAATACAATCCAATTCACTTCATGTGAACCATCAGTCTAAACATTGTCAAGCAGAGGTGTGGAGGTGACTTCTGCCTGTGTGTCACAGAATTCTTCATTTCTACAGTTATACTGTTACTAGAAACAATAACGGGACAAGCAAAGAAACCTTGGGTTTAAAGTGTATTTACTGTAATGTACCTTACTGCAACATCAGCATTACACTGTTTCTACCAGTTAAGTATTTTTATTCTGCATTTTGAGGCTTCTCTGAGGGCTCAATGCCTTCTTTCCCTTCCAAACCACCCCCAGAGAAGAATTCTTCTTCACTTAAAACTTACTGTTGTCTACTAGTGTAGGCAAGTGACACAAGTGTCACTCCTCTTGACCTGCAATGGGTCCCCCCTCTCAAGCACCCTCCTGCTACCTCTTCCCCTTAGGTGAGAGACCCTACACCTAAGATCTTCCTGAATACTGCTAGATACCCTGTTTCCCACCATACCTTCCCCTGGATGCCACTCTTTTCCTCCAGAAAGGTTCCAGTAATTCTCTTTTCCAGCTGCTAGTACTGCCTGTAGCCTGTTCAGAAAAGGCAGCCTCCAGCAGCTCCTGTAAACCTTTCCTGAGCACCTTGCACAGAATTCTCAGGTTCTGAAAATGGGTTGAGTCTTTTGATCCTCATCTCTCTCTGAAGGGTTAGAACAGAAAATGTAAAGTGTCTTTATGGCTTTCATGCCAAGGGCTCTTTTAGGACCTTCAAGAAACCCCTGCAGTGCGTGAAGTCAACTTTTCTATACAGTAGATAGTTAAGGGAAGAAAGTGTTTTCTGTGGTAAACAGCTTTGAAGACCTATAGCAGCAAATTTAAAACTGACACTTGCCAAGGAAGAAATGCACCTAAAAGAGTCACGGAAATCCAATATATGAAAGCTCTATGTGCCTATGGAGGAAGCAGACAAAATTTTCATACCTGTACAGGTGCCACAGAGCCCTGAAAGGTAGGTGTCAATCTCGTGTTGGTGAATAACTCTGATGAGACAAATCTACTCTCTGCCTTGAACACTTACAGCATTCTGTGTGGGTCCTGAGGGAAAATGAGAACTCTTTCCCCTGCCTGCCCCTATTACTTTGCTGGTGCGGTGAAACACCAGTTTAACCAAAAGAATGATACGTTGCTTTTGTTCTAGGAATTTCACAGTATTCTTTGGTGACTCTTCCAATAACTTCCTCCAAGAGAACTTTTTTAAAATCATGATATAAGCAGAAACAACTCCGAGCAAGATAAATTCTTAATTTCATCTTCCCTTGCCAAAAAAGTTTCTAAGATTCAGTCTGAAATAGCATTATTTCCATCTCAACTAATAAATGGCCAGTCAGGGTAATTTAAAATTTCACAAAATAAAATTGAATCAAATTATTCCCCCCAGGTGCATTCTTTTCTGTTATCTTGAACCTATTTGCAGCAGTTTCAGGGATGATGTTACCATCTGTGCTCTGAATTTGGAAAGCATAGTGTTTATAAAAATCACTTAAAATTGATCTGTGGAAGTTGGAACTGTCAAAACCAGTGGAACATCATCTAATTCCCCACGTATTTTGATCTTCAGTGTTTTTTATTTATATGCATGCTAGGGATGAAACTGGCACTGACAGAAGGGATAAGTTGCAGCAATGGAAACTTTACCTCTCGTCCATTTATCTAATCAAATGCATCAGCAATACAAATGTCCTACCCAGAGCCTGAGCCTAAGGATATATACACCATCTTTCAGGTACCCTTGCTCCTCAGTGTCTCTAAAGATACAGAAGATGAGTTGCCAGGTACAGTCAGTGTTTATTCTAAAATGAACATTTATTTTATGAAAGATGATGTGCTTTGACAACGGAAACCAAGCTATCCATTTCCTCTGCCACTTGCTGTTACTCATTAAATTGACTTATCCTCTATTTTTTATTCTCAGGCCTTCTGAATCCTATGATAAGAATACTATATGATGCAAGCTTTCAAATGCCCTCATTGTCCTCTTTCCAAATCAGTGTCATTTCAGTTGCAGTCAGGATTTGGATAGACTGAGGCAGTGTTTAATGGTTCTCCCCAATACTCTACAAAAGCAAATGTATATTTTGAAAAGCTTTAGTGGCTTCTTGTAGCCTAGATGAAAACAGCTGCTCAGAATTGGTTAGACTAAATCACATCAGAGGATAGCTGGATGCTTTGGTCCTGCTAATCAGAAATCAGCAAAATACAGATCATTAATACCCTCCATTGCAGCAGTTTTGCTGCCTGTGAATTCATTCAATGTTTAATTATTTGGGGCCAGCAAAAAGCTATTTCCTGTAGTAGATATTTACCTTCACCACAGTAGATAAAAATGGTATTCACTTTGGCTGAGGAGAAATGTGTCACTTACCTTCTGATGGGGAATTACAGCCCTGGGAGAGTCAATTCTGGGAGCCGTGGTTGAAACTGGCACTGGACGTTTAGATCTGGGGATCAAGAAAAAAAAAAAGGAAAAAAGATTTGCAAACTGGACTCCTATTTTTCAGCCCTACTTTCATGCCAAAAAGTTGCTACATCAGGACCAAAAGTTAAGCACAGCCTAGACTTTTTCTATCAATCGTCAGGCTTTTTCTACATCTTCATTTACAGAGGTATTAAATGAGAGAGGAAGTTTGAGAAAATTTCTCTGAATGATGAAAATCCACTAGTTATGGATGCACCCTCTGACTTGGGAGATTATCTGTTTTCCAATTCTTGTGACAAACTGCATCTTCATAGATGAAAGTCAGCCACAGCTAGATAAATTCAAGTTTGGGCAGCACTCTGGAAAAAGGGACTTAAAGGTGTTTTTAAATGCAGAGGCTAAACTTTGGTGCTGAGGCATCTCAAGATCAGCCCCTCAAAAGATTATTATTTAATAGCTTAAACTGTACAACTACAACTGCAATTACTTAAACCTCTCTGCAGGAAGAAACATGGGCTTCATTTCAGACAATTCAGTTTTACAATGAGCACAACACTACTGAATTAGCCCCTCCAAGTGCCTTTAACCTGTATTTGACAAATATACATCTTTGATCATTAAAAAAGCCCAAGATAAACCCCACTAAAATGCTTTGAAAAGATACAGTTTGCCCTTTCATTGGTAAATAACAAAGAAAGCACAGTGGCAAATGCTAACTGAAGCACTTCTAGGATGCTCAGGTAAATGAAGATGAAGTTGTGGGAGGTGTTGTGAGAATCTGCATAGAGCTGAATGCTCCCCTGAAACCATTCCAGTACATATGTGATCACCAGAGAAAATGAAATGAAAACCAAAAATAGTCAAAAGAATCAGAATTATACAGGTAATATCCCATTTCCAACCTACAGGTCAGGATTATGCTTCAAATTCTAGTCTTTAAAAAGTACACTTCAAAGTTAGGACAGGTACAAAAAAGAAATAAAAATACTTAAAAGCTTACAAATCAAGTAGAAGCGACTGAGACATTTCGAAATGTTTGCTTTAGACAGGAGATGAAGAAGGGAAGACATTACAGAGGCTTAGAAAATAATGAATGGTAGAAAAAGGGAAATAAAACTACTCTTGTGGACATTGAGTGAAATTGAGAAGACAACACATATAAAACTGATAAAGGCAAACATCTTTTTCTAGAGAACTTGATTAACCTGAGGTGAAACTCATTGTCACAAGGTATCATTGAGACTATGAGAAGACCAGAGTATCAAAAAGGATCAAACAGTTATACTTAACAACAAAAACCCCAAGAGCTGCTTTAGACGGGGTATAATAAGTAAACACACAGACTCTCATTTTTCATGACACAGCTTAAAAGACCTTCTGTGTTAGGGTCAGGTTCATTATTTCTTTACTGAGGGCTGTGTTGCACTTCCCTCTGAAACACTTACCAGGGGCATCTATCAGAGAAGGAAAGCTGAGCTAAACAGGAACAGGGCTCATCCCCAGTGGCAATCCCTGCATTCATACCCAGATTCACACTGAGCTCTGCGTTTAACTTTAGCTACCACACAACATTTTTTCCATAAGCAGTAGTGAACATAGAAAAAAAAGACCACCTAGGAAAAAGGAGTAATCCTTACAGGAACTGGAAGATTTCCACTTAGAAGACATGGAAATTTTGCTACTTTGAAAGGTGAAAACAAAGCTGATGTAATAGATGCCTACCTCAAAGCCAGGTACTATGAAAATGAACAGAGTCTGAGGAGACAATGAAAATTGGCATTTTGTTAAACGATGTGTAATTAACCTGTGAAATTCACTGACAAAGTATTCCTGAAACAAAGGGCTAGAAAATTGTACTTCATACTCACAGCTGAAATATATCACAATATACTCCCTAAGACATAATTATCTTAGAAACAGATACATTCAAGTGGTAAGAACAAGAGCTACTCACTAACTGCCTAAACCAAACTTTCCTCAGGCAAGTTATCTTCCCTCAGGAATGAGTGCTGTACTCTTCCTCCAACCATTTTAGCTTAAAAAGACAAACAATAAATCATATTTATGAGACATGCACATGTATCATGAAAGACAGCAAAAAAGAGAAAAAAAAATCAACTGCAGCTCATAACACACAGTAGCTGAAAACTGACAGTGACAGTTTATGAACACACAAAGATTTAGGAGATGATTCTGCTCCTCTTTCCATTACTGTAATTTCTGAGTACACCCAGTTACTTCTGAAGTGACACAGGTGGACCTGGGCATACCATGTTAAATGTCCCCCTGCTCTGCTCACTGATGATGAATTTTAGTGCCACAGCAGCTCAGCACTGTAAATGTGGTTTGCCATATACAAAGATGTAGCAAACAACCACTGCATGTTTGATGCTTAACTGGAAAACAGTTGTATTGCAGCAAAGGAATTTATTTGCCAGACTATTCCATCACTTCTGGTGTTTACTGTATGTTTTGTTTTCCTCTCTCACTACCTGACCACAGAAGATGATGCAAAAAAACTGCGTTTCTTCCACATTAGTGATAAAATACATCTGTCATTCACAGTGTTAGCCAAGATTTGTATTTGACATCAACGTGGAGGTTTCAAGATGTTACTTGAAAATGATGATGTTCCTACACAGCTCTGACTCGGATGTTTATAGCTTTGATATTTAAAAACAGAATAATGAGGCTTGCTAGATCTAGCAGAGGCTTGCACCAGAGAAAAGGGCAGAAGAGGTGAAATCAATTTGTGGAATGAAAGTGTATGCACTTGCAGAATAAAGTGATTATTTACATAAGAGTCATTACTCCTCCGGGAAAAACATCTGCAAGTTCAGAACATTCTTTTTTCCTTCCCTCTTTTGCTAGATGGATCAAATCCTGCAGCAACAGAAGTTTGCTTTTCAAGTGATGATGGTGCTGTAGCAAACATATGTGTCCAGGTTTATATTTTAATCCATTGATTGCAAAATTATTTTATTCCAAACACTTGAGGGTTTACCTGCTCAGCAGGGCTATGAGAAGGATGAAAGCCCAAATTTCACAGATGAATGTGATAATTTTAGATTTGATGTTGAAATTTTTCACCAAGATTCTTTTTCTTAGGCAATGAATTTGATTTCAACTTTTAGACATTTTCCTCTGCATTTTCCAAGTTAAAAATGGAAACAAAAACCTCATCTCAAAATGAAAACTTAGAACAGTTCTAATGATGACCAAAGACATCATTTTGGTATTTTATTAAACTCTTCTCCTTCCCACAGATATACCTCTTCTCTCCCTCAATACTGGTTCTCTTTTTTAATGAAGCTCAAAACCAAGATGGATGTAGTTTTTTGTGAAGCAGTTCAATTTTGGTAACACTGCTCAAATGACTGCCAGAATTTCTACTTGTTCCCACCTACCTAAACAGGTCTTTAATTGAAGAGCACTTGACTTCGATCCTGGTATTTCTGTACTCATAACAAAGGTTCATTAGGAGCCAACTGCACTGAGGAGCTGCCTGCCTAAGGAAGGGCTGCAAAGGAGTTCTGTGATGCACTATCAGTTTAAATTGCGTCCTCAGGAGAGCACAATATTCTACTTGCAGAGAGGTGACATGATCTAAGACATAATAGCTCTTTTTCATCTTCATGGGGCTTTTTTCTTTTTCATATCTTCACTAGTCAGTGTCTATCTTTTCTAATTCTCAGGACAACTAAAACCAACATTTCTTTCTTACAGCATGCTTTTTCACTTATCATTTTATGACACATGAGCACTTATTCACAACTTCTTGAAGATCTTAATAATTGTATCCTAGTATTTCAACCACTAGAAAATGAAAAGGCATCAAGTGCATGGAAAGGTAATAAAACAGATTAGATTAGAAGTAGAAATGCTTAGAAAACTTTTTACATCCTTAGCTATCACCTAAGTGAAATGGAGTCATTCTGGAGTGGAGCAGGTGAGCACAGAGCAGGATGCAAAACAAAACATGTAAAACAGGGCTCCTTATATGTAAGTTTTAATGCATTAATATTCCTGGCAATTTGGTGGGGATGATGATGGGAGTGTCAGGGAGAGACATAAAAAGACTAAGTATTACTCATGGTTATCAATTTGAGGTGTCCATTTAATAAGTGCTAAGATAGTAATGTGCCAGTTAAATCTTCAGCTAACCAGTGAATTAGGCAGCCAAGCAGAAGCTGCTGCTTGTTTCTAAGTTTTGCACAGAAAATCTCAAGTCCCATAACACCATGGTGTAATTCTCTATGCCCTGCCTGGGACATCAGCAACCACTCTTAGTGACTCCAATGAGAATCACAAAGACAAAGCCCTGAACATTTCACAATATTTCAAATACAACTGTGATCGCTCTGGGCCTAGGATCAGACCTACTCTCCCTCTCTCAGGATATCATCTGTGCCTGCAATAAAATTGAAAAACACTTCCACCAGCACTTTTGCTCCCTATATATCAATGGCAAATGCAAATATTAGCATTTGGCTGGATGACTGATTCATTAATTATTTCCCTGCATTATGCTGCACTCAGATTGCAAGTTGGGCAATTACACTTTCCAGACCTAACGTTCATGCCCACAGCAACATAAGCACAAAAGCTTGTTAGGCATGGAGGGCATCAGCCTAAAAGGAAGCAGCTATCCAATAAAAAAGCTGTTTGGAAATATGTAATACCCACTTTCCCTTAGAAGGAATCTGAATCAGAGGCAACCACAAACACTAAGGGATAGAAACAGAAAGTAAAAGGGAAGAAGCCTTGGACATTTTCATGAAAGGGAGGAAAGAAAGCAAAATGAAGCCAGTATGTGAAAAGATGAGATCTTTGCAAAGGCTCTCCTGATCTCTTTGACCCTTTCTACTTCTCTGGCATCTGCACAGTACCTGTTACATCCTCCTAACTCCTCCCCTGCTATGGAAAATCCCTCCTTTCCTGAACTGCCCCACATTCTGCCCTCTGGGTTGTTCCCTCCTGAATGGAGCCACTGGCTGCCAATGCCTCCATCCGCTCTTAATTGACTTGGTACTGACCCTAAAATTCCTCCATCCCAGCAGCTTCTATGGGCAAACAGGGAGGCTCTGCCAGTATCCCTGCAGCTCTGCCCTGAAGGTGGCAGCTATCCACAGAGTACCAAGTATGAATGCTGAGCACACGCCTGGCACTCACCCAATACACACAGCGAGCTCCACACTTAACCTCCAAGGAGTGTGGACACCTTTACTCAGGCAGGTTATTTCTCTGTCTCCTTTTTCCTGTCTTTACACTGTTTTTAAACCATTTCCAAAAATTTCCTCTACATATCACCACTGCAAACTTGGGTAAGCCATAAACAAAAGTGGGTTCCTACCAAGCAAATTTCATTCTGTTTCAAAACTTGTTTAGGCTGTCATGGGTTGAATTTGTATGTAGAGGTGTATTGCCATTAACACTGCTGAAGAAGTACATTCATTTATATCAAATTTATATGCAGCCCAGTGCAGACAAAACCACAGTACTCTTGAAATACTCAGAAATACAAAAATAGGTATTGATTATAAATAGGAAGCCACTACTCTCACCAGTAATAGATTGGCTAATTGCAGAATTTGCATTGCCTAGCTATAGAAAACGTTGGTTCGGAATCAAAAACAACAGGCTGAAATGCAATCAAACTTATCAGAGAGGGATCAAGGCTTAATGGCATAAAAACTTCAGATATAGCGTCTCACTTGAAACCTTGAAGTTCAGCATAATTATTTATTATTAATGATTTCATTATTAGCTTGATTATTTATAATTACCGAGAGATGCTAAAAAAAAAATCTACTTAAGGTAAACATATAAATAATAAAAGGATTCATTAGTTTAAGATCATCAGAAAAGATGTTTGGGTTATGAAAGTATCTAATTGGTAAAGCAAAGAATTAGTAATAATTAATAAAGAGCAGAAGGGGCACTGAATAAAGATTCATTTCTTGGATGTAGCCTATCATACCCTGGTCTTAAGATGCGATACAACTCTGCAATTCTCCCCATTAAACATAATAAATAACAGTTTTGAAGAATTTAGTATCAAGTATTTAAGTAAGTTCTTTAGCTGAAAAACATCTGAAGTGAGCCAAAATGATTTCCTCTGCTTATTCTTCACTTCCCATGCAAATAGTGCATCTGAGACTTAGACTACCCCCATTCCAGTATCATCAGGGTCTTCCTGCAGTCCTGCAACTCCTGGCTTCTTAGCAGCTTCCTTATGGGTGAAAGTCATTCAGAGTCAGATTTCAGAGCAGCAATGGAGACTGATGTAGGGAATTGCCCTGAACAGCCAGCTCCAGAATCAGGAAATCACATCCAAACTTCAAAGATACGACGATTCTCAAAATAATAACAGAAGGCTTTGTAACCGCCTTCTGTTCAAGCAGAGGAGTTCAAGTGTTGTCTAAATCCAAACAGGTTTCTAACATTACACAGAGAAAGTCTGGTTTTCCCCTTACCACCGAACATTTTCTAAAAGCAAAAGCCTAACTCAGCATACTTCAAGCATCCTGACCACATTAGTTTCCTGAAGCTATCAATGAAGCGTATTTACTTAGTTAATTTTCTTGTAACTCCTCTCCATTGGGATGTGGACCTTACACTGCCTTATGGCTTTTAGAGCACTTCTAATGAACATATACGGGAGAGGAAAATTACTGAACATGGATAATTAGACCTTAACTACAGTCTACCCCATTTAGGCCTTCACTTTCTGTTTCCAAGCTAAAACACTTCAGTGAACTTCCCACTAAGATCTGTATCAGAGACTTTGACTGAAAATATAATTCCATGTCTTAAGACTAAGTGGATAAAGTTAGCCAGGACTTGTCAAAAGAATTTGTCTCCTTTGGAGGTATTTGAGTGCTCTTTGGGGTTGTCATTACATTGATGCAGTAACATCCCAGGGCCAGCCTGCATGCAGTGCTCAGGACTGATGTGCTTCAGCAGCCACCAGCCAGGGACAGCACAGACACCAAGAGCTGCCCAACCCCTGACAGTGCCTGACAGCCAGGCAAAACAGACCTTGTTTGTATCACTGCAAAAAACAATGGGTTGCCAATAATTCAGAGTTTGTGGGAGAAAAAGAAAAAAATTAGCCCAGACAGCTTTTATAGGGGTTGGTGGGCAAGAAACACCACAGTAAAAGGGATCGAAAGGAAACTGAAGCATTCGTAAGCACAAAGAATGTTTACAAGACTATCTAGTAAAGCCTTAGTGTTTTACCTGATTGAAAAATTCCTCATTCCACTTGTAAGAAATACTTTGTCATCCATTCCAATTAGCTTTAAGTGTGTAATTTACATTTTTCCATGACCATACTTAAGCTAATCAGTATTAATAAGAAAAGGTCCCAGCCTGAACACACTGCGACCTTGCTGTCTATTGTAACATTTTGGCTAACATATCTACTTCCTCCTTGCAGAAAGCAACCAGGAGGTGTTTGTCTGAAAGAATACAACTGCCATGTATATTTACTAAGCTGTGTCAGCCCACTGGCTTCAGTGAGATGGGCCCATGGTACCCATCCTGACCTTTCCATGGTGAGTGAAATATAATATGTGAAAGAATTCACATGGAGATTATCTTTAGGGAACCCAGAAAATATTTCTCACATAAAACAATGAGTTTTAACCTCATCTCTAAGCTGGTATTTGGGGGGGAAAAAAAAGTGATGTGCACTCTGAGAACAGTTCTAATCCCTAAGCAGAATCTTGTTGCAATGAAAACTTCACTGCCCTTTAAAGCCTTGGCATACATCCACAGTTTCCAGGCTCTTTTCTAAAACTAACAAGGACACTTGATGCAGTGAGTGTAAATAGTAGTCCACTCAATTAAACTCATGTAAGGTATATATTTGTATTTATTGCAGCGACGGATATTGATACTTTATTTCATTTTCCATGGAAATAGCTGCTCATTAATTTCACCAGCATTAAATGTTACTGCTCAAAGACAGTAGCTCACAGTCCTGTCCAAATGATAGCCTGACATCTGTAAACAAATCCTACTGTCATCTCATACCTGCATACAGAGATAACTGGGCACACAAGGGGAGTAACCTCTATTTCACACAGAGTGAGGGAGTACCATCTCTCTCAGTAATACAATGTAGCTCCCTTAACCCACTAGTGGGATATGTCTTTTTTAATGCTTTAAGCATACAGAATCACCAGAAGGAAAGAAAAAAACCTTGGCTATCGGTGGCACATGACTCTCAGAAGATCTAGAGTCACATGTCTAAGCAAAATGAGCCAACTACCATGACATGTCATATCCATCATTAGTGTTCTTTTTTCTACTAATGTGCGTAACATTTCAAATAGTCCAACTAGTTCAGACCATGCTTTCATCAATATTGTATATTTAGTTCCAATTTACTCTGAACTGGGCCAGATACCATCTTTTAATTCTTCTGAGCATAAATACAGCCCTGTTCTGGCTCTGATTTAAATGTGCCCGTCAGCAAACCTAAAACATGCACAGAATTGGTTATTACTCCCAGCTTCAGACAAAAGAAAGCATTTCACAATAACCACCGAGTTCTCCTTGCTTGCAGTTTGCTGTCACCACATGCTTTATTTATAGTAGGCCTGAAATAAATACTGCAGGATCAGCCATCTTTTGGTGCTGCACGAAAAAGGAAAGCTATTAAATATTTACTGTAAGTCTCTCATAGCCTTGCCTCTGACACTTTCCCTTTCAGTAGAGAAAAGAATTATTTAGCTCATGATTTTCCAGCAAAAGACAGTCAATTGTGACTGTCTGGAAGCGAAGGGTAGCATCACTGGCATGCCCTGGGAGGGGGAAGTTTTGTCAATGTGCACCAAGCACAGAAGTCTCCACCTCCCCTGCTCCTCTCCAGCAGCACAGAGTGACGCCAAAGTGGAGCCTTGGAGCGACACTGGAATGTTTGTGCCAGCAGAATGAGGCACACTCATGTTACAGCACTTTCCAAAACTAAGCCAGTACATTTGGTGAATCCTTTCCAAGGAGGCTGATCAGATTACTTTAGTTAAGATCAAATGAATGTTGTGGATGCTCCAGTGAAACATGTTGACAAATAATGCTGCTCACTTTTTTGAATTTACTGTGCATTAAAAAAGAAACCCATTTGTATGAAATAAAAATAGACTTTGGATGTATTTTTTTTTCCACTGTGAACTGAATACTGCAGGACCCAACATTTATGGCCTAATATCTGTGGGACAGATAGACAGTTAAAGATGAACTTTGACTGGCCTAGAATTAAAATGCCTGAGGGCAGCTGTGTAGCTCAAGTAACTGAATAGAAACTGATACTGAAAAATGACTGAGAACTGAACTGCAGGAGGTCACAAAAAGACTAAAAGCAAAGCAATGTCTTTTTCCACCCCAATCCAAGCCATTATAGAGTATGATAATAGCCTTCCCTAGCATGGTCCAGCAGAACTAGCACCGATCCCCTCTCAGTACACCTAGAGCAGTATAGGTTTCTACGGAATAAGCTACATCTATAGAGGTATGCCATGCTTTAGAATATCAGCCTGGTTTGCCTGACTGCCTCATGGGAGTTCTGCTGAGTAACAGTGCACAGTGCCAAAGGCATTTCTTTCCTTCTCCTCTCACTCCCACACTCTTTTCTCTGGCAAAAAAGAATTCACTTCCTAGATGTAGTTTGTCCTCTAAACTTAAGGAAGCAGTGCCAGTCTGGAGGGTCCCATACATTCCCACATCACTGGATCACAGGTCCCTTTCTCCAGGCATGGTCCAAATACTTCAACTCCCTGGCACCTGCCTGTCTGCATCCTTTAGCTTTCCAAAAGCAGCAAAAGGAGGCACACTGCAGGCTCTAGAGAAATAGGCAGCCAGACAATGCAGCTCAAGCCACTAACAAGTTCTGGCTGCCTGATCAAACCTCTGGCATAGCTGGCGAGACTTCCAGTCTAACTTTGTGGGTTTATGTGAAAACATAGCATGGGTGAGGTGATAAGAACAAATTTAAGAGGGAGTTTAGGGAAGGAAGTTTTCAGAAAAAACTTGATATCCTCAAACTCCTGAACCCATGACTGAAACATGGAGAACCCCACTCAGGCCAGCGCTGAACATTCATGGAAGAGCTATGTTAGTGTACCTTGAATTTGAATTAAATTGTACTTGAATTAAAACTGAGTTAATACAGCTGGGGAATCATAGAATCCCATTGTTTAGGCAGGCAAGTAGGAATGGGGGCTCTTAACACTTCCCTTTTTTCTATGTTTGATGTCTTGCAATTGGATGTCCTGCACAAGTGCTGACACCATGTACAGGTTTTCTTGACAGCCAAATTAAAACAACAACCAGTTCCCCACCCTGAAAAAAGCCCACAGGGAACTGAAGTGTTATAATAAAAGTGAGTAGCAGCAAACACTGTCTTAACTGTCAGGTTATAAACAATGCTCATGAAACCTTCATGGCCATGATCAATAAAGGTAAAGGCCATTGCTTTTGAGAGCCAAGAACCATTAGAAAAATAAAAAGCTTTCTATCTTGAAGCATTTACGTCGAGATTTCACATTCCACTGCTTCTTCCATGGCCTCACAGATTAAACAAGCAAGATCAGTTCTACTTCCAGTGCTGCAACAGCGAAACCAAGCCACAAATTGCCTGGTAAGGCATTCCACGACCTTGAAACATATTCTGTAGAGCCATGAGACTACATCACATCCATGTCCAATATCATCACAATTTAGAGCTTAAGTTTTCCTATCACAACAGTCCATCTCCTAATGCACAAATGTGCCTTTTCCATTTGAAAGAGTTTCCAATGTTTCCAAACTTTTATAGAAATAGGGAAGTGAGCACTTCCATCTCTGTGCTCTTTATGGCAACTAGGGCTGTTTTTCCATAGTAGTTGAACACTCCGCTCCAGTTTCATTGCTGCAAGCCATGTCTAAAAAAAGTCAAAGTGATCTCTTAGCACGGTCATTTTCCTGGTAACCAAGTCCCAGGAGATTTTGCCTCTCTTCTGTCTTGTTCTTATTTGGTTGAAAGTTACTACCCCTTGACACTGCTACCTTATTTTTCATGTTAACCATTATTCTTTCCACCAATCCACTATCTGTAAAATTTTTTTGTTGAA
This sequence comes from Edolisoma coerulescens, assembly GCA_013397115.1. NCBI lineage: Eukaryota > Metazoa > Chordata > Aves > Passeriformes > Campephagidae > Edolisoma > Edolisoma coerulescens. The sequence continues at coordinate 2,273,805 of VWZW01000242.1, read as the reverse complement.
AAAAGTATATTGCATTGTAAATTTTGGGCAGGTGACTAAACTGACAATATTTTCGTCCCTGGTGTCCAGGGAAAAAAATATTTTTTAAGGCAAGATTAATATAACTTCTTGAATATGGTAGAGATGCCTTTTGTTCAAGACAATGGATCTTTAATGGGGTTGGCCAAGATCACTTGCTGCTAGGGTTTAGCTTGTATAAATACTGAATTGTGCAAAGCAAAAGCTAGCTTAATGCCTCTGAGCACAACTTTTTGAATAGCCCCTAATCATCTAGGAAAAAACATTATTAAAAAAAAAAATTACCTCTCAGTCTTTGTCATTGGTTTTTCCCAGTGAAGCTGAATGGGTCACCAACGCAAACTAATAGCTCACATCATTAAGCAGCTGAAGAGGAGAGTCCATTAATTGTGTAAATTCAGAGCAAAAACATGATCTGAGAAAGTTTTCATCTGCTAAAAAAGCTGTTTTATGATCTATTTATGTTTATTAGTATTTCATTTGACTTTATGCCATTTTCCTTCTTTTCAAAATGGATTGTAGTTCATCTACATTTATTATCTACGCAAGCATATTTCAGTCTGTGGAACACTCCATTACTGCTTTCTTTGGTTGTTCATTATCCACATAACTTGAGTATCTGAATTATATATTATTGTTTTGGAACCAAAAGACAGGGCAAGCCTTAAAAAAAAACAAACCAGAAGAAACAATAAACAGAGATGAAAACAATAAATAATGGTACTTCCACTAGTTTTATTTTTATTTTTTTCTTAATGATGTGGCCACTAGAATTGCTGGCGATGTAATTTAGAGGTGAGCAAACAAAAAAGCCCAATGATTACTCAAATGAAATCTCTCTGGCAACACTTGATCAAAATTACTGTTTTAAGTGACTTGTCTCTGTGATATGTATTAGGATAATCTGGATTCGTTAGACACAAATTTGGAAGTCCTTCTTCTGTGTCTACAGAGAGCTGTTGTTTTGTAGTTTTAAATACCAGGCCATAGAGACAGACACTGGACAACTTTTCAGGTTCAATATTCAGGAAAATAAATACCAAATGAGCAACAACACAAAGCGCAATAAGAAATGTTTTCTCTCAATGCAAAACCAAAAAGATCCAACAGAAAGGCAGACAGAAGTTCTAAAACAATCAGAAAGGATTCTCCTTAACTTTCAAACACAAAATTATCCAGAACAATGTATCTTCATAAAAAAGAAATACATGTATTTGTAATAACACTAGCATTCAGAGCAAAGAAAAAAGAAGCTGGAGTGGGTGATAGGATGAGAATTCAACTACATGCATCAAGGTAGGGATTTTCTACTCTATCTGGAACTCAAAGACAAATTTAAAAATTAAAGCCTTGGCGGAAAATCAGCCATACATTTTGCTTTATAGCACCCTGTCCTGTCTTGGAAACCTCATCTGAACTTATTCTTTAGCTTTTAGTCTGTTCCTGACACTGATTATCCCTACTGCACATTCACGTATGAGATTCTTTGGTATATTATCAGAAATTGTACTTCCACATTACAGCCTGCTTTCTGTACTTGTCTTTGCCTACCCTGTACAAAAATGATCTTCTTCCCAATGCAATAAAACTAGCAGCTACTTCGCTTTCTATAATTATGGAGCTTTAAATATTAATGCTTTTATTACAGAAATCCTCTGTGCAAGGTTATCTAACTTGAGAATAAGCTTCCTTGGAAGCAACATTAACCAGAAAAAGTTAAAAGACCTATTAACTGCTTTCTAAATGGCAAGGCAACTTTTATCACACCTCTATGATAAAACCTGCCCTCTCCATGTTCTACTGCCTCCCTTTCCTGCACTTGGGCTACACCTTTCTTATTCAGTCAGATGCAGAGCTCTTCCAAACTCACAGGTGCCAGACCATCAGCACAAATTCTCAGCCTGCTGCGACTCTTCTGCCTGGGAATGACAGGTTCCTCCCACGCACTCATAACACTCGTAACGTTGGCTGTTTCTAGAACAGTCGTTCATAAATTAACCAAACTAAACTGTGTTGCCCACATGAAAATAAACAAAAGAAACATCACTTCTGTATTTAACAGAAGCTTGAATGGACATAAGATTACACCTGTATTCAATAGGCTAAATCCCACACAGATACACTCAACATAACCATTCAATTTCTGTAAGAATCCATGCTGACTTCTACAAGAATCAGAACAGATTCTGGCTTTCTATCTCATATCTGTGCCATGAGCACTTCAAATAAACCTAACAGACAGACAAAACACTTGCAACCTTCAGTCATGAGTTTCATAGTTTGTCCTTAGGAATGCAAAGAGTTTAAGTTATACCAACATACTTCTGAAGAGTGAGGCTCAGGTTGTGGCTGGCTGATTTGATCTTATTCTGGGCCTCCAGGTGGGTCATGCTGTCAGTGTTGACTCCATCAATGGCCACGACAAGGTCCCCCTGGTTCATCTGTGACTGTGCTGCCTTGCTGCCAGGGGTGATCTGCGTGGGAAAAGACGAGAAAAAGTCTTACTCTGATGTCATTCCGTATCCAAAACAGATGAAGAACTCACCCAGAATTATAGTACAGAACAGATACAGCAAGATACAGAAGTTGTATCCATTAATGTATAGGTGAAAAATCAAAATTTATGGAAATTAAACACATCAAAGTGAACTCACACTTCTGCAAAGGTCCAGGACACCATCTACTTGTTGTTACTTCCATTTTGAGAGGTTAAGCCCAATGCAGTGGTCCCCTTACCCGCTATTATCACCATCTCAAGGGGATAATTATCTCTATTTATATAGTAGCAGTATATAGAGACATTACTCAGAAACAGAAAACTAATGAACCATTATCCACTGCACGATTTTATTGTATTTTTCCTCCTAAAAGCCATTTTCCCCAAATTAATTCATTTTATTGAGGGGACAGAAAATGAATGCATGTGAGGGGCCTTGGGCACGCTTTGTTTCTTTGATAGCAAGCTTTAGAGAAAACCATTCTGCTTAACCTTATCCATATAAAGCTGCAGCTCCATTACCAACACAGATTGCTACATACCCATCTCATCAACCTGTTGGACCTCATACTCCAAAGACCAGCACTCTTAGAAATAAGAAGCCACAAGGCTGCAACCACAAACCCAACAACTGACACAACAGTTCAGAAGTTCTGTTTGTTCACTATGGCAACACATTTTGTTAGCTCCAGGTAGCTTGTGAACTGCCTCTTCTCTGAATGGAGAGCTGATCTCAATTTTTACAGCCCTCTCAGCTTCTATATGGATGACACCAGTACAGTACTAAAACAGAAAAGCCTTTACACACCATCAGCGAGACAAATTTTAATAAACACACCAGAGTCGTCCTCTGCGTTCAGCACCCAGTACATAAAGAGCATGGATAAAAGCTATAAGTCTTTGCTCTTATTTTTAGAGACTCACTTCCTTACATTCCTCCCTGAAAAACCCAAGGATAATCTAAAATACTACAACAAAGGCCGCATTCAAAAATTCTGTTCTTTCAATACAGTGAATATAAAAGAAAGATATGTTTGATTATGAGCCAAAACTCCCCAGTGAATTCAGCCAGGCTGAAACCATGAATTTAAATTTCTAGGGAAATCAAAACCCAACATAAATTCAAACACTTGTAAGTGTTAAGTGAAATTCCTTAACTTGCCTTCCTTAATACAACCTCAAACCATTTATAAATATATACATACTCAAAAAACCCCTCCTTCCAAAACAATTCCCTAGACTGCTTGTTTATGCTCTTTACTGGCAAAGAAAGTTTTTTTTTTTCCTTTTTTTGCTTATTTTTCTTAACACATTGTTAAAGGTGGTCAGTATTGAGGCCAGAAGTCCAACTGACAGTGTAGTCTGACAATGGGAGGTGTCAGTTTACGAGAACATCAGCTCTAGTACCAGAGTGCCGGAACACACAGCACCCTGGATACTCAGACTACTCAAAAATAAAGATTACTTTGAAACTGGGCACTGTAAGTAATTCCCAGAATTTATTCGATTGGACAAGTTTTAATACCTTTTCATTGGAGATAAAAGCAATGAGTTCTATGTTTTCTGAGTGAAGGACAGCCACAGATAGAATGTTCTCATGCCAGTAGAATTGACTGTTAATGGCAGTACTGTTCCCCAATATATTTTCCAGGTGTTAAGGAATCGAGGGATGGGGGAAATATTTTGTGGTATTTTCAAAGACAGAGTTTTATTCTGCAGTCTAATGCACCCTCACAGAAAAAAATTAATAAAAACAAGAGACTGATGTTACAAGCATAGTTTTCCTAACCTGTTATACAAACATTAGCTTCTATGCATTTTATTGACTCACATTGTGCCAAGTACACGGAATCCAGAAGCCTATAAAGTATATGGATTATTTGTACACCCACATGTACTTGTATAGTTACTCAAAGATCCTTCCCTGCTCAGTCCCTCAAATCTGTCGAGAAACAGAATCTGCAATACAATAAAAGGTAAAGAAAGGGCAAAAAGTACACCAAAGCCAAACTCAGACAAACGCGTCAGTAAGACTTGAATTCATCAAGTAGGACACTTCAGTCCTGCTCAAATAATCCTTTCTAAAATAAATAATCTTCACATATCACTTTTCTAAGACATCACTTTTTACCTCCTCATGAAACATACAAGTTCTTGCCACAGATCATTAACCCTGTGATGCTGGTTCCAAATTCTGGGACATTCTCCCCCACATACACCTTCTTCTTGTCAAAAACAAAGACTGGTTTTTGAACATCAACCCCATCACTGAAAGTCAAACATCTGCCCTAATTTGGGTATTCTTACTTAACACATATCTCTCTTTCCACTCCCCAGTGATGCCTCAAACAAAATAAGCCCAGAGAAGCAGAGCTTCCACAGTAAAGGCACTCTAGATCTGGGACTAGTTTAACACAGCTGTAACACACTGACTTCCCTCTCACCTTCTCTGACTTCTGCTTTTAGCAGTCCCACATGTAAATGCTATAACCTGAAAATAAAGACATGGCAACTATAACTGTCCTAGAATTAGAGTCGATTTAGAGGGAGGGGATGGCTGTAATGAGTGACCTAATTTCGCTTCTTCTAGTGGGATATTTTCTGACTTTTAGAAAACACTACCTAAATGAAAAACATTCATCTCAAGAATCGCTCAAACAAAACGTCCTCAGTAACTCTGAATTTGCGATTTACATGACTTTCTAACTATGGCCATTGCAACACCAGTTCTGAGGCAAAGAGCTCCAGGAGAACCACACTGTGAAAGACAAGGAAACGGTCTCAAACACAGCTCAGTCAGTCTTTATCTAAAACAAAATGAGAGGGATTCAACTTCTTCAACTAAGTATAAGGGTAGCAAATTCTGGGCAGGATTCTTTCATACAATTCTATTTTTTCAATTCCCATTTCAGGGGCCAGCGCTCCAGTGATGTCAGTTTACCTCTAAAATTCAGCTTATCCTTACTTATAGACAGCAAGACTCACAAGTATAAAAGATGGATTTAATTTATTGTATCTGCAATTCAGACAAGTAGTAAGTATCAGGAAAGAATACTTCTCATGGTCTTCCCACTGGTTAAAAGCATGCTGGATTATTTGGTCCTGTAGCATTTTATATAGAAGGCATTATTAAAGACTGGATGCATAATCTGTATGAAACATGAAAATCAAAGTACAAAATGACACTATTTTAGTTAGAACCTGAGAGACATCTCTGTGAGAGTTCCAAGTGAAGCCACAGCATGCATTTACAGCAGACATCGAGAACAGTCAGTAATTGTTGTGAACAAAATACCAGTGTACACATGGAGATATAGGGCAGACAGATCTGAAGCGTCAAGGCACATTCAAGCCTATCTTGTTCCCATTTTTAAAGATCCAGCTGAAAGGAATGGAATGCAAAGTGTTTATCTTTTATCTGTTGGTATTTTCCTTTGAAAATTCATCTCTGATCTACTACAACATTTACTAAATATAATCACAGAGAAGAGCTCACTGTGTCTTTGTAAAATCCTCAGTAAATATTTTCTATTTAAAAATATTTTTTGAAAATACTTTTGAAGGAAAAATGTCAATTAAACCTTAGACTGAAAATCCAGATCTGCCTACACAACAAATTCTAGTTTGCTCTTATCTCAGCCTCTCTTCTATTAACAGAAGTAGCAAATGTAGAGAAATACAGTACTGTCAAGGATAAATATGCATTTTTCAATTTGACTACCAATCTTTTTTTCCCTAAAACAAATCTCTGAGCAAGATCTAGGCAGAACGATTTCAGAAAACCTTTGTAATAGCCTTAACTCACTTGCTCTGGATTACAACATAGCTTTCAGTTGCTAGGTGCTGCAAATGCCTTTATTTAATGCTACAGAGAGACGTTCATCAGAGTTTCAGGGTACAGCTATTTCTGTCATTTCTGATTTACAAAATCCAATCCAGGGTACCACCAACAGATCTAATTTTAGTAGTATTTCTTCAGTGCCTCAAGCCCAAGCACAGATTTCATTTTGAAAAGCCAAACATCTCACCTCTCTCAGAAAAGCAGAGGAATATGTTGCTTCAGAGATGTGAATTTTCAGCCCTCACAAATTTCCTACAAGACAGACATCTGACTTCCAACATCCCCAGCTTAAAGCAAGTTGGCAGGCTGGAAGTATCACATGTTACTTTCAACACACTACAGAGAATGCTTACTACGCTCTGTTGTGAGCGGATCTGTACCCTGGGTGAATATATAGTACCACAGTGACAGCTGTGCCCTAAAAAAACTCGTCTGCACTGGGTTCACAGTAAATACTACTTAGCAGGAGCTCTGGGAGGCAGCGTACAAAGAGCAGCTGCTGCTCCACCTTGAGAACTGCACATGTTCCCAGCCAAGCCCCCTCAACTCCACTCCAAAGGCGAGAGATAGGGATCAGGCAGCATTTGAGTGGATGAGTGTTCAAATACTAACAAGAATGCTTGTATAAACAGATGGATGGACACAGCTTTCCTACCCCCAAGGAACTCCTAATTTATGAGGCAGACAAAAATACATAGGAAGGCCTACACAAATGAGAAGCTGTTAATTCAGTGGCCCGCAGCATTAGCCAGGGCCTCTTCTTTTTCCAGCACTTGAGCTATGCCTGAATCCATCCTGACCTCAACCCCAAAATCAACAATTTATATTTTCTGCTTCTCATTTAAGAACAACATTTCAGAGAATCAGATATTCACTAGCACTAGAAATGTGCAAAAGCTCAGGGAATGAATACCCTCTCCTCTTCAAGATCTCTGGAATAGAAGAAATAACTAAAAGAAAATGTTCTTTTCCATATCAGAAAACCAGAGATTATAATGAGTTCTTACAAGAAAAGGATGGGACAGAGACTAAGGAACACTAGAAAACACAATATGTTTCCTGAAAACAGTATTTAAATCTCCCTCCATTATATTTATGCAAGTGGGTTTTTACACAGAAGCTTCCAACAAGCTTTCAGAGTCCTTCTAAGCTCTGAGGCTCTAAGTGCCTACAAAACTTCCTTGCTTTATATACAGGAGCATGACCTACTGAAAGGAGAGACATGCTTTGAAACCCCGCTGCAGAACAGTTGGTGAATGCCTGTATGAATCTAAGTAGTTATCTCTGGACCAGAGACTAAGAGTTATCTCTTCCTCTCCCATAGTAAGAAAGTTAATTGAGGAAACTTATATTATCATTTCCTAAATGAGTCACTTTCCATCCTGTCCCCACAATAAACATGTAACAGCTCCAAAGGGAAAATCATGGTTTTTCTTGGAAAACAGATGTCAATTTTGGACAAGAAAAAACTGCAAAGAAAATGAATAAAACCCACAGGGATAAGAAATCAGGCAGAAATTGACCATTTCATTTGACACATTGACAGAAGGCACAAAACATAAACCAGGAAAGAAACAGCCTAGATAACCTGTACCACAGAGCAAACATTCTATGGCTTTTATACCTTTCTGTGTCAGATAGGAGAGCTGAGCAAGACCAATTAAATGTAAAGACAAGACTGTAGGAAACCTGAAACTAAAGTCCTTGCATGTATCGCTAACCAAACCTAAATAAATTTCCATTTGCCAGCTACCATTTACCTGAATATGTCTCATTGTTTACAATTCACTATTGGGCTTTAATGTTGTTTTTTCTCCTTTCTGTGGTGTTTTTTTTGTTGCTTTCATTTGTTTTTTTTCTTTTTGTTTTTAACATGACACCAAGACCTACCTTAAATGAATGCTCATGGCATGTGCAAAATATGCCACTGACACCTTGAAGAGATTCCATTTATACTAAACAGAGCTGCGCTGGCAAGCTGCAAAGACACTCTGAAGTGGCCTCTCAGGCTCTGCTTCATCTGTAGCGAGGAAGGGAGATTACAGCACATGTGAGAACACCCAAAATAGCTCCTATCTACCTCTCTCGGGTACCAGGAATCACAATGCCACACCACCACAGAGATTTTGTGGGATGAACAGTTAAGCACTTTCAACTCAGGACACCCTGCGCTGAAATTTGTACTCCAACAGCAGAAGGGCTTGGGGCACTCAGGCTCTCCAGCTTACCTCAGTCTCGAGAGTGCCAAGCCAGGCTGGAATGATGCCACCTTGATTAACACCAAAAATTTCCCTTACATTTAACATCACTCACAAGGCTGCTTTTCATGCACAATATATAGTCTCTTCAAGGAAAACAGACAGATAGCCCTTCCTGCCAAGCTAACTAGACTCAGGTGATGAAAATAAGCCAAATGTAAAAGACTTTCAGCTGTGAAATGAAAGGAAGCATATAGGCAATGCTTAGGGAATTGCCCAAGGCAAGGCTTTGGGGGATGTTTTGAGAGGCAGTGTGAATACACCTGTTCCTATCTGGAAGATCATTTCATTCACTGCCCCACCTCCACATTGTCTGATGGAAAAATTTTCAGTCATTTGTTTAAAAATAAAAAAAAGAAATATTGTGGACTTTGTAGCTCAGCTCGTTAGAAGCATGACTACTCTATGTTACACCAGCTATACAGACGATAGTAGAAGTGTGGATGTGGCTTTTTAACAGGATGTGTTGGTGTAACTAGAAGGTTACACAGCTCGTTACATCGTGTATGGTATGACTAATAGCAATATCTCTTCTCCCAATCTTTATCCAAATATAGCTGTTAGATCTCTTCAGTCTGTTCTCAGTGAGCATCTCACACTGTGCCAAGGTAGCGTGTGCTGTGCATCTCACAGCCATCAAATGGAAGCAAAGAGGTGAGTCATATAATGACAAATGTTGATTGTTTTGTTACAACAGGTTTTAGGAAACAAGTGTCTGAGTTCTTATTTGGTATCAAGGAGTTTAATAACCTGAATGCAAATCAGAACCAAGAATGTAACTGAGGTACTGATCCTTAGTATTCTGGCAGCCCCTATGTGTGAGCTGATCTGTCAGCTTCCACAGGACAACCCCCTGCAGCAAATATACACACAGCTTCCAAGTGCCTGTAGCATCAGAACTGCCAAGTTTCTTCAAAGGTTCCCCATCCTCTTCCCTGCTTCTCCTTTTCAAATTTGAATTCATTTTAAGGCAGTTGTATAAGGGGGGATGTTTCTTTGTGTTTCAAGCAGACAGATCTCAGTCATCAATATTGCCTCCTACATTTTCATGGCTATCAGCTTCTTGAATTTTACATTCTGTGCAGCTTTTTAACCTGCTCACAGAAACACAATTTGTCTCGTCTCCCCCTACAACCATTAGCAATAAATGGAGGGGTTTATGTCTTTTGCTATTGGCCATTATGGTAAGATTTTCTTTTTTTCAAGTTCATTCTGCTTAATGTATCTCATTGTATGTAACTAAGATGGTGATGCTTTATAACTTTGAAGGGCTTTTGATTGGTCCAGGAACACTAAGGCCTGACTAAAAGGGCATTTGAGACAATACTGAGAGGTTTAGTTTGGCAGTTAGTGCCTGCAGCCACTTCTGATATTAAGCAACTTAAAATAGCTTTGACTTTGAGCGAGTCCTGAGGTTCCAGCACAGATATGACTGATGTGTAAGTGACTGTTCTGCTCCTGCATGTTTGTAAATTAGGGTACTTATTAAATGGATTCATGCTTACATTTAATTGTTCTTTAAATGCATTTGTTTGAGTTCTCTTTGTTTCTGGCCACCAGAGTACCAGGGGTGTCATTCTTCCGCTGCTCACTAAAATATGAGCTGCCAGTTTGACACAGCAAACAGCAGTCCTGTCTCTAGACCAGAAGTATTTAGTACTGAGCTCCGTGCTTTGCCTACAGAGGGTAGAACAGTATAGCACACAGCAGCTGGATGCAGGAAGATTAAATGTAACACACACGTCCACAGTGACAGAGGTGTTGAATCAGAACTAAATTTGCAGGAACTGCACTAGGTATCATGCCCTTACTTTCTCATTTCAGGTTTTAGGAGGCCGTGGTGCCCAATGTGAATCTGTTCCAATTGGAGGACCCAGCATTAAGCTGCCAGCACATAGCATCAGTGCCTCCTTAAACACTTTCTTTATTCACAGGAATAACTGTTTTGTACCTGGAGCATTCATCCAGGCTCTGTGAGAGGATAAACAAAAGCACAGCCTTCAAACTTCAGAGAGCGAAGAATTCTTTTTAAGATCAAAGTGAATAAATCAGAATGGAAGGAAAGTTCCCCTGAGAAAGTGCAATGCCAATTTCTTCTGTAATAGGCTGTATCATGCTTAGTGTGTAACATGACATCCCACCAGGCATCCCAGCAGGATCCCTGGAAATCTAAAGATGTAGCAAGTAAAATAAAATTTTAACACATTTAATGGGTACATAAACTTCTGGATGTTTCAAGAAGCTAGGAAGTTGTAGAGATTGAGGATGTTTCTTTTATCTGTTAAAATGGAATGACTTAAAACTTTGTTTTCCTAGCTGTGTTCAGTTGAACACAGAGAGGCCACTTCCCTTGGTAAGCCACAGGAGCCACATTTGTTTAACAGGAAGTAATCTGAATGTATTGATAAAATCTCAAATCTAAAAGGGAAATCTTGTTATGTTGAAGATTGTTATGTTAAAGTAACACAACTTGAACTTTTAAAAAGGAAGGATCTTGTTTTTCTTAATTTTCAGAAAGGAAAGGATCTTGGAGGAGGAATGTGGCTATTGCTGAGGACAGAGATTGACCTTTATTGATAGCATGATGATGCCAATGCTGGTTTTGGGCATTTTAACCCATTAAAGTATTGGGTACAGCAATCCCCAAAGATTTCCCACTGAAAGCTTGCATAGTATAACAACACACTCATATACACAATTTTATTTGATAAAGAACGAACCAGTGACATAGATTGTTTTAGCAGGTAAAAGCATCCCTCTAGGCGAATTTTACATCTATTAGCTTTATAATCCTGCCTTGCATAAATGCAGCATCTTCCCACACAGTTTTCAGTGGCTTCAGTGCACAGAGCAGTATTAAGCTGACAAGTTTTCAAAATGTGATTTTCTGTGGGTTTTTTTTGCAAACGGTATTTTCCATAACTCTCCAACAAAAAATTTTTATATTACTTTAGAAAGCCTTCCTATTTACATACAAAATAAAGTAATAGAAATGAATTGTTGCAACATACTGTCTGTACTGTCTGTAGGTAAAGGCTATTTAAGACTCAAAATTAAAAAATAAGTCCAATTACTAAGATGGAAGAAGTATCGTTTATTGAGAAAGATACACTAATTTTTGGTTCAACTACTAATGTTTGTTTAATTTCTGGTCAAAAAGAAGTCAGGTCTGCTGGCTGTGCTACACACAAAGGTAACCTAGACTGAGAGTCTTCTTTCTCCATAGAGTACTGCTTCATCAGCTCCCCTTCCCAGCCTGCACCATTTTCTTGGGACAATTAGAAGTAAACATCTTTTACAAAACATTACACAAAAAACAAAGACATTGTTAGGAAAATTTACCGAAAGTCTTCATTAAACACAATTACTTTTTTATGAGCCAACGCATCCTGAAAAGTACAACTGAAAATACTGCTAAGTTAAAAAATGCAACATCAAGAAGGGTGTGCCGAAATAAGGTTTTAACAGAAATGTCCCTTAAACTTGAGAAGCCGTAAGCAGATTTAGAAGAAGGTTATTTAAGAAGACCTTTAAGAAATTAAAAACTTCAGCTACTTAATATTTGCCTATGGTGAATGGCTCTTCATTTAAAGTTACCTTGAACTGGAAGAACCAAACAACGCCACTCACTTCCATTGCATCATGTCTTCTATTTTTATGGCCAAGTTTTGGACTGAAACTTGATTCAAAAATTCCCAACAACTAGAAGAAAAGCTCTTCTTGGGGAATTTTTATTCTACAGAAATGCAGAAGTCTGTCATCTCACGATTCCTAATTCAGCACAGCGTATAGTTTGAGCAGCCTAAATTATCTTTGGATAAGGTACTGGGTTTTTATTTGTATTTTCTGCAGCCTTGTTTGTGCTGACCTGTTTTGAATTCCTCAAGGAGTTACCCAGCACAGCTGTGTGTGGAGGGGGATTCCAACATGCAAAGCCTACGACCATAACTGGCACTTGAAAGAAGGTATTAAGGCAGGAAGAGAAGCCTGATCAGAGTTTCCTCTCTAGCTGACATCTTGCTATGGACAGCCCTTCCCCTTCTGTGCTGCCCGCCCTGCTGATTAACAGATGAGGGTTAGAAAGCTTTCAGTCTCTTTGGGAATGCTAAGACATATCCCATCTTAATACATTCTTCAATTTTATTTGGTTCTAAATTCCAGAGGCTCCAATTGAAAACATCCATTGTTTTAATTACGGGGAGCAAAGTGGGCACCCATTAATCGTGAATGAACACTTTCTGCCAAACCAAAAGGCCCCTGCAAAAACCAGCCTGCAGATCTGCCTGTGGTACTGATATTGTTGGTCAGTGATACTTCTACCCATTAACTTGGGGACCAACACTTTTGCCAATTCCTTTTTGGGTGTTCTGGTTCTTTCCTGTTTTATCTCATCTAGATTTGGTGTTCACCACTTACTGGTGTAAGCAACAAGAAGACAGTGCAGTATTTTTTTTCCAGAGCATGTATGTTTAAGTGGAGTGTTTCAAGAAGGGCCTTGAAGATGCTGAATACATCTGCTCCCCCAAATCTCACTCCTCTGTACATTCCTATTTCTTTCAGATACTTGGAAATATCAAACATTTCTACCAGTTTGGTAGCACCATCAATGCTTTAGGAACTTAGCGTGGGTATTCCAAAACAGGTTAAACATTCGTATCTAATAAATATTCTTAGGTGACAAAAGTTAGGTGCATAAATTGTGTGAAAATCATCATTAGCCTGCTTGGGATGCCTAACTAGGCTTTACAGATAAGAATATGGTTCTGATTCTTAGTTTAAGATACTCACTCATCCTCAATTCAGAGCACAGCTCCTTAAGGATCATCAAGCTGTGTAACTTAGGCAGAAGTAACAGAATTATTCTGTGGGGTGCCTCACTTCCATTTCAAAGCTGTATTTTTATCTTCAATTTCTTTAATGGTAAGTGCAGACATTTTTCTCTGCACTGCAAGCAGAGGGTGTAATGAGCTACATACCTAGTCACAATGAGTTTCTAAACTCTGCTTGTCCAAATTAGGAATTTTCCTCGCCTGTTGCAGAGCAAATACACTAATTAGGATAATCTGGTTGTGTATTTTGTTAAGGAATAAATGTTCACAGGACATCTATTTAAATCCATGGAAGGAATGCAATCAAGTTCAGAATTTGCCTTAACAGTATTTTCCTTGGCTGCATTAGACACTGACTTCTGCAATGGAGCATGTCAAAATAATTGGTTTGGAAGAAGCAGCAGGAAAGTTGTCATTTGACCAAGAAAGAAATTCAGAAGGTCTAAGGTGGGATGCTTCCTCTGTCCAGTTTGTGTTTTTCCCTTCATCTGGCACCAAACGAACTGCTGAACAATGAACTGTACAGATGAGGAAATATGACAGTTACTTTAATAGGGATTCCTGCTGCTAGTGAAACCATTATTTGCCTGATACAAATGAGGAATGACAGGAACACAGAAAAAAAGTTAACCCTCCACTTTGATCTCAAATGAGGACTTAGTTAAACTGCAGGACAATGAGCATCATCACTGTATTTTGCCATCAAGCAAACATCTGAATGATGAAATTAAAGTGACATTTTGGACTGCATAAAGAAAAAATGTCTTTAAAGAAGATTGATGTATTCCCTAATACCAGCAAGCAAATCTCAGATTCAGCCAGAATTATGACTGATGGAATTACGCAAGTTCTCTGTTCTAGGAAGTAACATTTACAGTGATATTTTTCAGAGCTGTACACCCACATGGAAACAAAGTTTGTAGGCATTTTTGAGTTTTAATATGTTGTCAGAGTTTGATTTTGGCCACCCTCTCTAGTTTCATTTTTCATCTGTTTCCTTTTTTCTTATATCCTTCCTCCTCTCACAACATCTTGTTCAGTAATCTTGCTTAGTTTCATTAATCATGTTTGCAGAGAAAATATTTAAAATCTGTCAGTGCTGGAACTTTGATGTGAGCAATATCAACACTGCAACAACTGCAACGGCAGCAGAAAACATTTCTCCAAGTGAATATGCACCTATTTAACAAACAGGAGGCTTTTACTTCAGATACCAGGAAGCGGAAATAAATGAAAATTAGGAATGCTTGGATGGTTACTGGACAGCTGGGGAGATTCCTGGGGAAGACAAAAGTGCCAAATGGAGCTGTATTAGTAATCTCCCTTTATCCTAGGATGGGTCTTCTATTTATAGAATTATACGGCCCTTGAAGAAAAGATAAGATTGCAAATGTAAATGATACAGGAGCAACATATGCATTTTACATGAAACTGCCTAATAAAATCCAAAGATGCTCCCAAACTTTTAGCAGACCTATTTTAAATAGTACCACATATTATGTCCATCTGGTTCTCTCAGCTGGTGACAGGCATTTTCTTCTGAATGGCCCTCCCCCCTGCATTTTTGTATAATTTTCAGGACTGAAAGAAATTCACCCTCTACCTTTTGGTTAAACTCTTCTTTCATCTCCTACATAAAATCCTCAGAAAAGAACTCCTTAATTCCTGATCATACCAGTCAATCTTCTGGGTCATATCCAGTCCAGCAGACATTCAAGTAAAAGGAATTTCTATTTCACACAGTTACATTAACCTCCTATTCTGTATCTAGAAAGCGACTTTCATTACATTATTCTTCAACAGCCATCCAAAGTAAGAAGTAGAAAAAGACTTCTATTATTCTCTCTTACATTGAGTTAAGACTGAACTAATTTCAGAAGGAATTATGGATGTTCATGACTGAACATTCACTACTAGAAACAGCATTTTACCTGGAAAATTTTATCAAATTGGAGAGACTCACAAGGCTGCAGAGGAAAATAAGAAGCATAAGCAGTAGCTAATATCAAAGCTATATGCATCAACCACTCAGTGAAAACATAAAAGTAAGCCTAGATTTATCTAGTGGTCTTCTTTGCTATGGGACACACCAGTAATTGGAGGAAATTCTCTGGTTCTAAACAGTGAGGAATCAAAGGCTCTTCCACACATTTCCAGTGCTGAGCGTAACGGGGCCCAGACCTTCCCTGGCTCTGTACTTCAGGGTAACAAAAGTATGGAAAATAAAGAATCAGCATGTTTCACAGTGACAAACAAGACATCAAACAAGATTTTGGGCAAATGACACAGGAGACTAGTATAAACGAATCATCCAGGCATTTAAATGGGTTCCTAATAAAAATACAAATAGGAAAAAGAAAAGAGAAGCTGAGACATAAGAAAGTAGAAAACTTATTTTACAAATTTCTGGCTATTTCAGAGAAGAACAAGATATTCTCCCCTTCAAAACATCTAAAATCATCTCATCTGCTGCTCTGTGTGAACACCACAGACAAATAGACTTGATATGAAAGCATGGATTTCAAGCTCTATGCTACTTTGTCTTGCAGTCTAGGTAATAATTCTAGCATCTGTTGCAGCCTCTGTGAACAGATTTGCATTGATAGGGAAGAGGTAAAAGCTCCACAGACAGTAAGATGTTGGTCAAGTCTCTCTGAAGGCCCCTTATCCTTTTTTTATCATGCATGACCCTGTAAGAATGTGCAGTGCAATCATCCAGAGGAAAAAAAAGCACTAGGCTGTCAAGCTAAGCTTTTGCTGGCTGCAACTCAGATATGACACAAAGTCATGCCCATCTTATGTAAAAAGTGATAAGAAGGCCGTGTGTTGTTTATGGTTTATCAGTGTGTAATTAGAAAGTCTTGTGCTTATATCAGTGGGTACACTGATAATCAACTCTTAGGAGAAAAAAAACCAACAGCAAACCAAAACAAAAAAGCAGAATGGAGAACTGAAAGTGTGAATATCAAAAGTGGTTAAATCCTTCTAAAGAAGGAAGGACAAAGAACAGAATTACTCTAAGATTAGCAGCTTTTGAAAGGGGATCATTACAAATACCTTCCCCAAGTAAGGTGTGAATCAAGCAGCTGTGAAAGTTACTGAGTCAAGGAGTCTCATGCAGGAAATTAATTCCACTGTGCACATTCTTCTCGTGACCCCAGCCTGTTTGCTTTGCAGAACCAGAGAACTTTTTCTGTCCTGCCAACACATTAGAAATAAAATTTCAGCAGAGCAAAAATATTAAGGTCCCAACTCCCCATTACTTTGCACAAACTTATTCTCTTCAGTGCAAATGCAAGTATTTCAGTTTCTCTGTTAATTGCTTTGCACTACAAATGCCTTCATAACTGCCTGGCAATGGTAAATCAGAGTGTTCATTTTCACCTCAGGCAAGATATCAACGATTTTGTTTTAAATCACATTTGGAAAATATAACTTTAATTTACAATAAAGTTCTAAAAGCTCTTCTATTCCCTCTATAGTTTAATGTTCATGTTGGTTTTATGAGTATGGAAGTGAAATTAAGGATGGCAGGCAGCCTGGCACTCCTGTCCCAAAGAGCAACCTCCCTGCTTTTCTTATCAAAATAAGAACTTGCAAGTCCATCTCACCCTTCCATCTGGGAACCCTCTCTAATGGCTGTGGCTGGGGCCAGAGCAAACACTTCACAAAAGAGACTCACACATAACGTGCCATTTTGTAAAGTCAATGTGTAACACACCTTCCTCTTTGTACCAGAGTCGTCTTCTGCTCTAGTGCAGTCACTCAAAGCACACCAACTCTGCAACTTTTGAATGACATATAAGCTTAAATCACAGAAATTAAAGTTTGAAGTTGCCTGTGTTGGCAGAATGCAGACAACCAGCCCATGATAGTGGCAGAAAGTCAGAAGAATGGTCCACAGGATCAAAAGGATCTGTCTACATTTGTCTGTAGTTCAATTAAGCAACTCCTTGTCATGACAAACCTATGGAGCATAGAGACCCATTAAAAAAAATACATACATATAATGGATGTAGGAGAGACTGGATTTCAGAGTTGTACAATAATCTCACTGGGAAGAAAGGATGACTACAGAATCTTCTGAAGTAAACGTGAATCCATACTAAGAAAGTAACTTTTTTTTTTCCCCTTAAAACTTTTCGTTCCCTTTCTAACTTTCTGTAATAAATAGAACAATCAACTGGGAATCATCCATGTGTAGGCAGTGCACACCCTCAAATCCAGTCATAATATGTTAATATTCCAAAGAGCCTGATGGATCTGTATGTTTTTGAATGAGCTATAGACACAGTACTTATCAGTGCATAGTGCACATATTTCCACAGTGGACAGCAATACTACAATATACCATTTTGTTAACCCATCATCTAATCTGTGTTGGTATTGATAAAAGAAAAAGTTTATTTTTAATATAAACTTGTACCTTAAGCTAAGATAGTATTTTCAATATTTACTAATATAGATTGATGTTGCTGCAGCCTGACTTATGAGTATTCAGTATAACAGCACTTACCAATATATTGACTGTCTTAAGTATTTTTTTAGAAGTGGAGTTTATTTGTCACAGAAGTTGTTTTGCCTTGTTAAAAAGTACTCCTCTAGGTGGCCTATGCTTTTCTACATGCCCCTGTTCATGAAGGGCACTAATCCATATTATTACATGTACTAAATGCCAATTAATTCTCCCTTATGAGTTATGATAAATGATTATTTTAGGGTGGAGCTATACATTTTCCAAAAGGTCTTTATCACAGCTATGTTGACAGGACTTTAAGTATGGTGGTATGCTTAGTACTCCCCTGAAGTAGCTGAAGTATGTGCCACAGCAGGTGCCACAAGCAGAACATAGATTTGCTTTGACATTAAAACACAGGGTACAGAAAGAGTGCAGGGTTGTTCGATGGATTTATAAAAGCATATGTTGTAAATGGTTTGAAAAAGTGGAGCCTTCAGGGTATAGCATTAGAGTCAAAGCTAACTCAATTTGAAGAAATCCTGCCTTGTCATGGCAACAGTTCTTCATGATGGTCAGGGTATCTGTCATTAAAGAAACATTTTGACACCTCTAAGGAAAAGCTCACTGAAGTGTAACCTCTTGGGGACAGTAAGACCAAACTATCAAAACTTGCTCTTTGAGCTTTAAGGGATACATTTCTGCCAAAGAACTGTAAAAATTATACTTGCATCTGTTTTACAAAACAGAAAACATAGTTTACATTTCTTTTCCATTCTTGTCAACACCATCTTTGTAAAAATTTGAATCTTGAATTTTTGCACCAATTCCCAGTGTCACAGGGAATCAATGTAATTCTAGCGTTTCAGGCACCAAGTGGCACAGAAATTGACAGCTTTTATCAATCAAAGGATCTCTCTACACCTATGACTTTACGTTCCCAACCTAGGCTGACCAATTCACTCCCACAAAGCAGGAGATGTAAAGCCCCCCCCTCATTAGCCACAGCTAAACCTCTCTGCCAACACACACACACTTCTTGCATCCACAAGCTGACATTTGCTCCTCTGCTTTCCACAATCAATGTGAAAATGTCAGTGTGGTTGTGATCTCTCCAGAGTTTTTCCCGCAAAATTTTTTTCACATTACTTAGTACTTTTGGCCTTTGCAATGTCATTATACAAAGACACTGATTATTCCTTTTCTAATACCCCAATAATGGCATATCATTGAGTTTTCATCTTCTTGATCCATCTGCAAAAATCAGTTTTTGCTTTCTGTACGAATTAAGGTCACAGATAACTTCCAAAAATTAGGTGACATATCTAACCAGTCTGTTTGATAGTCAGTTTATGGACTTGAGGTGTGCCAAAACTATAGCTAAAACTAAAGATCTGTGAAAAATAATGGAATCATCCCAAATGCCACTAGGAAAGCAGCCTAGGCAGTGTATACATTTCCTAGATTAGTCCTAAAATATTTACACAGCCAGAAAACCTCAACCTCACCCACAATTAAAAAAGTCAGAGCTAGATTCCCAGACATCAGAAAAAAATCACATTCTACGGTGGTCAGTCTGCCTAATGGAGTTGTGTTAGTTTATTCCAGCTAAAAATATTGCTCTTATCTTAGTGAGCATAGAATTTCTCTTACAGAAGAATTTTAACATTTTCTTAAATAGTATGTTTTCCAAGCTCTTTTTATACACAAGTGATTGAGAACAGCGGTATTATCCTTCAACTCATAAGGCTCTCTTGACAAGTATATTCCCCTGTAACTTCATAGAACTAGTGGAATTATACCAGGAATAAATCTGTTCCAGTATCTTCAGTTACTCTATTTGGAAACCAGTCATTTGCCTGACCTTCAGTGCAATGCTAAAAACAGAGTTTGTCTGTCATCAAGAGCCAGTGAGATTTCAGATAAAACAGAAGTCATGGCTCCTGCAATGAAATTCCAGGAGTGTCCATCAAAGGCTTGCCAACAATAGCATCTCACTCAGTCAAGACTTTCATACTTTGATAAAACTGGGAGAGAGGGGGAAGAAGAGATTTGACATTGGGAATTGGGCATGTCACAGCAACTTACTGCTCAGTCTCAAGTATACAAATTCAAAAGAATTCTTCAATTATATTCTACCAAAACTTTTATGAGTTGAATAGCTTTTGTTCCTCAAAGGTCCAATAACTTCTCACTCTATTGACAATTTACTTTTTGGGTTTTTTTAGTTGACTGTGAGGGGGGTTTTTAGCCCTTTGGGGGAACATTCCTTCCAACTACCAGCACCACAATGTATTTAAAATAACATATAGAGCAACACAGAATGAATCAGGTCTGTTCTAAACATCAGTGTAAATACTGTGAACAGGCACTGAAGTGGAAGCAGGACTATTTATTCTCCAACTTCCTTGTTTAAATTACAATAGAATAATCTTGTGTTCACTAGAATGAAAGGACTGTTATAGAAGGACAATTGTCAGGCAAGATTTCAAACTTCTTCCTTATGGTCTCATGCCAGCATGTAGGCTTACAGTGCTCTCTCTTCTGTCAGACTGGCATTTCTCTTGACAGCATTTAATCCAAACTTAAATCTCAAAATACCATCCTAGCAAGTCCTAGTAGAATATTGCCCAATGCTTTGATAGTGAGAGGTGGCAATAGCAAAAATTTCCACATGCATTTCCACATGCAACTTAGATAACCAGCAGTAAACACAATGCTTGCTAACAATCTCACTATCTTGGGATATATGCTTACATTCCTAGTATTTGCACAGTTTGTTCAGTCTTGTAGCTCCTTTGGTTTCTACTTGGAGGATATAAACTGTTATATATATATGCTGAGACTATGGATAACAGTGAGTTGGAGTGAAGCTAACAAAAAGGCTATCACGTAACATGGTCTTCTCATCTCACAAAATGGACAATGGATATTTTAATCAAAAAATAAAGTCCTGTCCTAGTCTCTCTCACTGGTCTTTGCAATGAAGATTAACAATAAAAAACAGATTATGGAGGCGTCAGAAGTAAGAATGGAAAGGAAAAAGACACTTCAAGACAATATCAAGGATCACAGAAGTGAAAGACTTATTTCAAAATTAAGAGGATGTTAAAATTCATATTATCAATTTTTAAGTGCAACTTCTAGGCAGCTCTCCTTGAACACGAGGCCATGGCACTCTCTCTGTTACATTATCTAATTGAATTGAGGACTGTCACAGTGCAAACTACGCACACTACAAAAGTGACACAAGTCACCAGAGGAAGGGAGGAAAGTGTCAAAGAGGCAGGGCCAACCAATGACTATTTGTCCTTGGAATGAAGCTGCACAAAAAGTAAAAAGATACCATCAAAACAGCCCAGATTTTACTTATTCTGGTTTCAAAGCAAGATAAACTGGGCAAAAAGTAAGTAATGGTGTGACAAATGACAAAGATATAGAGATATATAATATACATATGTGTAATCAAGAATATCTGTTCATCACAGGTATATAAAAAAAAGAAAAAAAAGGAGAGGTTTTTCTTTAGGCCATTTGCATCCAAAGATAAATACACAGGTCCCAGGCAGTATACATTCAGTAGGGAAAATAGAGAAAACACCTCTTGTGTTCCAAATAAAAATGAGCTCAACTAAAAATGTACTAAAGACATTGCAAAGCACTGCCTTTTTCATCTGTTCTCAGGATTTGATATCTTTCTATAAAAATACGCTTTCACTTGATTTTTTTGTTGTTGTTGTTAACAGATAAACCTAGGGATTTGGAGATTTTAATTATTATGACTTTACTCAATAAATATATGAAAATATTCAAATAAATACTAAGAAACAATTAGATGTTTCAACTTCACATCTTCAAGGGGGTCACCATCATCTCTTTTAAGGTGTTAGGATTTAGCCAGCAAAAAGCTTCCCTTGTGACACGCTTTGAAAGTTAATTTTTATTGAGCATCCCATTATTGTCATTGCTGCAATGGTGAGAAGATATGAGCAGCTTCAAAAGGTGGCATATAGCCTTTGTTTTCCAAAAAACTTTGGCAATTTGGGGGCTTTTCTCAATAGTTCCTGATCCCTATTTTGCTATTGCAAAATTGGGTTGTCTGCAGCAGAAAAAGATAATATTTTCTAAACATCTCCCTGTACAGCATTAATGTATCCAAGGGCAGTAGCACACTGGGGTAGATGCATGGCACAAATAGTCTCTACTCAGACAGCAGCCAAGATGCTTTATGGGAAGACTGAAACTAAAGACTTGTGGCATCCAGGCCAGAACATTCACTGTGGATGTTCTAAAATTAAACTCCAACAAGGAAAGTTTATTCCTACCTAAACCCTTTATTTACACGTTGAACAAAGAGGCTTAACAATCAACTGCATGGTGAGAGCTCTTCCCTGGCCTCCCAAGCGTGGAGATGCATTTAATATTGGAACCCAATCCAATCTCTGCAAAACCATTGGAGGAGGATCAAGACTTAATGGAGACAAAAGAAGTAATATTGTTTACCAGTCCTTTTAATGATGCTCCCCTCAGATAAAACTAATCAAAGGTCTAGTTAATAAGGCAAATAAGTGTTAAATTATAATAAAACTACTCCTTCATGCTGCTTTCTAGCCTATAAAGAGTTTCAATAAAACCAAATGTAGAGACCAAATTAAGTATTTGAGCTAAAAATTCAGAGTGGCAAGAGATAAAGACATCTACCCATATAATCAAATGGCACGAAACTCGGATCCAGCTTGGAATTCTTTCCCTATGAGAAAGATCAGCATCTCACATTGTACTTATAAAATATAATACTGTACAAGAGTCCCGCCTCCTTCCCAGGTTGTCTTTAGGACACATGAACTCCAGGGAATCGTGGGTGGAATGTATAAAAGATCTTATTGCAGCTGCTGGTACTGCATCTGTTCAAGGGATAAATAAAGCAGCTAAGTTCTAGTTTTGGTTTCATACACTTCCAGTCCCTTGACATGCAAAGAAATTATATACCACCTCCTCATCTTGTCAATCACACTGCAAATATATGTTCAATATTGGAAGGGATGATCACTTTTTTTTTGGCCAGGAATGTTCCCACAAGCTGGGATAACCTCCATGACAAGTCACATACACTGGAAAAAAACCAAAACCACTTCATATTCTTCCAGAGAGTAATCCTGTTCATGTAAATTATCAATCTTTAGATTTCTTCTCATTCTTCCTAGGAAAGAATTGGGTCTAGATAAAACTGATATGAAATTAAAACTGAATTAATCCACAAATTATCTAGACCTTCAAGAAGTTTACTCAGTTTTGTTTCCCTTCATCACCACTTAATCCCCATGTTTTGGCACGCGGAATTCATGGAAATGCTCTCAATCACCATCTGCTTGTATTTTTTATATATATTTTTCAAGAAGAAGAATGTGTTTTACTATCTATGCTCAGCATATTTTCTTCAGAGAAAAAGTTGGAGATTAAAATCTAAAGTGACATTTTGCAGGGTGAGGAACCACTGCTCTGCAGAAACTTAAGCACAGATATGTAGGAGAAGGGAATTGCTGCTGAGCAGGACAAATCCATCCCTTTGTGGACCATAAGGATGTGTGGTTGTAAAAGGAGGAAAGTCTCTTCCAGGAATTCTCAGTGGAGATATACTCTATTATTAACACAGAATTTATATTGGTATTAATTGCAGCTTGGGTTCCTCAACAGAGGCTGGAGAAGACTATTTAATACAGCAACACATGTAATCAGAGAAACAGGAAACCCCCCAGCTTCACATAGAGCAGTCATGAACTTCTATGAGGTACCGTATTTAGCCAGCTCCTTCCTGCACATTCTTTCTCTTTCCCTTTGTGGCTCTATAGGACATTGTAACACCTTTTGGAGGGTCTAAAACTTTCACTTTCCAAACACAGTCTTCACCTCTTCGCTCTTCCACTCTAACCGCACTTAATCTGAACAGCATCAAAAGCTGGGAGCAAAGAAAGGATAGCACATTCCAGTGAGGCAGAATGTGGGGAACAGAGCAAGGAAAGGAGGCAGGGGAAAGAGACCACATAAGCATTCCAGGCATATGGAAGGAGGAGACAGCAGAGAACAATCTCATGTGGAGTGGGGATGAATGCCAAGAGCCATCGGTACTTGTCCTGGTAGTAACTGGCTGCTGCAGCTGAGGCACACAGTTCTCAAGGGTGGCACAAAGCCTCCCTCAAAAGAGAGCAAAGCTTTGCTGTTCCTCAGGGGTGAAACAGCCAAACAATTCTGGCACCTCCATAATCTGTTCACCCTTCCCATCAGGTGCCAACAGTCTGATACCCACAACTCTGTGCATTCATCCAGAACTACTGAGAACTATATGGCAAACCAGCACATACTTCAATTTTAGAAGTGTTGCCCTGAAAAGCAGCAGTACCAAGCACTGGGCAAGCAAACAGAGAAGAGACTGCGGCTCAGGTAGATGTGGTTTGTTGCTGTCCACACAATTGCTGATGCTTACAGACTGCTGACCACTTCTTGCCATGAAGAAAGCAAAGCACACACGTAATAGAGAGATCCTCATCCACCCCACCCCATACAGCTGACGGAAGGATTTCATCTTGAATAATCTGTTAGATAATTTAAGCAAAACAGTGAGATAAGAATCTTTTAGACAGGAAGGGAATTTTGAGACTAGGTTAGGAGGGTACTTGTATTTTACAACTCTTGCCAAAAAGCATTAGCAGAAAGACTATCCACTTATTTCCTACAATACTTAACCTTAGCCAATGCTGATGAAAAAGACCATTTTGCTTTGACTATTTCTTTTTTAAACACCTGCCATAATACCAACTGCCCTTAGCCATTTTTGAACCAGCTATGATTAGGTAAGAAGAGAATGCTGACATTTTCAAATAGAACAGGATGGTCCCAGTGACCCCCAGGATCAAGGAAAGGCAGCCCAAATTCACCCTAATACAAGGGCATTCCGATTTGGCACTATGTACCAGAATCTGGGGTTACATGTAGTATTTTTGGAGTTTTGGATAAGATGTCCCATTCCAGAAGCTTGAGGTAAACGCAGCACTGGTTCCAATTCAAAATAGCTTCCTAAGTTACTGGATGCTTTAAATATAGCATGAGAGTCCCACAGGGGCTTCTCAAGAGTGTGCATGGCACCCAATCCATAGGGTGTAGTAAGTACTACAATGCATTGCAAGTATTTTTACTCATGCCACAAAGCCTAATTGTCACTGATGCTGGCTTTAAACTGAGAACCCATAAATTGTTAAAAGTAAGCACGTGCCCTTAAGCCTGTTACTTTTAATAAGAATAAGGGTTTATGTCTGTATTAGGTATGGCTAAGCAAGAGAGGCACAGAGCCAAAATAGCCCAGAGGCTGGAATTTGGATTCTGAGCAAGGGAAAGGTGGGAATATGGTGATGAGAGCATGTGAAAGGCTGTGTTCCTCCTAATCCTCAGCTGCCATTGCTACAAATCAAGTGTATTTGGAAGGATTTTGGAGAAAGGTTGAAACCTATTTATGCACCGTGTCCAGGCACTGAACACCTGTGGCATAAGTGATCACAACACCAGCTACGCACGTGGGCGGTGCAGAAAGTAACTCTACCCTCGTCAGGGGATTTGCGTGCCTTTAAGACATTTGGCCCATTTCATCTTCCTAAAAGGAGAGCAAGATCTCATTGACTTTTTGGGAAAATGGCTGCTAACCACCACTGCCAAAGAGAGGAGTCACCTTGTATGAAGCCCATTCAAGATTATTATCTGGAGCCATTTGTAAGCTGAAAATGAATTTTTTCAGGGTACCTAATTCCAGGTACTTTCTTCTCTCTATTTATTGTGTGCTCTTTCTCCTGAAAATCTCTTAGAAGAACACATAAATAGCTTTACATTTTGGGAAAATATTATACTCTCCATAGATCTGAAAAATGGAAGATTTTAGAACTCTTCCCAAAGGATGCCCAACAGTACAGGCTGACCTAAGCTTCAGGGCCATATAATCAAGCTTCTATTTCTTTTAGCACCTGAGCTTATGATAGTAGCTAAATAAAATACCTTTTTTAAAAATCATCATCTATGCCACACATTTTGACAGGTGATACCTGTTTGCTTTTAAATATATAATGTGATTTATGGGGCAACACAACGTGCCTGAACAGCCCATTTATTGAGATCTTTGTCCTCACCCTGTAGCAGAAAAAATGAAATTATTTATGAATGCCATTTATTAAATATCATAGCATACTTCTATCAAATTAGTATTTAGGAATTTAGACAATTGTAACAAAAAGCCTATTCTGATATTTTGTTCTCAGGTAACCTTTTCAAGGCTTTGATTACACTAGTACAGAAGAAACAGCCCTTTAACATGCTGTATTTAGAAATCATTCTTTCTCAATTAGCATTATTCATTTCTACTAGGACACCACTGCTGACATTGCCAGACAGTGTTTTCTATTCATTTATTTCCCCAAAACTTGCAGTTGCAATTGATTTTTACCATGTTCAGCAGAAATGTCCCTCCTTCCTCTCCCCTTCTCAAGATCTTTCAATGGGGACTAATAATTTACCTGCACATTGATCATTTGGCTAATCTTGCAGCAAAACTCAGTGGAAAAAAAGAAGAGCATTATCTCATATTACACTTGCCACTATTTAATGCTACATTATGGATTAAAATGGTGGCACCTCAGGTACCCATGTGTAGAAACTTCTAGTTACAAACAAGCTGGCTACATGAGACTGTCTTCTCAGCTAGCTTCAAGCCACTGTGAAAGCTAGATTATAACGAAGACTATTGCATTTTGTACACCATTTTCATACTTCCACATTGCTACTCAAGGTTGGTGTTATTTTAAATACCCACATTTTCAATATTTATAGAATAACATACATTTTATGCTACTAATTAGACAACAAGATGGGAACTGCTGTTGCTAGAATAGAAAGTTAATGATAATATATTTGCAGAGCTAATTTCTCTTTGTGTTCCACTGGCTGGAGAACATTTTGCAATAATGTGTTCAGAATGGAGCTAATGACAGAGATATCTGCTGTGTTATTAAGACAGTCATTTACAGAGTTCAGACATCAGACTCTAATAAAAAGTTTTACCTGAAAAAAGCTTATTGTGCATTTTAATTATAAAGCACTAACAGTTCAGCAGCTTTAAAATCATGATTTAATGGTTACCTCCTGATGTTTACTCATTCTAAAGGATTTGCAAAATTATTAATAGTAATTATGTAAATCGGAGGACTTCCTGAAATACTACATCAATTATATTCTCATATAAGTAAACTGTAAGTCAAAGACTAAAAAATGTGTCAGACCATATTATCCAGTTGCCAGGGCACACTGTTAAATGTTAAAACAAGTGAAAAAGGAATGTAACTCATTTGAGTTGTGGATCTGTTTCCTTAGGTTAAGAAACCCTTTCCTCCTTCCTCCATAAAACCACAAGAGCTACTGTTATCCCCACTTGTGAACTCAGTTTTTCACCAGTCTTGAGCCCAGGTTTCTCACAGCTAACACTACATACGTCCTGTTCAAGGGAAGAGTTGCATTTCCCTTTCTTTTGTGGGAAAGAAAGCTGCAAAGTCACTTTATAACCGAGCTGGCAGTTGCACAGATGTTATTCAACCCAGTTATTTCACACACTGAGCTCTTTTCACAGATGATGCCACACAAGTATTGATGATTCAGCTACAATCACACTCCAAATTAAAAAGCACTTAGGAGGTGAAATAAAGAAAGGGCTTCAAACCCATGGGTTATGTATTTTGTGTCAGAGCAGCAGGTTTGATGATGTAACACCATTTAAACCAGAACCTCAGTTATTACAGGCCGTTACTCACATTTATCTATATTCTATTCTATATTCTAGGCCTATATTCTAACAAGGTATTATGTTTTTCCTGAAATTCAAAACAGATAGAATTGGAGAACACAGCCTTAAATAGATGATTTCCGCACAGTATCTGTGCAGAGCACATAATACTCCTTATATACCCCTGACCTTCAGCAGTGGGCTTAGTATTTAGTGATTACTTTAATCACACAAACAGATAAGAGGGGCTGCCTTTGTGTTCCAGGTATCTACTTGATTTACAGGAGAAATCATCTGACCAAGAGCTGCAGCTAGGTACATGTTTTTCCTGAAAGTTATTTTGTCAAGTACAATACATGAATTCAAATCACATTGTGTTATCATGCTACAGTTTAAATAAAAAGTGTAGTAAAAGGACTCTTCAACAAATAAACCTGAGTTTAAAGTTACAACAAACTTCATGGATTTTTCAGAATATTTTCTGCAAGGAAAGAAAACAAAAGCTTCTTACTTCTATCATAACTGTCTACCCAGAAAGGAAAACTCATCTTGTGCTAGAACTGATTTGGATAACAAAATCTGGTATTTGCTGAAATTAAACCTTCTCTTGAAGTGTTAGTGGCTCTGGTGAAATATCCATTGGGATTACTCCTCAGACCTGAAACAGTGGTTTTGGTCATGACAGGAAATGCTGTCTGCCTCAGAATAACTAACACCTGACCTCTTAGAGCACCTGCATACCCATGTTTAAAACTCTGTTCTGTTTTATTCAGAGCTGGGACTTGAACTGCCTTCCCAGTATCCTGGGATTTTTTGATCTGCAGGTGCCAGAACCCATTTCTCTGGTCCAACAAGTATTATTTAAATAGAATACAACTACAGAATTTGCTCCCCCTCTCCTTGTCTGACACAGACATGACACTCGTATTTGGTGAGACATGCAACCTTATCATACAAATGCCCTGTACACTGAACTGCCATTTATAGTACAGATGCTGTCTACTGGAACATCTCAAATAAACAATACCAAATCAGGAGGCTGAGGAGTTACTTGTAGGGCTCAGGCTCACAGAAACACAATCATTTCTGATGTAGCTGTAAACATACCAGAACTGGCTTGCAAACTGGTTCGAAAGCAAAAACCACCTCAAATACCTAGCACTCTCCTATGATACTGATGTATTTGCATATATAACAAATAATTGCAGGTAATAAAATTCAGGATGCTGTAATTTCAGATAAGTGACCATTACTCAAGAAGTAATCAAAAAATTAAACAGATTATCCCAAAGAAATGCTGATGCCCACAAAGTATTTTTTTTTATCAAAAAAGTAGATAGTAAAGTTTTGGAGAGTTTGGAAAGCTGGCCTGGAAGTATTCAATTTTCTTCTCACAAGGAACTATTTTGAGTTAAACTGTAAGAAGACTGGAAGAATATGAAACTGCTCAGGCATAAGAAATTACTACAGTTTATCTAGGCATAAGACAATCACTATCTTAAATGGCTCACTCCCTTCTCAGAAGTTGACTCAGTCATTTGAACTTTAAAGGAAAAAGGAAACATCTCTACTAAGTAATAGTTAAAGAGGAAGACTACTAGACTTCTAATGGACACCAGCCTTATCTGTTAGTTTAGTAGAATATCAATTATTATAAATACTAATGTATGCTTTTGGTATAGCGAAGGACTTCTTATTTGGAGATAAAAAACCCCTCTCAAAGCTGCAGCTGCGGCTGTAGGACAGCTACTCAGCAGTCTGATTCACCAAAGGTGGATGCTTAACAGGTGATGTGGGACCAGCACTTCAAGAGAACTTGCTGAATTGTTTCAGTTCAGTCAATACAGGTAAACTGCATTTTTCTGACTATGATTTATGTACAGCACCACATGGCCATTCAAAAGACAGTTGCAGAATGCACAGAACATGACCCAGATCATCTGAGGTTTCCCCACATTCGAGAATAGAAGAAAAAAAGTGAAGAGGGACTGCCTTCCCTCCTCAGTGGTCTGTTGTAAGGCAGGGATACGCAATAGCCCACAGGAAATGAATACTCTCACACAGCTCCTCTAAAGCAAAGGCAGTGACACCCAGAGGTTGGCATATGTATGCTAGGGAGTGGAGGAGGGACAGGAAGCAATCAGGAAGAGATGCTGATAAAAGGAAAGAGCCTAACAACTGTGAGAAAAATGCTTCCTGCTCCTGCAGAGAAAGACTGCAAAATACTAGACCAGGGTTTTCCCCAGACTCAGAAAGCTGTTTCAGGCTGCTTGTAGCACAGTAAGTATACAGATAGCAGTGTTTGCTGTTTTCCCTCCCTGCACTTACATCATCACCAGATTTCAACCTTTTCATCCCTTAATCAAATAAAGAAAAGTAGTTCTTGAATGTTTTTGTTTTGTTTAAACACTATCTCCTGTTTCAGGCTCTGGCTTTTGATTTGGAACCCAAGCAGATGAAAAACCTCTCTAGTAGGAAATACAAAACTGTATGGAGAACTGCAGAGTGAATATACCAGTCGTGAGTTACCACAGCGATTTAGGTACTATTTCCACTACCTCAGATGATGATAGCTCCTTCACATCTTTCAGCTCATTGCATCACCTGCAAGCCAGCCTGTCTCACTAGAACAGTTTAGTGTTCAAAAATAAAGATTCAGAAACATATGAAGATGTTCTGTTATTGCATCCAGCCATGTACAATTGTACCATCTTAGGTAACGTGGTAACCAAGCACTTAGATAATTAACTATGTCCAAAAGCCTTCTTACAGAGGATTAGGTCTATAAAATTAATGAATTCTGCTGGCTTCCAGACAGTTCAAGCAGTAGGAGAAAATAAACAGCTTTGCTGCCCACATCAATTTGGAAAGACCAGATTTATGTATATGATCATGCCACTGGTGACAGCGTTTAGCACTGCCAACAACCTGCAAGTCTCATTCATTTCAGCAGGGCTGACAGATGCTCAGCTTTACTAAGTCTGTCAATACTGTTTTCCTACCTCTGCTACCTGCTCATGACATCTCATGACAGAATTTGACATCTCATGACAGAATTTTTCTAGTGGGCAGGATGGTCTGCAGGGTGGGGACTGGAAAAATAGTTTACAAATTATTTCCCAATGCTATTGTTAAAGGAGTGTGAAAGCTGCAGAGTGACCTTAACTCCTGCTACTTGTTTTTGTCTCCTCTTTTCTTGTTCCCACCCCCCATGTTAGTCAGGCATTTATTTTTAGATAAAGAACAGATAAGCAGAACAATCCATTTCAGGGGAACACATCTTCACCTGTCACCCAGCTGACTGACTGTGACTCCTGTGCATTATGCTGTTGACTATTCAGCAATGAGCTGATTACCTGGGCCTACCTGAATGGAAGAAAATACAGTGTCTCAGGCACCATTTTAAAGATTTCTTTAGAAGTGAACTGTTGTGCCAAACAGGTCTGGGCAATTCCCTACCTAGTCCACTGTGTTAAGAGCGTTTTTCCTGAACAGAAGCATTAGCAATCCCACAATCCTGCATTGTGCTTTCATCAGTAGGTTTCAAAGACCTTCAGGATTTCTCCCCTGCTCTCCAGGTAAAGTGCAAGATGGGTGGGAATTGTATAGGGCTGGCTGACAGAGTGCAGGTCAAGAGGTCCCCACTTTGTATCTACACATGGACTAATTTCATAATGGCACAATACTGGCATCCTCTTTCGGGAGGGTCCTTGGAAACAGATTGGTCTAATACTATAGATGGGATGAACAACCCTGGTGTGTTAAGACTCTTTCCATCATCTTTCTCAGGAGCTTAGAGGCAACTCTCTTGCAGCATGACAGAAGAGCCCAGAGCCTTCATGAAAAAGGGGGAATCTTTCTGTTCTCTGTGGCCCACCCACAGACAGACTAATTAATTGGGGGCAGTCAGAACATAATGAGCATGTCTGCATGCAAAGCCTGTCTGCAGGCTTAGAGGGACACTGTGCACATGTAGCCAAAAGGGCCATGGCACATCTGGTATTAAAAGCAATTATAATATTCTTTAAGTTGAAGTATTTGGGGTTTAGGACTCATCTTGCGTACAGAAAGTCTAATCTCGTCTCAGGGCAGCTGTGGATCAAAACCAGTCCATAAATAGGTGTACAGCATCCACTAGCAACATTTAGAGCTCTGTGCCCTTTCCAAGAAGGAGATCTTCCTCACAGTTATCTTCTCTCCCCTTCTCCCCACCAGGAATATCTTAAAAATGTAAGTACAGCTTCCCTTTTCCCACCACAGTAAGACTGCAATTATGGCTGAGTTCATGGGTCAACTCACTTATGACTGCAAATTTCTGATTAAGGGGAATATCTGATCTGTTTAGAGATATATTTATGTGATAGATGCTAAAGAAAAAAAACAGCTTATCATCAAAAGGCATGTATTACACTCTGTTCCAATTAAAAACATCACAACCAGCAGGCATAACTATCCCAGCTCCCCCTGAAAGAAGCTATGTTAATTCCTGTACGTCTGCTTCTGTCCTCATAAGGCAGGCTCTAAAATCCACTCCCATCCCAAAGCAGTAGTCCCAGCTAAAAACTGGGAAGGAGTTCAAAACATTTCACAATGCTTTCTGACACTGCTAGGGCTGAAAATGCAGTCAACTGTGTGAAGAGCTAATTCCTCCACACCTCTGGGAATTCAGCCGTCGCAGTTTCACTTCTGCTCTCCTGTGCTCTCCAAAGCCCCATGACAATCATACAGCCTTTGGGCACAGTGCTTACACTTGCAGAGATTACAATCTGAGACAATGAGCTCTTCGGAAAACAATTGGCTTTTCATTACTGATTGTGTCATATACCGTGCAAGTGCCACAGCCCTGGCCCATGACTGACAGACTCTAGGTATGACTGAATGACTTAGAATAAAACAATCAACATCATACAGTGCAGGCTGCAAAGTGTCATGAAAATGCCTACAAAAATATTATGGCACCTCTCTGTACTTAGCTTGTACTTAGGGTGGGATGAGAAAAGAAATACCAACACTATTTACAGGAGCAAAATTAATCTGAGTTTATGAAGAAAGTTTATTTTTATAGGCAGGGTGTATTTTATGTTGTCTTTTACTTGTTTGCTTTTAATAATACTGCCAGAACAGCCTTCTTTGCAATTACTATGCTGCTTCTGCAAAAGGAATTATGAAAAGTGAGTCTCATCATCATAGGCCTTAGTTTTAAGGTAAATGTGGCTCTGTCTTCCAAGAGAGGGATAACGTGCATAAGAACAAGGGAGATCAGATGATACAGTTTCACAGGATGAATATGAAATAGCACAGCTAAGATTTCAGCAGCTCACCAACTGACTTTGAATCGCATTTGTTGCACAGATATAAATTTTGTACCTACAACTTAACAGACTATACTTTTTCATTACGAAAAAAACAACATCGTTTTAAAAGCAGTGTAGGTGGCTTTTTTTTTTATTTTTGCAGTGGAGCAGACCTTTTGTTTGTATTCTACTTGTTTGTCTGATTAAATCATTCTGGTATTCCTCTTACACACTGTTATGTAAGTAACCTCTCTTGTCACTGTACTGCAAAATAAGCCTTCTGCAGGTGATTTGTGGAGGAACCAAGACATCTCTAGAAAGATCTGAACATTCTGGAGCAGATTTGAGACTGTCAGAAACAAGAAAAAAAGAGAAGGGAGCTACCAGAAATTACACAGAACTATCTTATAAGAGAAAAGTAGGTAAGAGAAACACAAATTTCCTGAAAACCATCCAATGTTAAAAACTATTTAAGAAACAGAGCTAATTCCGATAATAGGAGTACTGAACTGCAACACCTTAAAATAACGCTTCAGGGGGAAGATTTAAAAAAAAAAAAAAGGCAGCTGGGAAATATATGGCTGTAATTGACAGATACACCAGGTAATTAATTATTAAATCACATGCTGTTTGTCATCTGCAAATGGAAGGCTTCTGCATAATTTAAGCCAGTATTTTAAGTACTATTGAGTCTTCTGCTTGACAGGTCTAATTTTTACCCAGTTATTGTACCCCATCACAAGAGGGGACACATCCCTGTCTTTGTTCAGTTTTATCACCTGACTTCACATATTTATAAGCAATTACATGTTTATTTTATAGAAATATAATTCTGGATTCCCACTCAGAGTTGTTCTACTTCCTTCCCCCCAAATAGCACCAGTGAGGCCCCTACCAGCAGAAAAAGAGACAACACTGTACAAAACAGAACTGGAAGCTTACTTAAAAGAGACAGTGTCATCATTCGTAAGATATACTATCCAGAATTGTCTTCCTGAGGCACTATCAATGCCAGGTTGTACTTTGAACTGGTACATTTCAAGTTCACATTATATTCTCTTTATTCACACCTAG
Source organism: Edolisoma coerulescens (assembly GCA_013397115.1). Lineage (NCBI taxonomy): Eukaryota > Metazoa > Chordata > Aves > Passeriformes > Campephagidae > Edolisoma > Edolisoma coerulescens. Next base: position 2,239,727 of record VWZW01000242.1, on the reverse strand, counting down.
GTGCAAAGATCCTCAGTTCTGCTAGGCCAGGGCAAAGGGCACATACCGCTGCTATTTTCCAACCCAAACAAGCTCAACAAGGTTTTTTTGCACACTTACTCTGGAGATGGTCAAGGGCATGTTGAAGTCCTTGCCCCCTTGCAGTCGGAAGCCCCACGGTCCAGGTCCATTCAGAGTCACACTGTAAGCCATTTTGTACCGCTTTCACAGGCAGCAACAGGGCACTGCAGCACAGAAGGACGGGGCAGACAGAAAGAAGTGTGAAAAAACAGAATGAGAACAGGGAAGGGTTTTACATAACGAAAGCAACTCTCTCTCTGCCTTGCCTGTTCAGTCGTGCTCTGATACCACCTAAGAATAGATGGGAGTTATAATGCAGATGCTGATATCCCAGCTGAGTAGGGCCCATAAAAGGTTTGTAACCAGACACCTACTATGCAAAGACTTCGTGACTCAGAGGTCTAATATAGTCCCCAGGGAAGGGGACAGATCTTTCTAGGCTCCTCAAGACCCTCATGCTGCTCACTTACTTTATGGACAAAACACATGTTTTAATAAAACAAGCAAACAAAATCTCATGCTAAAATCCCAAACACCCAGGTCTCTTCACTAACCTGTTAACAACTACATAGCCATTTCTAAATTCTGCTTCAGCACGTAGGTTTATTGCACTGTGACATATAATACAAGTTCTTTCTACATAGATCTTTCCATATGTAGCAGGAAAGGCACCAAAAAAGTGTTTACGTTCTTTTGCAATGGTTTGTTAAACTGAAAAAAGTACATACTACATGCATCTANAAAAAAAAAAAAATAAAATCCCACAACTTCATGTTTGGCTCTTGGTTCCACACCCCTTGCTTTCCCTAGGAAAAATTAACATTTATTCTTTCTGAATGCAGAAGGATGTATCATGGGATACTTCTAATCAGCATTTAATTTCTGTGCCAAAAGCACTGTTTCACTACATACCTGTTTCATCATTTCAATACAAGTCTTCTAAAGGGGTGACACTTGAATGAAAGGCCAAGAATACAAATAGTTAGCTAACTGCTTCCTTAATTAATTCCTTGATTTTTTCATAGTTTACATTCCAGTTCTTAGGTGTTCCATAAAACGATAACCCTTGTTCAGTAATGCTGGAGAGCATTTCTGCCTTAGATTGGAAATCGTTAAAATACAGATGACATGAGGGTAGGGAAGAAGCTGCCGGCAGGACTACAGATAAAACCAAAATGTTTCTGCTCTCAGGGTAAAGGTACAAACATTAAATAATGCTCCCCCTTTCAAGTCATTAATATGTGCAGGACCTCCAGAACCCCTCTCCTGTATCTTCACAGCATTTATCCTCCTTTATCTTCTGGTTAGAAAGAAATTGCCATTATATTAAAAAAAGAGGGGGGTGGAAACGGGTTCTGCTTTGATAATCAAAAAGACAAGCAAACCCACACAATGCACTAGAGTAAGGCAGCTCAGCTTGAACATTGATAATGGGTCACCCTGCCAATACACCTACCTTAAAACATGATAAATATCTGATGACAAAACAGCAGAGAGCAAACACTACCAGGAACTCAGTCTTTATCTGAGGAGATGGTCAATAATTTCTCAAAGCCATGAAGCAATAAAAGTTTCTGTCTAGCATTCACAGTGCCAGAAAAGCCATTTGTACAAGGGAATAATTAATCTCTGCATAGGCACTAGACTAAACCATATAACCCTATCTTTTAGCCAGAGGTCCACATTAAACCACAGCAATTCACACAGATTTAAATAAAAGTTATACTCAGCCAGTAGAATTGGCCCCAATCAAAATGAAAGCAAATAGCAAGACACAGCTTGAGAAGAAAAAAAGGTTTTGATGTCTCACAAATACCTCAAAGGTGCATTTACATTAAGGGTATTTATAACCTGTCCTCTGTGAGTCCAGAACTACTGATGTTTGGATGATGACTTTGAGGAGAGACAAAACTGACTTGTTGGACTTAAAATGGCAGAGTTTCCTGGCCTGCCAGTTTATCTAGTACTGAATTTTTATTTTTTGGAAAGCCACATGCACACACAAAAGTTTGAAGGTATATTCTCGTTGTACTATTCCTTTTACTTTTCCTAGGAATTCACTGCTGTTTTTAGTGCCCTTTCTTAGCTCCATTTCAAGGGTTCAGGAGAACAGAATAAAACCAGGAGTAAGATAAACTAACAAGTCATTGCTTCACTACTAAAGACAGTATCACATAAATAACTATTAGAAGAAAGGCTACAGTTTTATGGACTGTGAATTCTGCGCATGTTACCTTCCCATACCTAAATCTTCATTTGTGTAAAAAAAAGTGGGGGGAAAGCAAACCCCAAAACAGAATAAAACCACACAACAAACTAAACAGAGCTAAGCATTAAGAAACAGAGATGTTGTTTAATCACACACTATGTGCTTCTGTCCTACTTCCACATCTGTAACATGCCATTTGCTTATCAGTTAGGACATCTGAAAGGATCTGAGAGATCCTTCAGGCTTAGTGGTGTGCTAAGAAACCAGAGTGGGCATCTCATTAGGGGCTCTGTCATTTGAATGAAATGTTAAACTGAGGTCACTTGTTCCTACTCCTCTGGTTTCCGTCCGTGTCTGCACGAATGTTCAGCATAGCTTGGCATATTTAAAAGGAAAGTGTAGAGGATATGCCAGCATCCTGGCCAACATTCCCCTTCAACACATCAGCACCACAGCTCTTTCATGTGTCTGCACTATCACTAGCAGGTGCAATTTGGAGAAAGAAAATTCCAGTTTTCTCTCTCCAGGCTTCCCTAAGTTCTTTCCCTCCTGTGTCTGTATCCCCTCTGCCTGCCTGAAGAAAGCTCTGCTCCTAATAATGAAGTTAAAATGCTACAGAAGCTCATGCTGTCGTCACAGCTCCATTTGTTAGGGACACTCTTAGCACAGCTCTCACCTACAGACTTTCAGAACAATCAGCCTCTAAATAAAAAAGCTGGTGATCCACCCAGATGGCGATTTCAGCCCTGCCCTGTTTTCAAAGGTGAGACATCAGTGCAGCAGGTACAGTGCTACCACAGCTACCAGCACAAACCTCAGCAAAAGCTTCTGGGAAACCAGAGGCTGAAATCAACTGTGTGTACACAACTGGCAATGTCCTTGTTTTTCAGAGGCTTGTGATGTTTAGATTAGGTTTTAAGTTGCTTTACATAACTGCCTGCTAGTCTGTTTCAAAAATAATTTTTGTTTGCTCAGATAATAGTATTTTGTTTCTCACGGTGTGCCTTCTTTCCTGCGTTCTCTGGCTATGTCAAAATCTATGATTTGCTTAAAGCTCTCTCCCTTCAGACAGAAGCTATGCTGAGTGCTGAGTCAGATGAGGTCACTGATGTAAGAAGTGACATTTAAACAAAAAACATATTCCAGGAGCAGGGTGACATTTTCTCTACACATATCAAATCAGAGGATTGTCCAGAGCTCACCAGGCACCCCCGCCTCCTGCCCCAAGCTATTCCCAGCTGACTGACGGGAACAGTTGCGAGGAAGCTGGATGGGTACCAGGCAGAGGAGAGTGCCACCACCTCCAGCAAATGCCTCTGAGCCCGAGCAGAGCTGTCCTTCCACAACTGCAGCAGAGATGTCACACCAGCGGAAACAATTCACACGTGCTAGGAGACCATGCTGTGCGTATTACAGTGAGCTGACTTCGGGAGTGCACGGACATTAAGTGAATGAAATAAAAGCCACTAGTGTCCATGCTAAATTAAGGTGGAATGAAACAAGTAATGGAAATTCCAATTGTTCAAGTTGCTACTACTTCATGAAGCTGGCCACATTAGTCAGGGGTTATATTTTAGCTGCTGTGGTAGATGTGCGCACAGGGGAGACTTGAATTACGGTTACTGCAGCAACAAGGTTGTATCATTTGGATCATCAAGGATTTCAGAAGTGGATTGCTTGAGAGTTTGACTTCTGAGCTGCAATAGACTATGAATCTCTGGTACATAAAAAGATATATGTTAGGTCATGGTTTCAATGTTTTATGTTCAGGCAAATGAGAGATTTGTTCCGCACGGGAATAAACCATCATTTCCTCTTTAATAGAAAGATGTTCAACAAGCTGGATAGACTTTCCTTTAGAAAAAACAAACAAAAAAAACTCCCAACCAACCAACCAAAAAAAAACCAAGCAAAAAGATTGCCTTTCTTTCAGTCTCCCTCACCTGAGGGAGTGGCAGTACAAGAAGGCAGCATTCAGCTTAATGATAAACACACCCTTTTTATCCCATGGATTCCTGCACTGTCCCCAGTACAATTATCTACAATCCTTCAGAAGAGTGGGAAAGCAAGGGGAATGGAGCCTTTGAAGAAACTACTCGCTAGACACATGCATGAAGAAAACCCAGGCTTTGAACCAGTTGTCCAATATATGCAATCCTAGAGTTTTCTGAAGTTTTGAATCAACCCAACGTTAAGTTACATTCCACATGAAATTTACAGCTGTATTTGGGGACTGATCTTCATTGTCATCCACACAACAAAATAGTATGTATTTACTATATATTAGCTAAGCAGTGCTAAGAAATTTGAAATTGACGCATTAGAGATGGAAAAAACTTTTAGCTTTGAATTTCTACCTTGCCAGTGACAAACGGAAAATAAAAGTAATTACCAAGAGCAAAGATACTTTTCCCCCACAAGTTCAGCACAAGTTCAATATTGCTTCCAAAGTAAGATTATTCTGCAAAAGAGCTCATTGCAATCTCCTTTCCTTCACTGCTGAACTCTGAACAAGTTGAGCTAATCCTGCTTGTACTTCCATGTACAGCTTTGTTTCACCTATTTATTAAAAATCCTTCAATTCTCACAGACCTTAGGATTTCTGAGTTCCTTTTAGCCCCTTTATCAAGTCGTTCTATGTCCTGATTTTTCTCAAAAAGCTAGATTTTCTATCACACTTGGCTTCACAACATTCTGCTCTGTCAATACCTTACTAAGACTGTGCTTTGTGGATTTCAGAAAAAAACCATAATGCTGGGGAGATATGCTCGAGCAGTATGATGATAGAATATTATCTTCCATCTTTATAATAGAATGCCTTCAGAAATGCAGCTCAAATGTTTCCTGTTTGGCTGTTTGCTGCTGCCAGCATCACTTTACCAATTAACCCAATTTGCTATCTACCCCTCCCTCTAGATCCTCCACCATGACTGTTTTCACCTTTACAACACCCCGCTGTATTTCACACTTTTTTCCTCCACTACATGGCCTTTTTTTTTTTTTTCCTGCACTGACCTCCTTTAACTACCATAAAAGATTTGGTATACAACACAGTTTAGTCAGAATTAAACTTTAAAAGATTTGAAGATTATTTGGTAACTATGTTAAACTGGAAACCTATGGAGAGCAAGATTCACCGTGAAAGGGAAGGGGAAGATACCTCTCCAGACTGTTTGTAAAGATTTAAGTGTATGTTAGTTAAGTTCTCATCTTACCAGCTTTTCAGTCATTGTTTTGAAAGACACTCCCTACCCCATGTAATATTTAAGACTTCTATGGCACTTACTTTCCCATGATAAGAAAGTTTCTTCTTTCAAGGTAAAGAGCACCTAAACACCTGTCGTTTTAACCATGCCCGCTTTATAAACTTAACCACAGCACTTAGGTTACCAGCTTTAGGTGAGAAAATGAGTCAACAGCAGCAAACTGGATTAAAACACAGAGCTCAGTTTCTAACACATGTACTTGAGGCAGAAAAAGAAGTCTGCAAAATGTGTTGCTGTTCAGTTTTCACTGTCATTCTCCAACTCTGGGCTGAAACCAGGAAAGTTTACAGCAATCCTGTGACTACTGTAATTTGTGCCTTGCTGCAGGGGAGCTTAATGACTGTTTGGCCTCAGGAAAGAGAAAACAGTGAACGAAAAAAAAAATCCAAACAAACCCAAAGACATCACCGTCAGCTCCACACAGACCGGGGGCTAAGCTCTGACACCCGAGGTCACAGGACCTCTCACAGCGCAGGCTTTGCCTCCTGACTGCCCGAGGTCTGGCACAGCGCGGGGAGCGCACAGCGAGGCTTAAGAGAAGGATCCTGTGCCGTCAGTGTAATCTGGCCATCGCAGATTCCTCAGGGATCACCACAAGCACGCTGAGGTAGCGGTGCGCCCATACGCACAAGGGTGCGAGACAACTAAGCAGCCTCCCAAAAGTTACACTTCAGCCTCGCCTACTCACTTCTGCCTTCCGAGTAAAGGCTCTCCGGGGTTTAATTTTCCACTACAGACACGCTGTAGCCGCGGCGCGACCCACCTTGCCCGCTCGCAGCGTCTCGCTCAGCGGTAGCTCCGGGCCGAGCAGCCGCCCCCCGCCACCTCCGGCCGCGCAGCGCTGCCCGGGCCGCGCCGGGTGGATCCCGCCCCCGCGGGAGCCGCGGCTGCCGCACCCACGGACATCGCCCCCGCAGCCAGAGGGCGGCCGCGACCGGGGCCGAGGGGAGCGCTGAGCCAGCCGCCCGCCCCCGCGGCGAGAGAAGAGCCGCTGCCCCGCAGGTGGAGCCTTTAAAGCGCCCGGGCCGCCGGGAGCACCGCGCTGAGGGAGGCGGCCGCTCCCCGTCCCGCCGCGAGGGGGCGCTGGGCGGGCGAGGCGGCGCGGGAGGGGATTTGCCTCAGGCGGTGGCGCAGGGACCGATCC
>VWZW01000242.1:2161513-2233034 GCA_013397115.1 Edolisoma coerulescens | reverse complement strand
CGCAAGAAGCCGCTGCCGGTGGCGTGTAAATATCCGAGTTTGGGCCGAGATCACCTCGGGGCCGCGGTGGCAGAGCGGGAAGGTGACACAGAGCTGTGGGGAGCGGTTCGGCCGAGCGCTGGGGCAGCAGGTATCCCGGGGGGCGGGCGTTCCGCGTCTGAGCCCTCAGGGAAGGATGCGAGGGATGAAATGGCGGCGGGAGCGGGGGGGCTGCGCCCGCGGGTGGGACCAGGAACGCTCTGGAAGGCGGCGAGGGCGGCCGGGAGGGGCTGCTGTCCTGCCCAAGTTCAGCAAAAGCTCTTGAGCTTGTGCGTTAATGCTGGGCGGGCTTGGAGCCCGCAGCCTTCAGCCCTTTCGCTCACCGCCTGCTGCCTTCAGCCCCTTCGCTCGCCGCCGGAACACGAGTGAGAACGGTGGTTTCATTCACTGCCCTGTAGGAAAAGTGGAAGCGAGGTTGTTTTCCCCCACTGATTCACTGGTGTTGATAAGCAGTGGTCGTTTTAATTAGGTGGAAAAGTTAAAACGACGGCCCGAGAGGAGATAAAGGGTTTGGAAGACAAAAAATGCAGAACGAACAATTTAGTTGCCCACCAGGATACTGATGCTGAGATGATTTAAGAGATTGAGCCTTGTGGTGCCTTCATATGGTCCTGCTGAGTGCTGTCAAGGACCAGGCAGCCCGCTCCATACATCCCTCTATTCAGCAGTTCTGTTTGGTTTGCTTTTGTGGCTATTTATGTTTTGGTCCCCAATGTATCCTGCAGAAAGTCAGCTGTTTCCTCAGTGCAATGACAGAGCCACTGCTTTATGGGTTTGTTAAAAATTAAAAAAAAAAAAAATAGCCTGTTCCCAAGCGGGCGGTGCGGAGGGGCCGCTCCCGGTCAGCACCAGGGACAGGGCGGCGGCGCGGGCGGCACCGGCCCCAGTGCGCGGGCCCGGGGCAAAGCCCCCGCAGTGAGGGGCCGAAAGCGCCTCACGGGCCGGGATAAACACAGCAGTGGAGGCGCTGAAATGCACAACCCTTTTGAGAACTTTCTCAGCTCCAGCCTACTTAAAAGGATCGCAGTTCAGGTTTAGTTTTTTGTCTTATGGAACCTCGAGTCTCTTTACACTTGAAGTACTGACTGTGGTACACATCAAATGGGCTCTTTTGGTCCAATACACAGCATGCACAGACAAGGCCAGGAAAAATTGATCTAAATTATTTCTGTATTTATATTTGGCCACAATTCATATTCATATGGATTGTGATTTAATGGTAGTTGCAAAAAATATTCCACTGACAAGTTGGCTTGTATTCCCAAAGGAAATATTTTGCATCTTGTGATGAGGTGAGCAACCTCATAAAGTAGCATACTTGGTGATTTAGGCTGGAAAACATGATCCAGATGGTGGAAAATTATGTTTATTTCATGATGTTCTGTTAGATTATCCCATTCTATCCCATGTGTCTGATAGAAAAAATCATATTTAGATTTAAGGATTTATACCTGAACCTTTCCAAAGCCTTCAATAACCTGATTTTCTGCTCCCTGATAAGAGTAGCAGCAAGGATGACTGGGAATTGGCCAATAATCCTGCTCTGATAAGTGGTAGATCAGTTTTGCTCCAGACTTTGTTTTTGTTTGAAACAGGATGAAATACACTAGCTTGTATGTTTCTCAGTAGGTCACTCAAGGCCAGGGAACTTGAAAGTATGGGAGCTCTACCTGCTCAGCACTCTCTGAAAGAGCCTGCAGGCTTATTCCCAGAAACTTGTGCCTGTCGTTTGGAGGGACAAAATCCTCTGTCCCATTTTTCTAGAAAGCACTGTTGACAGTATTAAACTCATATTTTAAATGATGGTTTAGAAATATGTTGCTTACCTACCAATGGCCTTGGAATAATTCCTTGAAACACCTTCGGGGTCACCGCTTAGTACGAAAAGCTGAGCACTGAGACTACACTGGCTAGGCCATCTTGTGCAAACAATCCTATTTGCTTTCTGGAAAGTAGCTTACTGATAGATTTAGCTGTCCATTTTCCTCAGTGATTCACTCAGTGTGGTTTGCTTTTGACCCATGAGTTTCATTCCAGCCTGGGCAATTTCCTTTACTGGAAAATTCAGATAGTTCTGTCAAGGGCTAATTTTCTGCAAGTCTTTCTCCTAGTCTTCTATCCTTTCTTCTAATCACAATCTGATCTCCCAAACTGTTTCATCAGCTGTTCAGCCTTAGATCAGTCTCAGAAACATTGTTTTCCTTGTAAATAGGCCACTCATTTTTCATAAACTTCTACCGTATGTCTTCATTAGGGTTGGGAGGTAAGCTGTCTGCACAGTTTATTTGCAGTAATTTTAAACTGAAGGTGTGACCACCACAGATGGAAACTTAAAAGAATGACTGCTACCCAACAAGGCTGGCCTCCTCAGCTACTGAGGGGCTCCTCACCAATGATGATGTTAGGAAAATTAACAAGTAGAGTGCAGACACTGCAGCACAAAGTATGGATGTGCCTTCTCCTGGGATAATGCTTTTGACATCTCATCTCACTCCCTGCCCAGCTGAAGGGGTTCTGAGTTCAGAAATAAACAAGCAATGAGTGTGGCTTTCTGAGAGCCTCTATTGAGGAACAAGTAACCGGGAAGAAGATACTGCCTTTGGTTTGGATGGGCTGTGTAGGTGTTGTTTCTCTGTGGCAACACTGATGTGACTGTTGAGACAGAAGTGCTGACATTCAGAGGAGTGCAGATCTGGCCTGCATTTGCACTGTCATTTACCCGAACTGTAACAGCTCCAGTAAATGAGGCTGTTCCATTTGTGATTGCTTAGCAGTTCTGATTTTCCCAGTCCTTTGCACATGCTGTGTAAGGGGGCAGGAGAGTCAGTGGTTTGTTCCTTCTGTCACTGGCAAATAAATGGGCAATTTGCAAAACAACTCACAATTTTCACTTCCCTTCTGACAAAAGACTGGGAGGAATTTCTTTAAAATTAGGACTATAGATATGTCCAGTTAACAGTCTGATTCATGTGGGATTGTGTTCTGGCACTGGCAAAAAAAGCTGCCAAAGGAATCTAATACTTTGGATAACCAAAATTATTTTGTTTTGCAGAAATTTTACAGAAAATCTTAGGAACATGTAGCAAGCACAACTCAGATGAGGATCAAGCTTTTAGTGACTCTACTTTGGTAATTTTACCCTTATAAGATAGAGGTTCATCACTCCCATTTTCAGTCTTATCTTAATAATTTTGGAGGCTTCCTAGTGTTGCCCACACACAAGAGCAAACAAACATGCAAACAAAATAATCAAAAGGTGAAGCTGTTACATAGAGTTCAATAGAGCATTGTGAATTGCAATTCTAGAGCGTGGCTCAAACATAAAAAAAAGAAGGCTGTCCACATGGCAACCTCTTTGGACTGTTTCTGTCATTTCCCTGGGCTATATTATTAGTGTAACATTCCTGGTACAGGATGAAAACAGAGTAATGGCAGTAGGTAATTCAGGAGGGACTGTCAGCAGCATGAACCCCAGAAATGCTGCTTGACTTATAACCCTCACCACTTTCATGCTGAATTTGGGCTAACCTGGCCCCAAAATGTCAGCACAAAAATCTTGTGCACTGATTTTAGATAGAAGAAAAGCTAGAATTCTCTTAAAAATTAATATTTTCAGTTAGTTTGGCTGAATAAATGTTGGCCTCTTAATTCCAACTCACTGTTTAACTGCAAATACTCAGTCGTAAGTGCAGGCTCTTTGTATAAAGGGAAGGGTGAATCTCTTCCCACTTGTTTGCTGCGGTCTCTCTCTGCATCTCTCCAATGAAGATTGACTAACCCATCATTGCATCTTTCTTACAACAGGCACTGTTAATCTTCTGTTTGAGTATGCAAAAGCTTCCTGAATGTGCCTTGCAGCACTTCAAGAGTAAATGATATGGCCTTTTGCTGATAATCTTGGATACTGCACTAAATTGAATTGCCCAACTCAAGGAGTTAATGCCATACTCTGACTCAGAACTGACTACCTTTGATATTTACCACAAAGCAGTGTCAGCTGAGTACCAGTCTTGTTCATTTTGGTTACTTGGTGCCTTGATCTGATGATTTGTTCAGGTGAGCCCATTGATTTATTGAAGCAGTTTTCATTGGGACATCTGAAGACTGGGATAATCTTTGCTGAGGAAACTGTGAGCTAAGTTTAAATTAGCTGCTGCTGGAGCCTGAGTGCCAGTATATGTTTTTCTTCAAAGGGTAGCATCTCAGTGCCCAACCTTGAAGAAAGATCTTGATGGTCAGGTGCTAAATGTACAGCTCACTAGATGGTAACTGAGCAGTCAGCTCCATCCTTGCACAATGTTTTCATGCAGTAAACAGAATGAAGGACTTGTAAAGAAAGGCACACCATGTCAAAAAAATGTTCTAGACCACATCTGTACAATCCCAATAAGCAAAATAAATCAATTTATTTTGTAGCTTTATTGGCAGTTTCAGTAATTCAAAGTTTGTTTAGGGTCAGCCAAGCTTTCCAACTGAGTTTCAGTGGGCTAGGGGAGGACAAGTGGGATACAAATTCAGGATCCTATTGTATAAATAACCTGTTTCAATTCCCCTATTGTTTAAAACAGTGCATGAGTTAACAAGAATAGAGCTCCCACAGCAGTCAACAGGAATGTCTTATTCTTTATTGCATTTTTATGATTTTGTTCCTCAGTCCTTTCCTTTACATGCTGCATATGAGTTGTAGAGAGAACAGAATAAAAGTTTCAGTGATGAGCTTTTTTCTTCTTATGAGCTCTTTCAAGTTTAGATCAAGTAAACTAGTAACAGTCAAATTTTACTGAAGTCAAATAATTCTGCTGGAACCAAGCCACTAGCTCTTGGAAGGAGGAAGCAGAGAAAGACAAGTGCCTGCAAGTTAGCCACATGTTGAAACAGAAACATTGTGGGGTCCTGTTGACTTGTCAAATCAACCAACATTTTGAGTGTAATTTGGTGTAACTTGCACTGTATGTGTAATAGCTGTGAGTGTTGCATTTGGGACTTCCAAAGATTTTCAGTTGCTGAAGTTCAATTGAATGTCTTTTGGATTACCAGAATCCTTTTTCAGATCTCTGTCTCCAGTCCTGAGAGATGCAAAACTGGAGAATAAATACTAGTATTGTGAAAATCTTAAGCAAGTAGTCACAAAAACACAAAGTGCTTAGTAGGGGATGTTGCTTTGCTGCCTCTGGACTTTTGTTTTTTAACGGAAAAATTCAGAACTGATTTATGATCCCCGTGAAGTTGTTTAATTGCCATGATTTTCTGTTCAGAGAGTTCCCCTTAAGGAGTGGATGAGAAACCCAGTTTCCATCAGGATCCACCTTGTATGGCTAAATTCTCTGAATCCTTTTGCTGTAAGTTTTTACTGGTATGCCATTCCTACTTGTATGGCTGTTCTGGTAAGACATCTGGCCTTGACTATCTTTTGGCTAAAGAAATGCCCTGATAGTAAATGCCAAATCCTGGGTTTCCCAGAAATGGCTTCCAGCGATGCTGGACAGTCAACTGTGTTATTTTGAAAACTCCTGCAGTAATTTTATTTTTGAAAGCTGGAATTCAGGCAGCTCACACTGTTGCCATGCTCATTTTCACTGGGTCTTTGTACTATGACCCAGTGAAAATGGAGCAGGTTCAGCTGTGATGGCACTCTCTATTTCAGGAAACAGCACAATGAAGGAAGCTGCAAGGTGCAGCTCTGTAACATGTGCTGTGGCCTCCTTAGCCCTGTCTCTGGAATCATTATGTTCTGGCTCCTGCATGTGAGGAAAATCATGGATTCAGTGAAAGGAGCAAGGAGAAATCTGACACAAGATGGTAACTCTGAGTCCCTTTCTGGCCCACAAACAGAAAGAGAAGATGCCTGTTTCATATGAAGTTACTGTTTTCCAACATTTTTGGATTCCCTACTTTATTTGCAGTCAGTTTATTTTGACGCATTGCTAATGGGTATCCTGAGTTGTGTTTTCCTACTCGCTTCCTTTGCCTTTGGTCATATTCTACCATGACAGTTGGGGGTAAAACAAGAATTAAAAGTGGGTGTGATTTATTGAAATGGAGTTTCACATCATATTTCATGGAATTTACATGGTTTTAATTCCTTCAGGTGAAAAAAAATGGTATCTACAGTGCCTAAAGAGAGCAGCTCTTTCTGTGTGAAACTTACTTCTCATCTAACTGAACATAATGATCCTGAACCTGAAAGACTGGTGTGGCTTTTTCTTTTTCAGAGGAATGATTTTCAAAAGGAATCCATGCAGTGAATGTGATGAACCACCAAGCTGCCTGATGCTACTACCCCAACTCTGCCCTTCATCAGATTAAATTCTCTTCTTACTTCACTGAGCAGCAGCAGAAAGTGAGTTTTAACAAGTGCATCTGGAAAATAGCACTTCAGATAAGATCTATCAATACACATTAAGGGTTCTGCCATGTGCTTCTGTTACTCAGAGGCCTCAGCTGAGGACAGCAGCATCAAAAGGATTCATATTTTTAAATCACAGTTGGAGGGTTATTATAAGCCCAGACTCCATCTGTTTACATGTTAAGGTGGAACCATAAATAGTTCCTTTAAAAGCCAGGAGGGAGCTGTGTTTAATTAATGCTGGTTTTGCCACCTGAGGGCATTGGGGCCACTTGGAAGGGGGTACTAGAAGTGTGAACTACTGAAAACTAGAAGAAGATGGTGATACTGCTGGGAGGGCTTGAAAGCAGGACTGTCCATGGGATGAGTGTCAAGGAATGCTCGACTGCAGAACCTGCCATGTAGAAGGGGGCTGAGTCCTGATCAAGAGATCAGGGTTTGAAAGGGAAGTGAGGTGAGAAACAGCTATTTCTTAGCAGCTTCATGGAAAGGGTAAGCAAGGGCCTTCCCTCTGGCCCTGTGGGTTAACTAGAGAAGAGTTGACTGGTCCCTCATTGCTGGAAGTAGAGGAAATGAGAATAATCTCTAAGAGATGTGGACTGAGCTGAGCAGGATTTCTCCAGTCTGCACAACAGGATGAAGGTGGGCAGTCACACGGGGAAAGAACTTGTATGTTCAGATCTGAAACTTCTTTAAAAAAAGAAAAGAGAAAACCTATTTTTCTTAGTTTGTTTTTAAACCTCTCTTTCTTGTTTTCCTTTTTCTTAAAGGTGAACTTGCATAGCATATCTAATATAGACAAATAAGGGAAGAGGTATTACTGCAAACATGATCATATGTTCTATTCTATGGTTATGTGTTTGCAACCATGACCAGTCAGTCTAGTGGATGTTAATATTGCCAGGACTGATGAGAACTGGTTTCCTCGAAGTCACAGGTCAGCACTGGACAGTTACCTGGAGAATCTGGCATGCTGTGATAACAGCCACGTGCTCCAGCCATTAGAAATTCTTTTATAAGCTTTTAAGAGTATAGTCTTATTCTTGCCTTCTTTCCTTACTTTCATGGCTGAGCCTTACTATGTTCTTAACAGTTCTTGGAGTTCAAGCTTTGATGAATTGCCATCTTTTAAATCCTTTGATATTAATGGAGCTCTTTTGTGCATGAAAGTAGAAGTCGGTCCTGAAAGCGTAGCTCATGTCTGGACAGGGCAGAAACAACTATCTGATGTTCAGAGCAGGCTAAACTATACAGTGTTCTCTGATTTTCATTCTAGGCAATAGTCAGGAAAGTTTGTGGAAATTTTGTAAGTTTGATTTTGTAGTGCTTTATACTATTTATGTTGCCCTTGTTTCCTGGATGACACTGCTGGTCAAGGATTCCCTTCTTCCATGAACAATTTCTGCCCCACTAATAGAGCAGAAAACTCTAAAAATGATTCTACCACCTGTTTGACTTTGCTCATGTCAAGGGACAAACATATATATTTCATGTAGGGCTTTTGATCAAAAACATGGACACAATTGCATGCTACAAATTTTTCTTAGTTGTGACTTACCAATAAAATGTCTGATTCTACTTCACTCTTATTACCCATAAATAATAACTGAAGTCTGTGTGGTGGGCGTCTGTAAATTATTTCTGTTGAGAAAAAGAATGACTATGCACCCCTTTATCCACTTCAGCAACAATCTCTGTCTTTCATATGTAACAGTGTAGTTCAGGTGTTTTGATAACAGTACAGTAAAGGAAGATAATGTGAATAAAAGAAATGGAAAAAAAAATTATATTTCCAGTTGTGAATCTTGGAACAAACTGTAAAAGCTAGTTGAGAGTAGCCACATGATGATGAAGAGCATATTATATTTCACAGGCAGAAATACTGAGATATGAGAAGATTAGGTAATTTTCCCAAGGTCACACTGACAACATGGAGAAAAGAAAAAAATAGAATCTTGAACTTCTAATTCAAACTTTTATTCATTTTTTCAGGACTGTCTTTCCTCCTCTTGGCAAGAGTTTGCTATACCAAAGTGTTTGCTGCTTTCTACATCAAATCAAATTTGCAACTCAGCTCACCTATCAGTATTAACCTTGGCTTTAAAAAATCTGAAACTTAGAAAAAATATTAATGTAAAGTTCCATGGAGTTAGCAGCAAATACTAGCCTGGAAAAACATTTTTAAAATTCAGTAACTTTTAGTACTGACCTAACATACCCTTAACTCCTTCATTTCACTTGTGTGTCCTGAGGGGTTGTGTAAATACTTATGCATATGATTAACTTTAGGCATCTGAAAAACTTAATAAGAAAGCAGTTTTACCAGTTTTACAGCAAAGGGTGCATCTGAGTGTGTGTAATAGATTTTTTGAAGTACTGAGGCTTTTGAAGGAACTGCTGTTAAATTAGAGGTACGGTCACTTTCTTTGTAACCTTTCAGGCATGGCACTGTGTGGAAGGGTATAGATTCTTTCTATTTTTCCAGTCAGTGGAAAACATTGCAGCAATTGTAAGTATGCCCATTATTGTCCCACAGCCTATTCAGGAAATGTTCCTCTATGGAACTTTACATTGGAGACCTCATCCTCAATGATGTAGTCTCAGATTTTTGTGTCTCTTTCCAAACCATCTTCTTGTACACTTGTGGAAGTAACAGTGAAGTGTAAATGTTGAGGGAAATGAGCAATGGCTTTGCTTTTACATTGTGGGTAAAACATGCCCCACAAAAATCCCCCTTAGCAAGTTATTTACATAGGTGTCACGTTTATTTTTTTATGTGCATGATGAGCTTTACTCTCAGGTTATGTCTGTGCACAGGCACAGCTTAACCAGAGCTGCAGCTCTCTCTGCTCTACACCATACCTAAGGCTTGACTCAAGCCTGATAAAGTTACACATTCTACCTATCCTCCAAGTTACAGTCAGCATCAGAAGACCTACTTAGGCCATTTTTGCTGTGCTGCTGAGTCATAGATCTGGTGGATTATGACTGAGTATGGATTGCAGTAACCCAAATGAAAGTGGATCTTAAAAAGGTTCTCCCACATAAAGTCTCCTTGGCAAGGGTTGATTAACATTTTCCTGAAAGTGATTGAAAATATCTCTGGTATTAAATATGCAGGTACTTGTGTAAGTTTAAAAAGCAAAAAAACCCAAACAAAACAAAACAACAAAAAAACCCCAACCACCCAACCAAACCCCAGCAAAACCCAAAACCAACAAAAAACTAAACAGAAGGGTAGAGAAGAAAAGTTCACTCTGAACAGAGGTGAATCCCTTCCCATTTTTTCACAGCCACTGGGGTAGTCCTACTATTTACCCCCAGTTTCTGGTGAATCTTAATTTTGAGAGCCAATTTCATTGCCAGAAGTGTTTGTAGGGTAATAGGCAAACCAACCACCATGAGTCCAGCTTTGTAGTCTAATATCATGTGATTTTGACATCTGTGTTCAGTGAGTGAGGATTTTCCTACACTGATGTGACTCTTGCAGCATTTGCTTTGCTCTGCAAGCTGAGTATATAGAATTCCTGTGCTGTGTCTCCAGCAGAGCCCTGCTGCTGCCAGAACTGCTGTAACTAAAATAAGTGTTTTCCTACAAAACAAAAAAAAATGTTATAACTGGTTTGTATCAGACTTAAGGCTGGATTTGCTGTGGAGAAACTTTTCTGCCTTTATTAAGCTTACACTGATGATCTACTCAGTCTGTTCTCCTTAGAAGGGAAGTAGGACAGCTTGTAAATCTTGTCAACTGTCAAGTTTGCATAAATTTTAAAATGAGCATTTAGGTTATAAATTCGAGGGGGTAAGGGAGGTACAGTAACCATTTAGTGTATAGGATCATGGCCCATGTCTAAAGGTGCTAGAAATGACACTAATAATAATTTATTTGTTTTAAGACTGCTTTTATAGAAACCTATTTGTAACATTCCTATGACATTAGCAACTGCAAGGCTACAAACACAAGTGTTTGAACAGAGATACTTGTTATCAGCCACTGAAATACCATTGTCTGATACTAACACTGCCTTGCAGATAAGGGCCCTCCCTCAGTAGTGGTTTCAGCAGCAGAGACAGACAGGTGCCCTGCCAGAGTTACTGAGAGGGCAGAGCCTTTCACTGAGCGCTCAGAGGATGAGGGGACATGGCAGCACTTCTTGGGATGACCTGAGGAGAAAATGCCACCAACCACCCTGAGGAAAACGGGCACACGTGGGAACGTTGACTTACCCTCTAGGTGACTTACCCTCTAGAGCTCTAAAAACATCCAAAAAAAGCATTGGAGGTGTCTTTGTTTATTTCTGAATGTCAAACTTGCTGTGGGTTTTGGCACATGACTTCAAGGAAAATACTGTTTGCTATTCTGTCTTACATGAGAATGTGTGAACTGTTGATACTCAATGTCACATTCTATGATGACACTTTTTAGTTCAGTGGTGGGTGTAGAAAAGTTTCCAAAAGTATGAAATATGAATGTAGCCTGGGAAACACAGGGAGTCAGACCCTGGTTGTATGTGAAAATTGGTAAGATTGGCAACGTGTGGCTGCTGCCTTATGCAGTCCTTCAGTCTTGGCTTGCAGTAGCCGTTCATTACACAGGTCCAGCAGTAGTGACCAATTGCTCAGCAGTTTTGCATAATTGCTTGAATGATCAGACCAAACATTTTCACTGGTGACCCAAGCCTGAGTTTGTGCCCCTGTGAAGGGGCAGACCTTGTGTGTTAACTCCCAGCACTGCTTGCCATTGCCTTTGCCAGCAGCCTGCTCTGTGAACAGCTGCTGGAGTACAAAAGGCCAAAGGGATGTGTCTCAGATTTGCCCTAGTCCTGTCACACTCCAAGTCACTGGAATATGTCCAAGTGCATGGTAAACTACAGGCGGTCTCTGCAGAACAGCCTGTACAGTTGACTTTAAGTGAAACGTGAATCATCTCAGTCCTAAATTATTTTAATCCAATCAGTCATCTGTGTTGAAGGGTGTAAAGAGACAGCAAAACCAAGAGAATGGCTGCCAAGTGGAGGAGATACAGGACACAAATAAATCTGCTAGGATGAGATGAAATATGAACTAATAATGATTTATTCCAAATGCCGCAGGGGTTACAGTGTGAACCACTTGTAGAGATATTCAGATGAGATGAATTTTGTAGGCTTTCCCCTGTATGATTTTTATAGACACAGCAGAGGTGAAGGAAGGCAAAGCTGTTAGCTACACAGAGAGTACACACAAGGGTTTTGAAGTGCTCACAAACAAATTCTCCCTAATTAATATATGCTTTACAAGTCTCTTGTAAGTAGATGAGCATGAACAGCTGTAGTTCTTTTTATAGATACAAACTAATCTCTAATACATGTTGAAGTTGAAGGATACAGAGAACAACATGCTGTGGATTTGTAAAGCTCCTCTAGCCATGGAAGTATTCTTTTTATACCCTCTAAGAGTGGAAGGAATGCAGAAGAATGCAGAGTATATTCTTGAAGAATACTGCTTGGGACAAAATCATGACTGGAGCAAAGGATCTAGTTATTAGTGACACATATCATACACTCCTTGTTAACACACAAAACAGCACGTGTGAGACCCATTTTCTTGACAGGTTCAGTCTTTTGTGACCCATATGAAACAGGCAGCATTTGCTAATGTTTCTTCCCAACTTTTACTAGTGTCAATGGCCTTCATGACAAAGAAAGAATTACACGTTTCATACTTTTAAATATTTTTAAAAGCCTAAGCAATAAGTCATAATAGAACTCCTTAGACTTGAGGAATGTCTTTGAACACGCTTCCTGTTTGAAGATGTTTTCTCTCTTCTTTCTCCTTATTGCTAGCTGTATATATTATCAGTTTAATATTGTCCTCTGCTGGGACACAATATCCTGTTGTGGTGGGTGAGGGGAGAGACTAATAGCTCCTTTCCATCTCTAATGCCTATGATTTCATTTACATAAAAACACTGTGGATTTTGAAAAGTGTGTTTCTTTTGGCAGTTTATTACCAGCCTGAATGCCTCACTTTTTTCATGATCTAACATTTGTCTGCTGCAGAAGTCATTATCACCTTCATTTTTATTTTTAATGACCTTCCTTTTAATAAACCTCAGTTTGACCTAAGTTTCCAGAAGTTTACTTCAAAACAATGCCCTAGACCTTCAGGAACCCACTGATTTTTCCCCTCAAAGTAATAAGCTCATTACATTTTTATTGATTTTATGGCTTTTTCTGATGTGACATAGGGAAGAATTGATTTACTGAGGACAAAATGTCTTGCTGGGTTCCCTCCATTATTGCAACCAAAGGGAGAACTGCTGGAGGGCCTATGGGGAAGAACTGTTTCAATAGCTCTTTGTGCCCTCTTCTTTTGGGCTCAGCTCCACTTTGGACTGACTATACCTCATAATTCTTGTGGCGTAGAGTGATATGAATTGCAAATGAATTTTGTCCATTTCTTCTTATGCACTAGAAGAGACACCAGGGAAAAGCTGAAAATCACTATTGATAGAACTCTTTGCCTTCCCTTTCAGGGGAAAGAAGTACAATCTTGTGGATTTTGTCACTGCGGAAGAAAACCCTCAGCTATACAAATGCTGCTGTTTAGAGAAGGGGAAAATGAAAATGCCAAAGTGGGGATGATGTAGATTCCATACATCTCTAGAACAACCGTTTTTTGGGAACTAAACCTTCCCCTCCCAATATTTACCTTAGAAAAACACATCAAAGGGTAAACAACTTTGAAGTATCAGAAAGCAGATGTATCGACTTACCATAAGACATTTCAGTACAAACATTGCTTTGTATTCTGCATTCTTCTCATGAAACCTGCTAAAGGAAAGTCAGAAGGAGTTTCATAATAATCTATATCTCTGGGGAGGTTAGCTGAGAATGGGTTAAAATCATCTCTTAAGCCACTGTTGGATAAGAAGCTAAGTATGGAAAGGACCATAGCCTTGTCCTCAAGTGTTACTTCTTTATCTTTCCCTGGTCTCAGAAATTAAAATAAAGATCTGAGACTTCAAATTACTGCTAAAGTGCATTGCCTTTCATTGGATTGTAGAAGAAAATGGGGGGAAATGTGTAATTAATGAGAGATGGGAGCACCGACTGTATATTTAAGTTTACATTTGGTCGAGAAACTTCACAATAATGAAGAAACCATCTTCAGGAAGTAAGGTACATTTCCCCCCAAATTTCTCAGCTTTAGCTCTGTAATAGCTTTGAAGTTAATATACTAAGTGAACAAAGCCAGTTTTGAATATCATACTTCCATCTCAGGTTAATCCTAGGAAGCTTCTAGGTAAGGTCTGTATAGTGGTGGGAATATAGGTGAGCAGAGAAAAATCCAAATAAAAGAAATTTTTTCATGAGCTACATAAAGAAGAAATATTAAAATTACAGTGTGACTCAGATCAAGATGTGATCCACTGGAGAGAGTTCGGATGCTGAAAAGGCCACTCCTCATTTTTTTATCCTTGCTTGTCTTGTGCTGTGTCTTTGTAGGAACATTTCAGACCAATCTAGGAAGTTACTCTGGATTCAGCCAGTCCACAGCCGTTCCAGAGCTGTTGGCTAAGGTGATATTCTGGCTTGCACCACTCATTTAACTGCTGGACTTCTTGTTCTGCTTGTGACTGTTGGACTTAGGGTACAGGAAACCAGAGTTGTATCTAGAAGGCAGCTCTACTCCTTGGACACTGCTGCATGTTATTGTAATACTGGGTATCTGGGCTGAAGATGATCCCTGGTGAGACTCTCCTTTTCTTTGTCCAATACTGTTCAGGCTCTCACCTTTCTAAAGGATGCAAAGATTTACAGAAATGGACAACACAAACATCTACAAGGAGATCACATTGAATCATCTCTAAAAAGGTGGCATATATTTAGATAAGCACTTTGCTGCTCCCCATGGCTGACTCAAAAGCAAACTTAAATGATGGAAGGAAAAGTAGATCTGAACATTTTTTAAAATATTTCATTAATAACTTATAAAAAAAACCCCCACCTGTTGAACAATTAAATGTACTAAAGCATTAAAGACTTTGCATTTGCTAATTAAGAGCTGATGTACTTTGAAGAAAGACCAGGCTAATGACAGCACGTTCAACTATGAACAGAAATACTGTGAATATGCTCAGACAGCCTATGAATTCAATTAGGTAAGGAGTTTCTCCAGAAAGAGGGATTGCTTAGGGTCATTGGGCAAGAGGTAATGTAAAATGTAGTGTTAACAGCATGGAGAGTTTGAAGGGGGAAGCAAACTACATAATAAAGTAAAAATTGATGGAAAGATTAATTAGCATTTTTTGACAATAAGCCATGTTAGCTGCCACTTGCACAGGACCAAAAAATCAGTTAGGATGAGGCTCACAATAGCTCATAAGAATCATTGCTAACAATAAAGAGACAATTTAAGGTGGTTATATTACATTGGGGTTACTGCTGCAAAGATAAAACTGCCTTGTTTTCACCTGTCGACTCTTTGCTTTTATTTCCATGTCTGCTGAGAATTAAGGCAAGTTGAATCGCTTGTGAGAGATGTCAAATATTTTTACCCATATGCTGTAGCTGTGTTAGACGAAGAAGAAACAGACACAATCACAACATCCTACTGAATAGGTGACATGGCATTTTTCAAAAACTGACCTTGATTTCCTCCAAGCTCCACGTTTTAGATATTTGCTGCAACCCAAAACAGAGAACGTTAAATAGTTAACAACATTGCTTTGTACAGCAGTACTTGCCACAGGGCTAAGGCTGTCTCATAGGTACAGCCATCAGAATGGCTGTCTCAGCTTAGCATATATATCCTTAGTATAAAGATGGCACAAAATTAATGCCTCCATGCTCCACTAAGGAAATCACAAACCTCATCAGAGAACTTACTAAATTCAAAAAAATATTCAGGTTCCTTGAAGAAGTTGGACTTCAGAAGAATTCTGTAGTACCTATGTTCTCCTGCTTAGTTTCAGGAATGGTCTACCCTTTGTGGTCATGTTTTCTGCATTGTGCAGGGAATATTGTGTAAGTTTTGCATCTCAAAAACAACTTAATTTGTGCTCAGGGACTGGGATTGTCCTTAGGTTTTGTTGCCAAATATTAATAGTTCTTACAGTAGGTGTAGCCATGTACTCTGTGACATTCAATTCCACCATCAATATGTCATCAGCATCTACAGCTGTCTGAAAAATGAACACAGATAAGAAAGACATAAATGGCATATAGGTATGTCATAATATCTGACACGCAAAATGCATAGGGGAAAGAAAGAGGAGAGCAGAGGACTGACTGAGAAGCAGTGATATGTTAATGATGGCCTTGTTTTTTACATCTTACCACATGTGTTCATTTGCTAGCAAATGGTGAGACAATAGAAAGATCGACCAAGTAATTTGGACAGTGAAAGACAAATATTACTAAATACACACTTAAAACCAAAGACGAGACAACTCTCCAGTCAGATGCTAAGTTCTCTAAAACAGCAGCAGAAATGCAATGAAGACAGCTGAATAATGAAACAGGGTGGGAATAAAAAGCTGATGACCTTTTACAGCCTCTAAGTCATTACTCATTGTGTTAACTCATAGGTTATCCGCATCTTCTTGGCAAGAACCTTCATGATTAATTATGGTACAATGTGCAGATTTGTTAACTTGCCAGTTGTCAGAGAATTTAGATATTACACAGCCTCTTACCTTCTCACAATTCCCAGAGTCCTGGCTTGTCAGTTTGGCTCTTTTGTCACTAGTCTGAGTTGTGTCTTTATCCATTTCGTACGAAATTTGTCTTCTGGCAAGTCTGGAGAACATACTGGGAGTATCAGTTTCTGTTTCAGTACAGCCCTAAAATTAACACAGCAAAAACATTCATTCTGGGTCTCCTAGACTTTCATCCAATTTGCCCCAGTTTTACCTAGACAGAAATTGTAAAAGAGACAGGCATTGTATAAAAGACATTTAACAAAAAAGTTCTGCCATATGTGACTTCATAAAACATTTGCTTATAAGAAGTACAAACAAAACTATCAAGTCTGTTGCATCTAAAGTTGGCTTACTTTTTTTTTGCTCCACAGGATGCACTGCAAGATTTGAAAGAAAATAGTGTTTCGTTACAATCTATTGTTGAAACTTCTCTGATGCATCTCGTAGCTCCAAGGAGATAGTGTTTCCACAGTACTATCCACTTAGGAAGCACAGGAGTTTGGAGGAATTAGGGCCAAATTTTCCAAAGTGGCTTGGGTGGAAGCAGAAATAAATAGAAGGAAATGTCTCAGGACTGCAGAATCAGTGCTTTAGAAATATTTTGTTTCAGGAAGGAGTCCTGGGTTTATAAACTTTGTTCCAATTAACGGGAAAACAAAACCGTGTTACTGAGGGAGTCTGTTGTTGTTTTAGGAATCAAGATTCGCAGTGCAAGAGACGCAATATAAAAATGTTCCTTTTTTGTTAGCCAGTTTTAAAACCTTCCACCTGACTGGAGGCTACCAGCCAGAAGAATTTCATTTTGATTGGACTGAGAAGTCAAAAGAACAGAGAGGGCAAAGAAATTGAAATGTCACTGTTAGAAACAACTGTCAGAATTCAGCGCTTGGCTGGATTAGATACAGTTATTATCCAGACTGTGAAAAAGAATTGCCAAGAAAATTTTATCTTTTCAGTTATTTGGAAATCTCATTTAAAATGATTGCAATGAACTAACCAATATACTTAGTCATATAAGTTTGAGTTACAGGAGAGAGCCTGGATGGCAAATACTTGCCCTGTTTTCAGCTGCTGTGCAAAACATTTGTTTCCACTTAGACTGGCAGCAGCAAGCTGTTGGGGTCTTCTGTGAGAAAGATTTTGTAATGGATTTACTGATTTGTCTAAATCTGATTATTAATATGTTTCCATACATCCCACTTTCAGAAAGCCTTATCTAATTCTTTACAATCTTGCTTTCACTAGAGAACTATTTAGTACCTAGTAGTTTCTTTTTTCTGTGTCCAGACTGCAAATCTGTGGTCAGACAAGCACAGCCCATAAGTATGATCAGACTTTCAACAGAGCTCTGACTCTGTCCTCCTTTACTTTCTAAAATTCCTGTTGTTCCATCTTTCCACTCTTCTTTCAGTGTCACCAACCATCAAGGAGAAAATTATCTACATTCTGCTTTTACACTTCAGCCTTCTGTCTTTAATTTCGCTTTGTCCCTCCACTTTCTCTGGAGCTTTTATAACGAGCACCATAATGCATTTCATCTAAAGAATCTACCACTTGGAAGGACTCTAGATGAAAATGAATTACTTTGGAATTAAAAATGGGTGTATGGGAAGTGTCTCCCTTACTGATTCACTGTCAGAGAGAGAAGACAGTCTCCTTCTTCCTTTCTGCAGCCCGCTTATCTCAGAAGACTGGCTGGTTACGGTCGCCCGTCTGGAGGAGTGGTAACTGCTGAAAGACCGTGAGTCTTTAGGAGAAACTCTCAGTAGGGGTCCAAGGCAAGGAACATGTGTTGCAATGGCTCTTCTAATGGATAAGAGGGAGAACCAGTCAGATTTTTTTCTGTTAGCGCAAAAATTCAATCATCAAAACAATGCATTTATTCAGAGAGATGAACTAATGCTGCAAGGACGGGAAAATTACTGGGTACAAAAAGAGTTTTCCAGATATCAGATATCTCATATGCAATCACCCTGCAAGATGCCTTATTCACAGTGTTCTGCAGAACTCAAATTTATTGCTTGGCAGGGATAAGGGCATTAAAATATAACTCTTGGAACTGAAGGGAGCTATTAAAATGATGTTTTATCTGCTTTCAGTTTAATCAGGGCAAAAATAAAATTCTGTCCCTTTAAAGTGAACCTCGCAGAAGTACTACATAATGAATTATTTTAATCTTCCCCTAAGCAGCTATTCTAGCTCCTCTTACACATCTGTTTGCTGGCTATCTGTAGCGTTGTACAGAATGTGCATTTATATTACTGTATTACTTTGCTCATATGCAGCATTAGGAAACTCTGGCCTAGCTTTCCTCTTCCTACCCAGTTCCCCACGTAGATGTTCCTGCCCACCTCTTCTCTATCCAGTTCCTCAGTAGGTCTTTGTAAGTGGTGAAACAACAGCCTCTCTGTGGCTTTGCTCTCATCCGTCAAACCTCACTGCCTGCACCTGAACTTGAAATGATAATGACCCTCCATGCTACCTGTCAGAGGAAATACTATCTGAAATATGAAAGCCTCGAGAAACATGAGGAGGATGCACAAAACAGGGAAGAGGTGGTTTGGCTTACTGTATTGCCTCTCTCAGTGGCCTGGTTAATGTAACAAAGTGCTATTTGCAACACTGCCCAGTGTCTGCCTCTCTTATGAAGACAGTTAAAAATTTGTGGTGCTTTCCTTTGAGATGGAAAGGTTTCCATCTTTTATCATGCAATAGGTAAATACAGATCAGTATCCATAAACATCTCTAACTACCATCTGCTTAGTAGTTTGTTCCAAGTACAAATTCCACTGACATTTCTATGGCATTGAGAAGTGTTCCTGGGGAGGGCAAGGCTGTCCTACAGAGTTAAAATGAGCAGGTGAAGGAGAGTTCAAGTACTAGACTTAAAAGTGACAAAGTTATTCTCAGATTTTCTTTGCTATATTAAACATAGCTTGTTTAATAGAGTGAACTTACCTGTATTTGGGGTGAGTGATGGCATAAATGATGGGGTTATGGATGACAGAAGCTTTGGCAATCACAGCTGGTATGGAGTGCATGAAGGGCGTCAGGACATGCGAATACCTAGAGTAATGCAAACACATCATATATTTACTACTGAGTTCTGCATTGTCTATGCAGTTATACAGTGGCAAGACAATGGCTTTATTAAGGCTGTAGAGAGAGTAAAAGGGGAGTTCTGTACCAAAACAGTGAGAGAACAAATTCTACATTCTTTGCCTGTAAAGATCAATCATCAGTCTAACTGCATTTCTGAGAAATATGGTTTTCTTGGGGCTTCTCTTGCAGCACTTCACTAGTATGACTCAGGATGGTGGTAATGACCATGTTGTTTTGCCTAGGAACAATGCCAGCCTTTAAGAAGGCTTCACCATCCTGGTGAGGAAGTTTTTCATCATACTGTGGGAATATTTATCCTCTGTGATGAGGTGGAAATGGTTTGCCAATTGCAATGCAGGAACCATTTTGTCAGCTGCCTGAATGTTGAGATGCCATTTCACCTCTAAGGCTTTCCTCTGATAAGGATGTTCTCCATGTGCAATTTTTAACATAGTTTCTCCTGATCATACTTTAAAAGCATTGATTAGAGGTATAAATCTTCACAGATTCTGGATAACACGCAACAGCGTGACCTTTCTGGAATGGCATTTTTGACCCTGAGCTGAGACAGTGCTTTGGTAAGGCTGATGGAGAGTTCAGCTAACAGAAACAAAAAATGGCAAAGCCTTGTGTTTAAACTAATCATTCCTGTGTTTAAGCTAATAATTCCCAGAAAATGCAACCTGTAGACCAACAATATTAGTGAGCATGACTATGTGCTAGTGCACTATTCTCCATTCAAAATATTTTCTAAAGGAATTAAGGCTCTCCCTTCCTTTTTCATATGTTGTTGCTCTGTCAGATGAGTTGTCTTTATTCCAAGTCTACAGCCACAGACTCCATGTCTGCCTCCCATATGTAGCATGCAGTGATTTTATCTGAGTCAATTGCAATAAAATTTCACAGAAGACATCCAGGTCTATTAATCTCTGAAAAATCCCAGAAGAATTACCTAAAAGACATAGTTCAGAAATGGAAAAAACCTGAATGAAGCTATGTTGCTCCCCAGCTATCTTCATAAGCAAAATTTGAAAATGCTCATTTGTAAGACACTGCAGAGTTATAAAATTGTGCGTTTGTTCAGATTTTTGGGAGTGTGAGACATGGAGCAGGTACTTGATCCTCCTAAGGCAGATGCTGAATCATACACGACAGCCCAACAGTTCTATGTAGCTAAAGTGGTCAACTTAAAGCATCTCCTAATTGATTTTCTTTTAGGTCTGTTGCAGTACTGCAAGGTAGCTGCACTGCATTTCTGTGTCTCCTTGCTCCTCCTCTCTGTCTGACTGGTCACATGTCACCAGTGGTGGACGTCCAGTACCTAAGCTCCCCTTTGACAGGAAATGGGACACCAGGACACATGTGAAGGATTCGTGTTTCTGAGTGAGGAATGTGTTTACCTTCATGGAGAAAATGTTCGTTGCAGCTTGGAATTACCCCTCTGCATACAAAGGGAGAGAATCCACTTCCCTCAGTATTTTTAATTCTTAAACCTAAGATTTTAGAAGTGCTGTGTTTAGGAAACTGCCTTCCTAAGCTGTATTTGAGATGAGGCCCTGCAGTGGCCTCTTCCTTGGGTGTGTAACAAAAATCACCCTTGTGTCCCAAAATGCTCCATCATAAGTAAATTTGGACTGTGTGTCAATTTTAGGAATGCCTACTTTTTATTTCTGACTTGAAAAATTCAAAGAGAAGTCTTTTGTACTGTCATAGGAATCTTCCACTTGAGGTTTTGCAGGTAACAAGGCTTCTTAAAGCAGATAGTAACACACATTTTAGAGAGGCTAAACTGAAGCACAGGAAAATTCACATCTTAAGGTGGGAGAAATAACCGTGTAGAGCCAAGGCATCTGGATTCCCAATCCATTACTTGTGCCTGGACTGTATCAGTCTGGTGTCAAGCTATGTGTTTTAATACTGCCATGCTTGTGTTGAAATTATTATATAAAATGCTGACAATTAAATAGATTAAGAACATGCTTTGATGATTTATATTTAAGATCTTTTATATCTAGCATCAAAAAGCTCCCAGTCATGTATGTACTAATTTTGAACTTGCTTATACATGTAAGGAATTTCAGCAGTTTGATGTAACACAAAAAAATGAATATACTTTTGTAAGTTAAAGAAGTAGAGAAAGAAAAGAGAATCAACCCTTGGGAGGATCTTTTTGGGGTCCTTTATTTAGCATTTTGGTGCTAAATAAAGTTCAGATAGTTCAAATGTCCTAGCACAGATAATGCATTCAGAAACCTTCAGCATGGCAGTTTCTGTTGCCAGTAATAATATTCTTCTTTTCTCTCTTTTTTAATTTTAAATTTTCTTAAAGTTAAACTAAGAAAAAAATCAGCCAGCCTGTGTCCCATTTGTTAAATATCATTCCTAAATAGTGAATGCTTTGGACACACTTCAGACATTAAACTTGACAAGTAGCTTTGACTTTCATCTGTCTTTTACAATTTCACATCTTTTCCTTTCACTGAATATTCCTTTGCTGATACATTTATAATTACCCAGCAAAAGCTACCAGAGCAACAACAGAGTATGGTGACCAGGAAATGACAAAAAACAAGATGACAATCAGTGCAATTTTGGCCATCTTCCACTCATTTTTCATCCTCTGATACTGTTTCTGGAACTCCTTATTTCCATGTTTGCATCCAAATGTCTGAATAGACCTAGGGAAAATAAACATACAACAGCAAAAAATGAAGGTAGGGAAATGAGAAAATAGCTTCATGGAGTGGGGCAACAATTACTCTTCTGATACTTTAGACTAAAACTGATGCATTTTTATTGCATGTTAATGCAAATATGTGACCCGTCCTTCACAATTCAATGTAGTTCTGTTGCACTGATCAAAGGCAAAATCCACATGTGCTTCAGTGAAGAAAATAGCCCTGTAGCAAAAGAATTGCCATATAAACCAGGTATTCAAGCCAATTGAATAATGCTGAGTTAAAGACAGTTAGAGGAGTCTTTGCTTCCCTGGGTCCAGTTTTGTTACCTTACTGTCACTTTCTACTTCTGAGCTAAGTGACCAGATCCACTGGGATCTACAGGATTGGTAGCTACAGATGGCACATGGAATGGCAGGCTGCCCTTTACTTTTAAAGCAATAGCTTTTTGTTTCAGATTATTAAATCTTTATTCTCCTTTTCACCCTTTTCTCTTTTTTAAAATTTGTAGTTCAATTCCATCTATTTTCCTGTGAAATAGTTATTGATACACTGTCATTAAGTGTTTCTGAGGTCCCTTTTGTATTTATTCTGGTTGGTTAATTTCTGTACCCTTTTCCGTCTCATTAGATAATATACTGATCAGCTCTGGCCTAAATTCAGAAATGGCCCTTCTGAGAATCATACTTCTTACCATGTTGACTATTGACAGAGTTCTCGTTTGGTTTCCTGTCTCAGTTGTGCATACAAAATAAATGTGAGAAATGTCCCAATTTCCTTCTGTTCTTTCTTTCTTTGTTCTAAGAAAACAAACAGTCGCTTAAACACAAGGATAAACATGTAGGACTGTTGGCTACTTACTTGTTGGCCTTCTTGATAGCCTCAAATATAGAGACATAGCTGTATATGATAGCAATCAAAGGAATGAAAAAGACAAAGCAGAAAAGGAGCATTGTGTAGGCACGGACTGATGGTGTGAAAGTCATGTAGTCCCAGGAGCAGGAAGTCAGCAAACCCTCAGGAACATATGCACCTAGAAAGAAAGACAGGAGAAGGTATAAACCATGAAGTGATTGTTATTCTGAGTGCAGAAGTTAGAGAAGATACTCAGGATAACATGGGATTTAGTCCTATTCTCTGAAAGGGAAAAAGGGGTTTAAAAGGATAAACAATTCTTCGTGTAAAGCACTTTTCTATTTTCTTTTATTTTTTTCCCTATTGTATTTATGTTTAGCGGTCTAAGGCTTCAGCAAACTGAATAATTTTGCTTCAGTTCTTGAATATTGTTTAAAACTCATCATAGTCAAAGGGAATCTCTCCAAATAGTTATTTGGTCTTGGACCAGACCTGTATTGTTTTTAAATATCTCCTTTTCCTGTCAAATTGCTTTCTTCCTAAGGAGTCAAACCAATTGCTCTAGGTACCACTTTTCTAAGCACGTGCAGGTAAGAGAAATTTACTGGGCAAAGGAGAAAGATTTTTTGTGTAGACCAAATTATTTTGTCACTAAGTAAAGCTGAGTAGAAGTAAAAAAAAAAAAAAAAAATCATACATACCTAATGTTCTGCCTAAAATAAAATGTATTCTCTTTAAAGGAACTGTTTAGTAAATAAATTGGCAACAGCAATGTCTTTTTACTTTGGAATTTTAATTTTAACTGTTTATGCTGATATTTTCTGCTCAGCTCTTTAAAAATATTGCACCAGATGTTCTCAAATGCATCTAATTACAGTGTGAGAGTTCATACTGTGGGCACTATTACAATCTAATTACAAGATAATAACACCCTGCAAGCAATTATTCCACCTTCTTCAACTGAAAATCTATAATCTGAGGCTATATTGACATTTTGTTATTCTAACAGCTCCTCGCTCAACTAAAGACTGCTTCTGTCAGTATTGCAGTTTGCCTGCCTAAACATGCTTCATGTTTGTGGGGGACCAGAATGGCAATAATATGACAATAACAAAACTCTACTGAAATTCTACTCAGTACTTGAGTTGGTTGTTGCTTCCTTTACTAGTCAAACATGTCTGTGTTCTCACCTCAGTTGGCAGACACATTCTCTTCTGGAATTGGGGAGCATAATGATGGGCTGCGGTTTTGAATGATGAGTTCATTCTAACTTAGTGACTGAAACTGGTGACTCACAGGAAATAAACTTAATGGTAGTGAGGCAGATTCAAATGAGGAAGAATAACAGAAACTCTCTTTGTCACAAATTGCAATGATCAAGGTGCTGTATGAATGTTCCAATTTCCATGTGTAAAATTCACATTTACAAAAGCATTTTAGTTACTACTAAATGCCATCCTTATTGGAAGCCAGTGACAACACCAGTGACCAAATGGAGAATGTGGACAACACCAACTGCAATTTGTCCATCCAGAACACAGTCAAGACTTACTGAAGGTCTACTTGCACAAATGCTCAGACTGTATTCCTCTTTTATGTGAATAAAAAGAATTAGATTGACACTGCTGTCTTAAACAGCACCTTTTGGGATGAAAATTCATCAGAAATAACACAAATAGATTTATTTAACTTTTATAGTGTTGAATTTGGTTCAATGGAAGTAGATACAGGATCATGAGCAGGCACATTCTTCACAAATTTTGGCCATGAATTTATCTACTGTTCTTTATGCAGTAAGTAATGTGCTTAAGGAAAAGTGCTACTGTCATATAATATGCTGTAATGCACACTGCATTTTTTTCTTTTGATTAGAGACCTTCAGTTTCAATATGTATTTCATGGGATTTTTTCAAATTGGTTTATTCAAGCCTCATATGTGAGCTATTAATTCAACCCTCTTCTACACCTTTAACTGGTCTTTTACCTATGAGGGCAAAAAAGTTTTATTCCATTTCACTTACTCCATCCAAAGAAGGGTGGGAGACTCCAAGCCAAAGAGTACAGCCAGACTCCTACCAGGATTATTAGGGCCTTCTTCTTAGATGTCACTCCAACAGAAGCCAGAGGTTTTGTGATGACAAAATATCTGTCCAAGGCAATCACCGTCAAAGTGATCATAGATGTAATGCCAAAAAGAGCTCCGCAGAAGGCATACAGCTCACAGCCTTGCAATGAAGATGACAGAAGTAGCAGTGAAATTAATCTACCCATGCTAATTAATTTCTAGGAGAGTTCAAGTCTGTGTTTCTGATGAACTAATGTCTTCTGGAATTTGTAAAGCAATGAAACTTGAGTTTTCCTGCAGTTATAATGCTCCTTCAAAGCTGCTGTCTGTCTTGCTAATTACATTATCCATGGAGATAAACTTCAAAGATTTTGTTTGCTTCAATTGCTGGAGACAGTGATACTTAACATATTTTCACTCATTGATTTCTGATGTTTCTAGTGGGATCATTTCAGCAGTCCATTAATATCTCGTTTAACTCCAGTTTTACTGCAGGTCCCATAGAAGCAGCTGTTTTGCTTAACAATGGGATACAGTTACTTTGGTATCATGGAACTGTTCGTATCTCAAGGGTGGCAAAACTGAAGTAAATATGAATATATTAATGAGTAATTTAGCTGAAGTAAATATTCAGACTATGAATACATTAATGAGTGATTTTAATTGTTCAAACAACCTAATGATTAAAAGCAGTGGTTTGGATTAGTTTTAACATGTATGCAAATGAACACATAATGGAAGTAAAATAAAATAGCTTTTGGTCATCAGAGATGCAAATAGCAATTTTACTTCTCTGAGTTTCCTCTCTGTCAGTACCTGTTCAAGAGGCAAAGACTAGTCTTCCTCTTACAACAGTTATGTTGGAAGAATGAAAGCACCTTCATTCCACATTTTCTTACTACACAGGAAGTGTTAACATTTCTGTTGTGAAAAATCAGGTTTTCCAGGCTTTCTTGCCTCACTTTGCCAGGTGCAAGTCCCAGAGCAGGTTATTTAGAAGAGCTTTTAAGCTGCTGTGCTGAGGCGCAGTGCTGCTTTGTCAGGGGACTCTGACAGTAACTAAGTCATGAGGTGATTGGGGAAGAACACTGGCAAGACGTGCTGTGCCTCGGGTTGCCAGTGGTGGCTTTGTATCTGTCTCACAAACGTAATTTTCCTCTCATGATGGCAGTGTATTTATTGCACACAGACACAAATGTTCAAAGAAATGTTTGTATCAACACTGAAACAATGTTGAGAAATATTCTCAATATTGCAAGAGTACCTGAGCGTAGATAGATTAACTGCCACTATGGTAAGAACATACGTAGTGAAATCTTAGAAAGAATATATACAAACCTTTCTCACCAAAAATCCAGTGTTTGTAGAGGCTGTTGGTGAAAAAAACTGGAGACTGTGTAATGGACATCAGGAAGTCACTAATAGCTAGATTGATGATGAGTATGTTGGCTGGAGTCTGAAGGCTCCTGCTCCTACAGAGATCAGAAGAAATGTTGCTAAACACTGCTGCATTGTTAATGATACTGTTACTCGTTCCTGTGAGTTCACAAATACCAAGGAACACTACATGGTAAGCTAAAGCAGAATTCTTCTTGTTTCCCTCAGGAGGGAACACAAGCAAGGCTCATTTTTACATCTTTATACTCCCGTGCACTTTACAGGATTGTTTTGATAAGCAGCTCAGTGACTGGGATAAATCACACTGTTCTTTAAATATTCTAACCCAGCACTCTAACCCAGTGCACCACATGTCCACGATTAACAGGAAATTAAAGTTGATGTACACTATGGCTTTCTGGATCTGGGTTGTGTTAAGCAGGAGAAGGGGCATGCATTTTCCACTGCTGATAAGATCAACAGTGACTTCTGAATGCAGGGATTAAGCAAACTCACTATGTACCACATCAAGCACTTCATTTTACATCAGTTCTTCTCTGTGACACTCATTTCACTGGCCCAGACTGTCTTGAAAAGAGCAATAAGCAGCCTTCAGTGTATTCTGCCTGCTTTTGTTATACATAGTATTACAGTAAAGCATTTTAAAGGGTACACATAAAAACTCAACTGAGAGCTCTTCAGTTTGGGGCTCAGTGTTACTACTTAGCTCCTTTCTCAATTTCAGTCTTAGACATAATTGAAAAATACGTGAATAAATGATGGGTTTTAGCACTGGTCCAGAATCAATCCCTGGGACCACCGTCCCCTGTCTTGTCAATTTAGGAGCAAGGAGATATTATTAGTAGGTGCTTATAGGTTGCGTGTATTTGTTTGTAGTCTGCAGTTACTGAGCACATTTCTGTTTCAGGCAGCTGGTTGTCTTATGGTTTGCCATTACTTGAGGCTGCTTTGTAAGCACCTGAACAATTTCCTGAATTTCTGATGTACTCATTACTTAGCTATCAGTATCCCTTTCTGTCTTCCTATCACCTTGAAATAGAGACAAGCTGTGTCCTCCAGTGGAAGTGTAAGTGCCATAACTGGATTTCCTGTATGGGACCAGCCAAAAAACTAAGCTGGCTCACGTACTTCATCCTCACATATCTGATCTGCATGCCAACACCTTTTCTCTTCTGAAGGCCACTGTCATTCTCACTTAAGTGTTGGTATCTACTCTGAATGAATGTGCTGAAACCTACTGCCTAATGCACCCCCCATAAATACAGGCTTGAGACCAACACAACTTTTGTCCACACTCCAGTGATCTAAGTTAACACAGCCAAATTATCCCATAATTTGTTGCTGGTATTTTGGCTTATTACATTAGTGCCTAAAGACCAATCACACAGTAGAAGCTCACTGGCTTGGACATCATGTCAATTCTCTGCCCCAGTGTGACAAATCAGACACAGAATGCAGAGTGAACAGGAATGGTAAACACATGACATTGTTGTCAGAGATCCAATTTCCCTCAGATATAAAAGCTGGAATGTAGCTTGAATTAAAAGGAAATAAGCCAAGTGTTGGAAAATGTGAAAAAAAATGGGCCACTAATAAATAGGGGGGAAGAAAGAAACTGACTAGTAAGAAACAGAAGGAAGGAAACATCTAAGAGCAGATTTGTGGGATACAGAGGTGCAAACCAGCCCATCAGTCCAGTGCAGACACAGACAGTAGAAAAAAAATTCACTGTAACATTTGTGTTTTGGCTGCATTTCTATTGCTTGGAATATCTGGGTGCTTCTCTGCTATTTTGCTAACAATTTATTATGGCTGTGGTTAATGGGAAGAAGTCAGAGGGAAATGCCAGGTTGCCACTCTTTTCCTACAGCAGTGTCTCTTGGTGCATTTTACTCTGTCAGTAAAGTAGTCTGATAGTATTCCTGGACTGTGTTTGCAGAGCACAGGATACAGTTAAGTTCATACATTTGAATATTTAAAAAGACAATTCAAAAGAACGGTACCTGCAGAAAGCATAGAAGACCAGGAAATTACCCAGAGTTCCTGTGATCCCCACTATGAGAATGACAACTCCAATGGTATAATGGGCATGATCTGGAACATCCACTGTAGGAAAGGCACGAGGAACATCTTGCACTGTCATCTTCTGTGGAGCAAACAAGAGGTCATAAGTACATTGCCAAACCTTTCTGAATAAGCTGGCGTGTGCTTCTCTAGAAGGGGAAATGGTCAAGAATGCAAAAAGACAACAAGCAAAAAAAGTCAGAATAAGCTAATTGCTTTCAAATTCCATTTACTGTTGATCATCTTTGGGGGATAAATATGCCATCAGCAGTGCAAAGGGCAAAGGATTGTTTGTATGTTTACTGTCGATTTAGAATTTTGGTGATGAAAAGCAACCTGTTCTCTCCCAAAAGAAAAATAAGGATATAAAGGAGAAAAAGAAACAGGAAGGGACACATTTCATTGCATCTGATTTCAGGTAATGCAGTATTTAACAAGAAGTAAGCTTCCTATAGATTTAATTTCAGGAAAGTTTCTGTACCTGTGAAGTACAATTTCAGTTGTCCTCTGACATCGCTGGCTAGACTTCTCTAAGTAAGTAGAAATGTTCTATAGATAAATAGGCATTTACTCCTTTAGCAGTACGGCTATTTCATTTTTCCCACTGAATAACACTGAATTGTGAGCTACCCTCAAGAGCTGATTACCAAAAGCCTGGCAGCTTGAACAAGAGTCTTTTGGAAACTAAATTAAGGATCAGAAAAACTAAACCACAAATCCTTTATACCTTATACCTGGTTTCCACACCAGTTTTGGTTTTGGTCTGCGTGAATCAAGGTATTTTGCTCTCTGTGAAGTATTTCATAAACCATTTAATTGAAGCATTTGTGTCTTAACCAGTTAATAATTCACAGCAAAATTCAGTAGCCAAGTCTGAAGACTGCAGTATTGGAAATGGGTGTTTTTCAACAATAGAGGCGGACATTACTTCTGAGTACATCTGTGAGGTTGGGCTGAGGTTATTACAGGCAGTGTGTATTTAAAACCAATGTGCCAGTAGCAAGAACCCCAGGAGTGCCTGGAACTCTGGATGAGATTGTCTTTGCTTTGTGTGCTGAGGATCTGCCCGCAGCAATCCTCAACCACCAGAGTGCACTCCCTGGGTTTCTACATTAGCAGCAATGAAATGCTGGACAAATACTCTGATGTTAGAGAAATAAAGCGTTGCTCTGGCTGTTCTTGTAATTGGAGCAGAATGTTAAGGTTGATACACTAACTCAATGACAGTATCACGGCATTTATGGTTCAGGTTCCTGCAGCAAAGTGGAAGTTGCATAACATCATTAACATCAATGGGCATCTTGCCCAGGTAGGAATTGCTGTGCTCAACACACTGCCAGTAAACTAACAAAAATAATCCCAAACTAATAGCAAGTGGATAGGCACAGTCTGAGACAAAACTCTTTCAAGTAAATGAGATAGGTGTTCTTTGGTTTGGGTTGGTTTTACTTCTCCTTAGCCTTGTGGCTAGAACATTTTTAAACTGCTGTTCTGCAGAGTTAATTATGATTATTAGTGGAATGGAGATTTCTGATGGTTTTTTCCCTAGCTATCCATTTAATCAGAACTGGATCAATGTAATAGAAATGAAGCAACTAAAGGAGCTTGTTTTGGCTACGAAGAACAGATTAACGTGGCTTTAATTTGAATCAAATTTGTGGAGGACTAAGGACAAGGAAAATTTTAAAAGTTAAATATAAATACACAGAGAAATCACAAGAGAGGCAAGGTTATTTAAGGGAAAGTAGAAGACTTGAAAATTACTTATTCATTAATGAAACAAGTTCAGAGTCAATAAAAATGTCAAGTGTGAGAAAAAAATAAAGGAATAATATTTATATTGGAGCAGTGATAGGGCATAAATTATAATACTACATATACGATCAAGAAAAGGTGTGTGGCAAAAGGAATATATTAGCATTTTCGTGTGAGCTTCCTATAGGCCTTGGATTTTTACCAGAGGGTTCAACTCCAGTTGTTCTCTAAGAGATAAAAATCAGTTATTAAAAAAAAGTAGTTGCACTGTTTTCATCAGAAATACAATTATTAAAGTCAAAGAAAGGTACTAGTTGATTGAGAAGGCATTAGATCAGGCCTAAGCATTTCAAATCCATCACTAAGTTGCATACATACACACAGCTTCCTTACTAGAAGACAAAAATTTGTGCCTGTATCCGGTTCAGCTCTGCGTCTTCTACAGGAATTGTACGTCAAAAGAAAGGATAGGAGAAAAAGATAATGCTTTGAGAAAATCAGGTCAGCAGGATAATCAAGAAATCAGATAATTCCCAAAGCTTTTCTCTATTTAGTTTCTCCAGTGCATTAGCCTTGTTTATTCTGTCTTCTACTGTCATCCCACAGTATGAGTACTTGGTTGGCAGGGGAGAATAAAAATCCCCCTGTTGCAATCCATATTGTAGCACTTGTCCTTTGGGAATACTCTGAACAACTATTTCAATTGCAGTGATAATACACAGCAGTGTTGCCTTGCATGTTTTTCTGTTCAGCCTTCTTTTTATAAACACCTCGTAATGAAGATATTGGAACTGGGACTGGCACTATTTAACATTTTGTTGGCAACATGGACAGTGGGATCGAGGGCATTCTCAGCAGCTTTGCTGATTACACCAAGCTGCGTGGTGCAATCAACACACTGAAGGGAAGAGATTCCATCCTGGAGAGGGACTTGGACAGGCTTGAGAGGTGGGACTATGCAAACCTCATGAAGTTCAGCAAGGCCCCGTGCAAGGTCCTCCGTGTGGGTCAGGGCAGTCCCAAGTACAAATACAGGCTGGGCGAAAAAGGGATTGGGAGCAGCCCTGGAGAAAAGGTCTTGGGGGTGTTCATAGGATCATAGAATGGTTTAGGTTGGAAGGGGCCTTTAAAGATCCTCTAGTTCCAACACCCCTGCCATGGGCAGGGACACCTTCCACTAGAGCAGGTTACTCAGAGCCCCGTTCAGCCTGGCCTTGAACACTCCCAGGGATGAGGCATCCACAGCTTCTCTGAGCAACGTGTTCCTGAGCCTCACATCCTCACAGTAAGGAATTTCTTCCTAATATCTAATCTAAACCTACCCTCTTTCTGTTTGAACACATTACCCCTTGTCCTACCACTGTGTCCCTGTAAAATTTCCCCCTCCAACTTGCTTGTAGTCCCTTTACGTACTGGAAGGCTGCTCTACGGTCTCCTCAAAGCCATCTCTTTCCCAGGCTCAACAATTCTCTCAACCTTTACTCAAGATTAAAAGCAAATTTTATAACTTTGTTTGGGTGTGTATGAAAACAGGCCTTTTGCTAGAGCTGTGTAAGAATTTATGTTTTTAATCTATGAAAGGCATACCATTTATTATTTATTTACACTATAGTTTTACACAATCAATTTCAGAAGTGCCACACAGGTTTAGACGAGCATTTCTGACAAAACACCAGCCTGCCTTTAGCCAGGATGGTCCATTTCATAGAGATGCCAAATGTGCATAAAGAACAGTGATGTGGGAATTTAATTTTAAGTAGAGTCTTAGTAATTGGTTTGTACCCTAAAACAGCGTTATTATCCCTTGGAAAGGAAAATCTTAGTCATCCACAAATTTTAATCCCCTATATATAGGTGTAATCCCTTGCTAAATCCTACTCTGTCTTTTGCCTCAATAGATGCAGAGTCAAGAAGTTATGAAGTTGCTCTATGTCAGTGTGTTTCCTTCCAGCACATCTAAGTGTGTCCTTGTGGAAGCACTACAGTAGAGGGAAGCAGCTAGGTTTAATGAAATTTGCCTTCTTAAAATGCTCACTGTTTTCCCAAGGGAATGTTTGTCTACTGCCTACAACAAAACAGCTAAAACAGAACTGTGTTCTCAGTTGTCTTTCAGTAAACTTGACTGAGACTTAAAAACCTAAGATGCTTTCTGAGAGTTTGGAGAAAAGCAAATGTTTTACAGATAAACATGTCTTAATCCTTGCTGCAGCACTATATGGAGCCTCATTATTCTACATTTATGGCCTGCTGCCACAGCTGCTTGCAAGGGAGGCAGAATTCTTCCTTGAGGGACAATCTGAGGAGCCAGCTTGCTTCTTTACGAAGAGACAGACTAAGGCTTGATGCAAGCAGAGAAGGGAGTAAAAATGAATCAGCCACAGGGCAGATTCATTAGGGCACATAGGGCAGAACTTTTATTTCACCATCAAGTTTGTCAAGACCTCACAAGACACTAATCTGAAGACAGTTGAAAGGATAAATGAATTCCTTTGCAGTCCAAACCAAAATCACGATTCCTAAGTGATTTGTCCAGGTAATAAGGAAGTCTAGATCAGAGATTAAACCTAGGAGTATTTGATGCCTGTGTCTGTTTCATCTTGGGAATCTGTTTATCATACAGTTTCTTAAAGAGAATGTTTTCTAAATAGTTACTTCATAAATGATTAAACAGCCCAAAAGAACCAAACCAGCTAACCTCCGAATAACTTCTAGTAGAAGATATCCCATTTCTGAAAGTCCAACACACATCCCAATAGCATAAAAAAAAATTAGTGTATAAGTGATACAAGGACAACATGCAAAGAATAGAATTCAACTATTATTTAGAAAAAACATCTGTTCTTTTTCAGAGTGAGGAAATAAAATCATATCACTTAATTACCATTCACTTGGAGATATTTACTATTGAAGTCCTACTAAAGCTAACAGTGATGATGGTAGGAGCAAGGCCATGCAAGCAAATACTCATACTAAACATAAATCATATCTGATATAGTCCACTCCTCACAGTCTCACAATGGCAAGAGTATAAGATCAGGTTTAGTTATAGTTACAGGGAAAGAAGAAATCCTCATAAGGTCATTTGGGCATTTGAATATATTTCAGTGCTGATTCTGATTGATTGATTTACTTGTATGACATCAATTCCAAAGCCAGGAGCAGAAGAACTATGTCAAGGACATTTTTTCAGCTACTTTTGCCTGAACATGGCAGATGGATTGTATCTTTTTTGGTGGAAGACAAGACAACAAAAGGGGAAAGAAAATAGGGAGTGGTATGTGGTTGCTTTTATGAATTCATCCAAGTTCAAACTGTAGGCACTGGTTTTGCAGAAAGAATGTTATAATGGAATAGAGGCCAGTTCCAAAACATTGCAAGTTTTGGCAGTCCGGCATGAACTCTGGCAATATAACAAGTCTCTTTGTTCTTAATCTCCCTACAAACACAGTTAAGGAAGCCACTTATTTACACAGTATGACTTATACAGCCAATGACAGTGTTAGGCCTTTTACATTACAACAAACTATATAGTTTAGAAACATTATCTGACCAGAAACACTATAATTTCCTGGGGTTCCTTGTGTGGGGTTTGTACTGCCTACCTACAAGAGACCTCAAACAACTGATACCACTTACTTTCCTTTACAGGTCCTTGCTCTGATTTCTGAGCTTGCCTCTGTGGGCACTTGCTCTGTGATGACAGGCAGCACAGAGAGGAGTGTAATCCCCCCTCGATTATGGTTTCAGCAGGGTGACGCTAACTGCTAAGCCCTCTTTCCAGTAGACAGCAGGGCTTTCCCCAGATGATGCTTGTCCTGTTGAGCAATTTGGATAGCAGATTTTGTATCCTATCTGCCGGATTTAATCTCAGCCACAAGCAGCACATACTGCTTTCACTCCTGAAACTCTCTTAAGCCAGTCTTTGTGTCAAGTTAAAATGCAAAATTTTGGCAATATAGACACTTGTCCTAGGGAGAGGATAGGGACAACTAATTAGATCTTTCAGCAGAATAAGGAAAAGATCAATTTTTAATTTTCCAGTGTAAATGACTGTGTCCCCAGAATGCTTTTCCATTTTGCCATGCGCTCTCCAGTTCCTTTTCTCCCTCCCTGCTATGTTCTGCTACCCTTTCTCATGTGTTATCCATCTAATTTAGTCTTGTAAGCGCCTTGGCTCAGGACACGTCTTTGTTTATTTTTCTGTAATATACTGCAGATATCCAGGTTTTATTAAAAAATAGATTTTAAAACCTTAAAAAATGAGGTTGGTTCATGTTTTTACTATAAACTTTTAGACAGACTTTTGTAAAAACAGCACATGAACAAAACCTGTAGTCCTAATGATATTCTGAGAGGCAAAGCCAGGAAGAGGACTTCTGAACTCCTTTGGTTCAGGCTCGTGGGGTGGGACGGAGAAAATTTTTAGCAAACCCAAAAAATTCCATCCTGAAGTGTCATGACAACAGATTCTCATCCTCACACTTCCAAGGAAAATTTCTTTCTCTTCAGTATATAAAAACTCAGAAAGAGCTTTGATAGGACTTACCTGAGAAAACCTTCCAAAGAACTTTCTTGGGTAACTGCACATAACAACTCTTTTAACATTTACATAAGCACTCCACTGCACTTACAGATTATTACAGAAGTTATGGTGATTTCCACCCTGAATAACAACACAGGAGAGCATTGTCTTTGAACTGCTAAACAGAATTTTAACGTACAAGAACATCTTGTTTTGATAGTTTGCAACATATTTGATGCACTTTGCCATTAGACATTCCTGCCTGTCCTCTGCCCATGCAACTCTACTGAAAAACACTGCTTGTACAGCCCTCTCTGAATTAAATAAATAGCTAAAAGAATAAAAACAAGATTTAAAAGTTTTCATTATGTTGTTCATTACTGCACTACAGCATTAAATGTGTACACGCTCCTTAACTGTCCATTTCCAGTCCTATAAATGCCAGCCTTGCCAGAGATCTACATGCTACAGCTTTAAGTGACAGAAAACACTTACTGTTGGGGCTCTAAGAGGCAGATCCATCAGTGTGTAGGCACTGGCTTCCGAGTCATTCCATGCACTGAAGGACTCCACAGTTTTGGTGCTCTCGGTGTCCTTGGAGGGACAAGAGATCCCCTTCTGAATGGGCTGATTATTCAGGTGAACAAAATCTAAGCAAAAACCAAGAAAGAAGAGCTGTCCTCTGAATTTAAGTCAGCCACTTTACCTTTGTGTGTGTGTGTGAAGCAGGTTGTTAGATTCTTTGGAATGGTGTGAGATCCAGTGCAGAGTTTCTCACTAGAGCTTCAGATTGCTTCAGTCCATCATCAGCATAGCAAAGGGCAGCAGCAGCAGCTTCCATTTAAATACAGGAGAGGGCAGAGTCCGCACATGCCCAGTTTGAAGCTTGTTCCATCCTGATTCCAGCTTCACTTTAATGACAGTATAAAACTGATGCTCACTTAAAAGTGCTGTTATCTGTTTTTTCCCTTTGACCAATTTATGTCTGAATTTTAATGCTATTTCCACACTATCTCTGTATGAAGACAAAGAAGTTAAAAGGTGGAGTACACTCTCTGTCTTAAATATTGGACCTTACAGTTCTTTTTCACCATATTGGTGAATTAGTTTTTGGTAGTCTGCTTTTAAAGAAGATACATGTGTACAGTTCTGCTGAAATTGTTGGAACTCAAATAGATTCTGATATTTAACAATGTGCTTGTGTGCACTTCTGTCTTGTAGAATTTAGGTCATGGCTGCTTGTAGGTCCACTTCTAAAAATAAACAAAACTTACGGATAAAACCTGACATCATCCTTTTCTGCTCTTTAGTTAAAAAAAACCAAACCAAACCAAACAAACCCACACAAATACCTTAGGCAGAAAACAGCAAGTATCCACCTGTTTCAAGAGTTACCTGCTTTCTTTTCAGTTGTGTTTAGGTAAAGTACACATGAACAGATCCTTATTCACACAAATCTGGCTTTACATTCCACTGTGCAAAGAGAGATGAATTACTGTATTCCCAGTTGAAGGCCCGTTACTGTTGTAAAGTGAAGTTTAATTGCAACAGAGAATTAAGCACAGTGTGTGAAAAAGCTCTTCTAGCAGATACTGTGCAGCCTGAGCATCACAGAATTTAGGCCTTCCTCCCACTGTCAAAATGACCCTGATGCAAGCTATTAGCTTCACTGCAGTTGGTATTAAAAATAGATGGTGTGAACTGTTCCTGGAAAGCCTTTGTGAGAAGTAATGGTGGGAACTGCATTCCCCCAGCTCTGCACACGTACCTTTCCTTAAATGAACACCTGCAGTACCTAACCATAAACTGAAGGATTGCATTTCATTGCATGAATGGGAGTGGAGCCTTTAATGAAAGGCACTCACCTATAGTGTTGCAGTTTCCCTTGATAGTCATTTAAGGAGGGAAGCCATCCCTATTGTCACCAGGCCACTGAACATTAACCAGCAGAGATGCTTCTTAGACTCTACAGGCTCTCAGACTGTGACACCCTAAGAACAGTTACTAGCAGGCCCATTATGAAAGGCAGAGAGATTTCATGGAGTGTCCCTGCCCTGCAGTGTTGGTAGACACAACCAAGCCAGATTTAAATCAGCTGTGGCAGAACTGCACCCAGAGGTGACTGAGCAACTGACAAGTTTGACCTTTGCCAATGTCTGAGATTCTATGGTCACTTTTTACAGTGTGCTCTTCCCTTCTTCTCTCTGTGTGACATCAGACTCATGAAGATCAGGTGGATGTGACATTAATGGTACGAACTACAAAAGACATTGATTGAACTCCAAATCCACCCCTCTGCGCATAAACAGTGCTTGCACTGTAAGGATGCTGCAGCAAACAATGGTGGCAGACATTTTGAAGGACAGGACCTTTTTGGAAGATAATTTTGCATTTTACTACTAAATAGTCAGGAGAGGTCATTATGGAAAGCCACAGTGTGAAACGGGCAAAGGCTCACACTATCTTCAAATGAAGCTTATCGAGGGAGTAGAGCAGAAAGCACAGAAATGATTGACGTGCAGAGAAATGAGACAGTGGGAGATCTCCATGTGTGAACCCTGTGCTCAAAGGAGTTGCTTGCAGTTACATCCTGATCTTGTCAAACTGATAAGACATAAAGTTCAAGACCTACAATCTTCAAGACAAGCATAAATACTAGATCAGATGTGGTCTTTGACTTGACATTCTCATTTTCTTTGCTTAGATCCTCTTAGTTTTCTGCTTTATGTCTTAAATTTGGACAATGCCAACACTCAATCTGTTCACATACAGCTTGTACATAAAGTTTTCCTTTTCGCTGGGTCACAGATGATTTTTCTTCCTTCTTATTTCCTCTCATCTTAACAACAAGTCAATGCACTGAAACTATTTCATTTCC
Organism: Edolisoma coerulescens; assembly: GCA_013397115.1. Taxonomy (NCBI): domain Eukaryota; kingdom Metazoa; phylum Chordata; class Aves; order Passeriformes; family Campephagidae; genus Edolisoma; species Edolisoma coerulescens. The sequence continues at coordinate 2,195,644 of VWZW01000242.1, read as the reverse complement.
AGTTAGCCTGGAAGCATCAACTTTTTTGGCGTTTTTAGGGGAGCCTGTAATATGTTTGGCAGAGTCATCAAATCATGGAATAAATAAAATTTTTTTAAAAGTCAATTAGACATTATAGAAGCTGTCTGTCTTCTTGCTTCATTAGATTTGGTGTTAATGTACATGCCTTTGCAGAGAGATTACTTTGATTAGTTCAGCAGTTCCGGAGAGTATATTATGAAAGAATATGCAGTGTAAAGGAGAGAAAGGAAATTTTCCCACTGGGAAGCAGATGCTAGTCCAAAGAGGGCTACTCATTTGGTATCCTTCCTTAGCCTTAGGACTCTGCTTCTGTGAATGCTAGGCACTTGCAAGCTAGGGAAATTATTGCTGAAAATTGGACCCTAACACTCAGATTCATGGCCAGTGGAGATGTTCTCATATGGTGGCAGTTGTGTGATCCTTTATTGTGGCCAATTGCTAGAGGCGATTCAGCTGCCCTGTTTTATGTGTGATGATGCAGCTTCCATGCAAGAAGAGGAATCATCCTAGAACAGTACAAGGTGTGAAGTATGAGACATCTCATTCTCTGTCCCTAGGGCTTGGGGAGTCAAAGACACATAGCAAATCATCCACAAAACGTCTTCCTCCCAGTTTTGCTTTGCTTTATATGCAGTGTTAAACCAGAGAGAATAGTTCTAAGTATTCTATTGAGCAATAATTGTTTTTCTTTATAGTTAGGCTATTTCACTTGAAGTTATCAAAACATTAGACTTGTGGATCTGGAGGGAAATTTGGCCTCTCTCTCTCTGTCCCTTGTTTATTCTCTACCAAAAGCTTACCTCAGTTGTGTTCCTGGGAAGCCTAATGGAGAACACATACCAGTTTATGACCCAGGTACTTTCCAAAGGCAGCAGCTCATCCTAAAGCTTTCAAACGTTTCTGCCACAAGTTTTGTGTGTGAAACACACAGAAAGTTTACCTGGTTTATGGCCCAGGTCTGAATTGCCCTCCAGTCACTTCTAGAAAAAGGAAAACCTGCCCAGCATTAATCTCTCAGGATTCTGTCACATTGAACTGTGGTGAGAACAGCCTTCCCACCTTGAGAGTCCTGCCTTTGGCTGGATGCCAGCTGCCCACCCAGCTACTCCATCCCTGCCCTCCTCAGCAGGATGAGGGGGGAAGGAGAAAATAGGATGGAAAAAACCTGTGGCTCAAGATAAAGGCAGTTTAATAAAACAAAAGCAAAGGCTGTGTGTGGAAGCAGAGGAATAGAAAATACTTCTCTGCTTCCCATCAGCAGGAGTCGGCCAGCCACTTCCCAGGAAGCAGGGCTTCGGTAGGCACAGCAATTATTCCAGAAGACAAACATTGTCATAACAAATGCCCCCCACCTCCTCCTTTCTCTTAGCTTTTATTGCTGAGCAGACATCGTATGGTATGGACTATCCCTGCGGTCAGCTGGATCAGCTGTCCTGGCTACGGCCCCTGCCGAGGTCTTGCCCACCTCCAGCCCACAGGCAAGAGGGGAATGTTGGAGAGACAGCATTGCTGCGGTGCTCAGCCACAGCCAAAACACCGGGGTGTGAGCAGCACCTTTCTAGGGACCAACACAGCACAGCCCAGGGAGGGCTGCAACGTGGAAAATGAGCTCCAGCTCAGCCAGACCCAAGGCAACCTCTTGCTGCTGATAATTTACTTCTGTTCACAGCTTTTTATAAATTACAGGCAAAAATAGCAAAAAGACCATGGAGTCTGGGACCCTTCCAGGAAACGGAGAAAATTGTCTAACAGAAAAAGGGAAAGATAATGCCTGGATAGAATTTAATTAAAGTCCAAATGAGTATAAGATTTCTTTCACAATGATGGGAAAAGAACTCATTGTCCTCTTCTTTGGCTGGGAGCTGTGGGTGGAATTAGGTTTTAGCTCATCTACAGGAATACAGAGTGCACTGCAAGAACAGGTAATCTGCTGCCTACAAGATAAACAGACTGTTTTTGGGAAATGCCAGGAGAGTTAATAGATGAGGGGCATGGTCAGTGAGGCATTAATGATTTTGAGACATCTTTACAAAGGCTCACCTGGGTTTCTTTAAATTATCTGAAAGATCACCTAGGTTTCCAAGGCCAGCATGAGAAAATAGGAATAGACTACTCAGAAAGGGGAAAGGTAAATTCCCACTTCTCTTTGAGTGCAGACACGGGTCTGGGGTTCGAGTTACCACAAAGGAGGCATGCACAAAACAAAGTTGTTGGGTATTGTTAATAAGTTGAGTGATTTTATTTTTTTCCCCATTGTGATGTGGGGAATGATAGTGACAATTCCTGAAAACATCTTGGGGAAGACAATTCTCAATGCTCAAAATATGCTCTGCTTGCCCTCTAGGCATGCTAGGTAATCCTATAAGTGATGGGATAAAGGGAAGAACTATTGATTTTTCATTTGGGTGTCCATCCATTTGCAGTATCTGCCTTTCAAAAGGCAATATCACACTGTAAAATCTGAGTCCATAGCAGCCTTCCCTACACAGTCTCCCCTGTACAGTGTGAGCCCTGGGTCTCTGGTTTGGTATTGCTTCTCAGTGGCTGCAACATCTGAAAACGTGTTTCTCTCAGAAGCATTTTTAGGGCCCTCTTTTTGTACTGGTACCTGCAAAAAATGTATCTGCTTAGATATGCAGGTGAAAACTGGTTGCTCATTTTACACAAAACTCTGGTTTCAACCATCTGTGCTCTTTTTGCCTTTTAACAGCTAGGATCTGTCAGAGGGGAGCTCTCTCACTTCTTAGCTGTTCTCAGAGAGTGTACTGCAATTTTGGCACCCCAAATAACAAGGCAGGGAGAGAGTTGTGTGATATATATCTTTTGTGTGCTCTATTAATCATAAAAATTAAATTTAGTTCTTCATGCCTGCAGCAACTTGGCAAGGGGACAGGAGGCAAGAAGACCCTCTGTAAATAAAATTGTTAAACTGAGTACAAAGTTCTGTATGGCCTTTCATGGGAGCATACTCTTGGGATTACTCAAAAATCAATAGACAAAATAGAAAACAGTAAATCAAATCAACATGGTTTCTGTTGTGCTGTAGAAGTGAATAATTTACCTCATGGGTAGTTCTAATTTTGTAGGGTAGCCAAGATCTATGGTGAACAGCAAAGGCACAGACTGTAGGGTGCAGCCAGCAAGAACTAACACTGGGCTGTTCAGCCCCACAGCAGGAAAGGGAGAATCCCAGGGCTGGGCCAAGTACACAAGAGCCAGACCAGAAAGGATGGTTTAGAAAAGTCCCTTCAAACACAAGATTTTTTTCTAATATTTAGCAAAAACAAAATCTTTTCCACTGAGATGAAAAGATTCTATCAGTGACCTCTCCAACAATCTGAATGTTGCCCTGTAAATGGCATTAGGCTGCAAGGCACAATCCAGCAGCTGCTCTGCCTTAGTTCCCCCCCACTTGTATTTCCATCTTACTCTGGGGGCTTATGGCTTCAAGGACAGGTAGCTTGAGAACGTCAGCCCACCTCTGTTCCTCTTGTCCTTCCCCACAGAATCTGAACACAAAGTAGTTCACAAAGCTCTCAAGACCAGCCAAGTTGGATTTGCAGTGCCTCAAAAAAAAGCCTCTTAACCCTGATTTATGGGCTGAACTCTCAGATTCACCCTTCCCCATCTCCTGTGGCTTATCCTCTGTGCAAAGCCTATCCTTCTCCAAGGAACGCTGGTTAGCCGAACTCTTTTCAAACTATTTCAGCTGGAAGCTTCCCTACTTCCAGTTCCCAAATAAGAGCTCTCACCTTCTCACATCTGTGAACTAAAGCCGATTGTGCCGGTCCAGTTTAATGCCTGCTGTAGGCAGGGAGAAATCACATTTAAAAAAAATTTGCTGTATCATTGCAGAAAAAAGAACCTCCCCATCTTTTTGGCAATAATTAGATACAAAACTTAAAGAAAACTTCCCTTGTTACTCTCTTGCTATTAATAAACCATATCTCTATCACAGACAAGTCAGTTGACAGTGGGCTGAAATGTAGGGTCAGCACATGGTGGTCTCTAAGCTGCTTTGTCATTTTTGCTGAAAACAAGTATTATGAAAGATTTGCTTATGCAGCAGAACTGTGTATTTCCCAGCTACAATACCACTCCCGTAAGGGGAGGATTACTGACAGAGAAGGGGTGAGAAATAAAATTGCAGAGAAAATGTATCAAGCATTTTTCCCCCTTCTGACGTGCTGGCTGCCATTAGAGGTGCACACAATGGCCAGTGGCAGACAGCAGTGCTGGGATTTGGTCAGCAGGGGCAGAGAGCTTGTACTGCTTACAGCAAGAACTACTGGTACCATTTGGTTTTTGATTGTTGGTTTTTTACTCCCATCTGCTTATGTGGTAGTTACTTCTGAAATAGAAAGAACTCAGTGACTCTCATGGGAGGGGCTGCAGAAATATCTTGCTAGGTAAGACAGAGGACAGTCATGGAGACAGCCAGATCTCTGATGAATAGATTAAGGAAAGAGGAACAGTATGAAGCAATTTGTACCCACACACAGCAATCAAAATGAAAACCCTGACATTTGAGAAATAATAGTTCATGATAACCAGAGGGTAAACAAATTGTGGTGTCATTTGATATTAAAGAACTATCATCTTCCTCCTTAGATAATAGCACTGTTGTCCACAAATGATCTGCAGAGAATACATATGCTGCCCTGATGGCTATACAATTATTTTTTCTGGCACATACTGTCTGTCTTACAACATCCCCATGAAAGAAATCCTACCGTTTCTAGAAATACCATCAGTGGTTATGTATGGGGAAAAAAGCAAACCACAATTGTCAAGCCACTGGTGAGAGAAAATTCTGTTGGTGCACTAAAATAAGCAGGCATCTCAACTCTCAGCAACTCCCAGTCATTGCAGGTGCCCTGTTTTGCTGTTCTAGACTGCACTGTGCCCAGTGCTTTCAGGAATTGGGGCAGGATGAGAAGGAAGAAACAGACCACTCACTAACATCACCAAAATTTCAAAATCTTCTATTTGAATTGTTTCTATAAACAGCCTGAAGAGCGAGTGAAAATTAAAATTGCCAGAGAATATTTTAGCTGAGTCTGTATGAGATTTCAGTGTCCTACACAAAAGAAAAGGGCCAGCAGTAGCCTGCACCAAATTCTGCTTCAGCTGCAACAGTGTTCAAGATTTGGGCAGGATTCTGTAATGGCCACTGAGAACAGAGACATTATGAAGAGTTGGTCCCTGCTGCAAATTGAAACTCTTCACACAAAGTCTGAAATCCAACAGACCTAATGCTTAAGCTAGAGCAGAAACCAGTGCAGATCTACTATGAGAGCTTCTCAGTGTACAGAAGTGTAAAGCCCTATGCCTGTTTCTTTATAAACTCTTCTGCTAGAGCTGTCATCCAGCCTGTTATCACCGTGGACTCTGGTTTCCCAAGGGTCCACATGAGGCCTCTAAATGAACAGATTCTTCTTTGTTTAGCTCTGCAGTGTGGCCTTTATTAATACCTACTCTGCTAAATGCCTCCTCTGGATCCTCAGTGACTTCTGTTTCAGTTGCCATGACATCCTTTTTCTCCAACCTTAATTAATGGAAAGTACAGGGCAGTTATCACAAGGTTGCAGACAGGATGCAAGTGTGCAAGTGAGACTGTGTTCAACTTAGTCTAAGCCCTTTTCATTTTGATCCTATCCTCTCCCAGCTCCTTTCTGTAACTGTTTTTGCCCTGCATCCCTTTCTTTGACAATCCTCCACCCTTCTTTTATATATTCTGGTTTTCACTTCTAAAAGCCTTGATAGATTCTCTATCTCCAGCTTAGCTATCATCTTTCAGACAGCTCTGGCTTGCCAGCTCTCTCATCCTGTCAGCCAGTGATGCCCATTTCCATCATTCCCTGAACACAGTTTCCACCATGCACGATTTGCTTGTCTCCATGCAGTTCTGCATGCTGGTGGCAGTGGCAATAAGAGACATTAACAATAGCTGGGCTGCAGGCACACACAACCTGCTGGCCATATTGACTCCACCAACTTAGATTGTCTGATTTTATCTGCCCCTTTCCTGCCAGTGCACCTCCATTTCTTTTCTCCTTGTACTTGATAACAAGCTCTTCGGAGCAGAGACTTTTTATTCTATGCTAGGATCATGTTTTGACTTGCTTAACATTTCTAAGCATCAGAGTAATGCAAATGTAGTGGACTTCCATTTTCTGGTAATGCCATGAATTCGCTTAACAAATATACTCTGCTTAATTTTTTTGGTGATGAACTTGTGAATAATTCAGTATGACTACAAGAAAAGTCAGTGTTCTGTTTTAATAAAAACATGGACAGCTGAAAATGGTTTTCAGAGTTTAAAAAGCAAAAGAGCAAGCCTTCTGAATAAACAAACATCTCAAAAGCAAACCTATATGAAGTGATAAACACTGGCACCGATCCTCAGAAAGTCAAACTACAGTTTCTCACTTTAGTTTTGTGATTCTGCCTACTCCCTTCAGAACTGGCATTCCTGCTCATGGCTTGCAGATGATGTTGCAAACCACAAAAACATAATTGGGTGATAATTCTGCTGCACAGCAGACAAACATAGACAAACATGTCATCTCTACTTACTGTAAGAATTTTTCACTGAAATAATATCCTGACATTCATATATGTGATTGGGAAAGCTGGGCACTGCACTCTTTCTCCTCTTTCAGATGGCTACAAATGTGCTTGAAAAAAGAAAACACATTAACAACACAGAGCCTTGAATATGGGCTTGAGTCCCCAGGACACTTGAGCAATTTTGCACACCACCATAGAGTTTCCTTCTTGTACAAACTGAAAGTTAAGGATGTCACTGGTAGGGAATGACTGACCTCTCCCTGTGTAATAAACAAGTGGATTCATGATGAGGAACATCAGATTTATCCAGGCCTTATCTCACTCCCAAGTGAATGACTCAGCTACTTCTTTTCTTAGGGAGAAAAATTAATGTGCTCTTTTCTAAGCAGAGTTTCAGTAATGGGACTTAAGACCACAGAACACCTCAACAAAAAATGGACATTTAGAAGCATTTCTCCCTGATCACAAAAACATTTTCTTTGTGTGTTTCTATCCCTTCTTGCAGCTTCAGTTACAAAATGTAATTTAATAATTATTCTTATCCTCTTTTTCCACCCACCAAATCAAAACTCTATATCAGACAAAAAGTTAAGCCTTTGCCCTTAATACACATATATTTTACTATACAAATGCATTGCTGCTGCCTTTGACTCAAGAGGTGAAAATGCTACTTTTTTAGTGTTCATTTATAGTAACTAATTGTCAGGGAGAGGAGGTAAACAGAAATACAGTCACTTCTGTCTTCACAAATTTAAATGAAGCTCAACACATCCTAACCCTGCAATCACTACAAACTCCTGCTATTATATTCCTGACTATGGACATTCTTAAAAGCCCACATAGTCTTCTTTGTTTTCAAATTCATTGACTTATGGCACAGTTATTTTCTTGGATTTCTTTTAGAGTGAGAGAGCAGGGCTGTTTATCTCGCAGTTCACAGAGAAACATCCTTGGGCAGCAATCAGAACTTGTAACCATCATTAGACAACTGCAGAGATCTCAGTCTGCTCTGGTATATTGCAGACAGCAAGTCAACAGTGATAATAGTTGGTTACTCCATGAACAAAAAAACCCTCATGGGAGCATTCTTAGGTTCAATACCAAAGAAACTCAAACCTATTTTCTGAGCATAAGCAGTGGAGTATGAGAATGGCCATTCTGAGTCAATCCAAAGGTGTGTCAAATCCCACATCCAGTGACTGAAAGCAGCATGCCAGGAAAGAGTGCAAGAACATGATGAGATTTCCCTAAAATACTCTTTCAGCCTCAAACAGCATGCAGCTCAGCAAATCTGTGCTTCTCAACCCATATTTCAGTGATCTAAATCAAACACTGATGGGGCTTTTGTGGGTTTGTAAAAGGATTCAGGATGTAGGTAGGAATGTAGTTTCAAGTTGTCAGTGTAAAAGTCTGGGAAAAGAAAGGCTGCAGTCTGAACCATGAAGTTATTTTGGTCCAAGCTAAATTGCTCTTTAGCTTGAGCACAACCACAGAAATCTAAAAGCTAACACAGCCTCTCTTGGAAAGCTTTGTATAATTTAAAACACAGTCATACTACAAAACCAGTTTTCAGCTCAGCTTAGCAACTCTCTTCATGATATGCAAGTGCCTTTCAAAAGAGTTGCCAGAATGAACCAGCAGAGACCCAAGCTCCCTTTCTGTCCTTTATTCTAATTATTGGTAGAAAAATTATTCCTCTTAAAATGAATTCTTGCTTCACCAATTTTAATGAAACATTTTAATTTTTTTAATATCCCAGATAGTCTTACAAAAAGCTCAGCTTTTCAAGGTTCGGTGATCAAATCTGAGATTCACATTCTAGAGAAGTGCCTGCACCTGAAGCACCCAGACTACTTGAAGATTTAGGAACATGGTTTTTGTATAAGAACCAGGCCTAAGAATGGAGAGGCTGAACAGAACTAAAAATCTAACACAGTAATGCAACATAAACAGTCACTATGCTGGGAACAGTTTCTAATCACTGCTGTTTCTCAGGCTTTCCTTGTACTTTTATGGTGCTTCTGAATTTCTTACCTTTGCTTATTAGACATTACAGCAGTAAAAGACTCATCATGATTGACTGAGCAGAGAAAAATAACGAAGGGGAGACTATTAAAAAACTATTTTTCATTCTCCAACTATTCTACAGGGACCAGGTTCTTAATTTTTGGTAGCCAGTAGAGTTATGGATGTATGAGAAACATCCACTCATAGGGAGATGATTATTTTAATCCTTTAATGATCATCTGTGCATGTGCATTTTGGAGCCCTGGTTCTGGAACTTGACCTATGTATTTATTGTGAGGTCACTTGACGTACTTTTCTGAAAGCACATATGTAGGAGTCAAAGATGCTGGTGATCTTTTGTGCAGAGTATTTACCTAACTAAACTCTGAGGAATAATTTGCAATTTGCTTTCTTATAATTAGAATCGTATGAGGCAGAAGATTGACACTGTTTAAATTCAGGCTACAACTTACTTATTTACCAAAAGATATAAACTACTCAGTTTATTTAAATTAATATTTATCTTTTTCCTTCACAGGAAGGAAAACTTTTTTAACCACCTGTCTCCAGCTGAGGAACCTTCTGCTCCACTTCATACAGAGTGCTTCACTCTGTCTCCTTGCAGAAAAATAATGGCTAATAGGTGACAGGTCTAACAGAACACCACCACCCAGACACATGAAACCAGGTACATTTAAAACTTCTATAACTCTTCTTTTACAATCACCTGCACTAACTTTTATATGAAAGTCCCAAGTCTTAATTCACACAGGCATGTGATGCTTGTGTTTCTGTCCCACAGCTGATGGAGGTGGTACGTTCTCAAAACTGAGAATTAACTTGACTGACTGAATCTTGCAGACATTTGTTAACCTGGTACTGAGGAAGATTTCCCCGAAATACCATTTAAGTACTTAAAAATCCCTGACTTTGAAATATGGTGTAGATTATCAGTGCTGAAAGTGAAATATGAAGTCAAATTATTATAGCTGTGCAACAGAAATAGTGAGGGACTTAAAAGTGCAGGTGATAAACTATACACTCTATTAAAGAGTAAAATGTCTGTAGTCTACCAGGACATAAGCTATCAGACAGCTATAGAACAGCATGCAGAAAACAGCCAAAGATATATAACCTGTACTGAGCAGAGGTGCTAATGACTGAAGTCTAGGTATTCAGCATACAAAGTAATTCAAAAGCGCAGACTAAACGATAGCTAGAAGAACATACCATGTAATAAGTTACTAGTTAAAAAGATAACAGGAGCCAAAGTTCATAGTCTTTGAATTTAAGAGGCTAGAGAGCTGGATCTGGGTTTATGGGGCTTTCTCACAAATCCAAAGCACACCCTATTGCCCTGCATGAATCGTGAGAAATCCAGCACCAAGTTATCCCATACACCTGGGCACTACAGAGAATCTGGAACCTGGGAGTGGTGGGATAAGGAGCTGCTTCAATGACTGAAGAGCCTGCACAGCGCCAGCAGCAGCTCGTGATCCCTGGGGAGCAGGAGCAGCCATGGGTGGAGTCAGGCTCTGGAATGAGCAACACACATGAAACACCACTCCGTTAACATTGAAAAAACCACTGCTACACGTGCATGAGTTTCCCATTTCTGTACTACTTTATACTTTCCAAAGTTTAGTGCAAATTTCTCTTACAGAGAAGGTAGATGGAAAGCACCTAACATTTAACTAAGTATTAGAAAAAACATAATAAAGGGGACAGACAAGAGCAGAGGAAGGGATGGAGTCAGTAAGGAACTGACCAAAGCAAGCAGTAAGGTACCATTCATCTAACAGAGGTGCCAGTCCTTTACTCTCTAGGAACAGAAATAAATCTGCTTACAGCATTAATCAATAATGCCTGAAATCAATAATACATAGCAGACTAATGGAACTGAAAAGTCATTAGTGGCATGAGAAGGTTACTTACTGAAAGCAACCTGCATAAACATTGACATTAGCACTAGTCAGGGAATGGACAACCTTGCCTGTGCAAAACCCAATATTATATCTTCAAGTGACATGAAAAGAAAATTCTGGGGTTTTGGGGGGTTTTATTTGCATGAAAAGAACTGTCAAAATAAGTCTCTTGATAGGTCCCTTTCAATATTTTTTGCCTGAAGCTTCTAAACTAAAAATATCTTTGTTTCAAAAAGGTTATGAGAGGATATTCAGGGTTTTTTCAGGTTACATCAGTAAAAAATATCTAGTTGAACTGTTTTTTGCTAAGAGACAACAATTTAGAAACTGTTTAATAAAGCACTAACTAGCACCAGAAGTTAATATGGGAAGTAATGAAATACAGTAACTGTGCCACGTTGCTATCTTCCCCTTTAGCTATGTGAAAAGCAAAATACTTTTATCTATTTTATCTAGAAGAAAAGGCTGTTCCATTTCAGGAATGTTTTGTTGCAGAGTTATTCCTATTCTTGAGACAGAAAGAAAAGAGCTGCAAGTGCTGTTGTAAGACTAGTAAGTCAAATGCATCTTGTATAAGGAATACTTAGTGACTCGAAATATGTTAATCCTAGTAATGTTTCTGACGTAATATTTATGTGAGAGGATTACAGATTTGTAAAGCAAGTATATCACAGGAATCATCTCTACAAAAAAGGGACTCCTCTGAAGAGCAGCTGAACTCAGACAAGGATGGCCTTTGAATGTCCAAAGCAGATGGAAAAGGTCTCTTGCCGGTTTTGCTCACCAAAAGACTGATATCCCTAGTAATGAATAGTACACAAGGAGAAAGGGAAGAGGTATCTTTCTCATTGCCACCAACCACAAAGGAGGAAAACCAAAGATAGTTTTCTGGAAAAACTGAATTCTGAAATTCGGTATCAAATATTTCTTAAAGCAACCAGCAGATATTTGAGACTTCCAAAATTTAATGCAAATGCTGATCATGTTACTTCCCTCCTCATTCTAAAGATTTATTAACTTCAGGCCCCACTACTAGTTTACTTCCCTTTGTTTTATCCCTTTGGTCCTTTCTTTTTGTGTCTGTGTCATTTCCTTGAAAGGCAAGTTAAAAACTAAACTATCTGGAAATAGCAAATGAGGTTAAATCACAGCTAATGCAAATTCTATTATTACAACTGTTTTCAAAAACTGGGCAAGTTTCCAGATATAGATGAAAAGGTATAAAATAAGATTGCAGAAGGTCTGTAAGAACCAGTGTGATAATATAACTGGGATCACTTAACTCTATCAAAACCTAATAATGTTATAAAGCTTATGGTAACTGAAACTAAAGCATATGCTAAGTCATCTTGATTTTGTTTATGTATGTGGCAGATTAAGGCATAACTAGTCTTAACAGCCCCTTTGTTGGCCAGGAAAGTAAATATTAATATGATAATTTCACTAATGAACATAGAGCCTTGCTAAACAAGTGAATAATTAACAGCACTCAATCCCTACCGGTCTGACCAGAGCCCACTGTGTTAGACTAAGGCACACTGGTAAAAGCAAAACTCTGAGGCGAGTTCTCAGTCCCAAGAGCTCCAGCCACCCCTGAACACGTGCTCAATCCCACCACAGTAGACACTGGAGGGGTTGGGTTCTTTCAGGAGTTTGTATAGGAAGAGAAGAATAACTTTTTACAGCATTGTACACACCAATCTACGAGTGCAGATGTCATCCTGGGGGCTGGAGTCCTTCTGAAAAGAAATTGAGTGTAACTAGAAGAAATTAATAGTAAGATGGCCTCCTAATATTACACTCATTATTATTTAAATGGTGTTTTGTGAAAGCTTGATTGTTCAAGCAATAGTTCATTTACCCAGCTTACACTGCTCTTGTTCCACTATAAATATTGCCTTAGTGATGAAGTATTTTTTTTGTCACCTTTTTCACCTTACTCTGTTCTTCTCATCCCAATCAACATTTTTTTTCCTCCCACCCTTCATTCCCTTCCATTTTCCCAAGTTGTATCTCTCATTCATTCCATTTTCTTACTTATCCTTTTTTCATTTCAACATCTTTCAGTGCTTGAGGAAGAACAGTTAGTTTCATCAGAAAATGGAAAAGCACAAAATTAAGCTATTTTTCTTAACAGGGATCCATACCTGCAGCAAACTAACATGGGATAGTTATTTCTTGGAACAATTACAAGTTTCACAGCAGCCAGTCCCACTCTAATTCTGTGTTCAAGAGCTCTTTGCACACCCAGCAGGCTAACAAATACACAGACTTTTTAACAAGACCTTTAAAAAGCTTTCACTGAACTATTTGGTGCAGACTTAGGGGCATTTTTTTTTTTTAGGAAATGAAGGAAGCCTCCTTTGAGGAGAATGACATTACTTAATGATAAGATGAAAACAAGAAAATGTGGCTTTCTCCCCCCAGAGTAAAGGTACACTACTGCACGTTGCTGCATATAATGCACTAGTTGAATTAATATAATTTGGAAAAGCCTATGCTTATTCTGAAAAAAATCAACAGTTTAAAAGAAGTCCATGCCCTGTACTATCAGAATATCACTATATAGAATTTATTTTATAGATACAGCCATTTTGTTAAATATATGTTGACCTGGTTATTTGTAAATTAGTTCCAGAACAGCATAATTCTGCTTTTAGAAACTAGACAAGGAGAGTGGGAGGATTTTCTTTACACCAATAGCATTAAGGTGAGCTTGGTGAACTACTATGGAATCTGTTTTACAATCTAATACAGTCTGTTGAACACTAAACAATGAAACTAGGTTTTGCTCCTTCATTTGATTACATTGTTCCAGCAAATGCAATCACAGAAAGATTAACTACCTTCTGAGATAAGACACAGGGCCCAGCCAGAGGCAGCCGTTAAAGTTTCATATCTGCTTCACAAGCAATTAACTGTGTCCAAGTAAGCAGTGTCTTATACAGAAGAGATGGGCAATAGCTTGCTCTGCATGAAGGAAGAGAGCTAATTTTGATTTCTTTGAGTACAGTTTCATTTGAATAGCTATTGATTTTTAACATGAACACACTGAGAAGGCACAATACCTTTCCTTACAACCTATTTTCACAAAATAGGGTGTAAGTAAAAAACTACAGGGCCTTTTTCCCATCTCTTCTGCAGCAGCATGCCCAGTGTATATTTGTTATATTATTGGAAACATCTAGGGTTTTTTAAGTGAAATGATAGCTCCAACTAAGAAAGGCTTTCTGATATAATACAGCACAAAGCATTTTAGCAAAGACCTCTTTCTTGAGTATCAGTTGTGATGAAAGATATAGAAGAGCCTTTTGTAAAGAGAGAAAAGTAATCTTCTCTGGTTGAACTTGTCTTTTACCTTAACAGAGCCTGTGGAGGTCCAAGTTTCTCAAACTTATCTCCCTTGGTTCTGCTTTGGAAGTAATGTTTGATATAGTCTCAGTTGTACACCGCTTTATTCCCCTACTACCACTTGGTCTAAGCAATTCTTAGTGCTTGAAAAGCAAGTTACACCATGACTTGCCTACTGTTCCTTAATATGATTAGATTATATTATCTGTTAGATTCTGGTTAATCACTAAGTAGATCTCTAGGACATTCAATTTTAAAAGAAGCACTTACTCTTTCTGTTACTGCAAGCCCCATGCTCTAGTGTGGCTGAAAATTGTTCAGGTATTATGAAAAAATATCATATGATTTTTCTAGCCAGCTTATCAATTTGACTACAGCAAGAGGAAAAAGCAGCAGCAAAATGGAGAGAAGACTGAATATTCTGACAGTAATGATCAGGAGAATTGAGACATATAAATGTGAAACATGAACCACCCATGAGGAACTCACTTCGTAAGGAAGTTCCTCAGTTGGGAGCTGCAGAAGTGAACAGTCTGGGTCATCAGAGACAGACTGAGAACCATTGCTATAACCCACAGGAAGCATCAAATTCCTGCTCTTAACATACTACAGTATTGCCCAATATAATATGCAAATTTTAATTAGCAAAGACAGCAGCAGTCAGTCTGTTTGTCAAGGGTCCTGGGGCACTGCCACAAGACTAGAGCCATACAAGAGAGACCAAGTAACAAAAAATTAAGTTTGAACATGAATAGCCTTTCCTAAACAGAGCTTCATTGCAAGGGCTCTCTGACTTAAGCTTAAGCAGTAGAAATAATTCTCAATTACATTTACCAGAAGCAATTTTTAGGTGTAATAAATCAACACAAGGTAACACACATCGCTGGTTCCTACTTGGTATGTGCCACAAAATTACAAATTGAGAAGACTTGTACAGACTTAGTGACCCCTGGTACCTTCATCTCAACCCTGAAATTCAGAGTTGTTAACTAACTCGGGGAAAGCTTACTTCTCCCAGTCTTGAGAAGTTTAAGGATCACAGCAAATGCTGAGATTGCTAGTTTGGTGCGTACCAGGAGGGATAAAATTGTTTATTTACTTATCACTTAATAGCAAATGCCCTTGCTTTAAGCTATTACAGAATTAATATTTTATCTCTAGAAAAAGGATTAACACCAATTTGAGTTTCATATAAGAATCACTGCAGTTTATACAACAGTGATTTCTACTGTGAATGAGAGCTTCGCATATGTAAATAGAAGAATACTTTGCTAATGTATTATTGAAAGCACTGAATATGAGGCTTTGAATGAAAATTGACTTAGTATTTCTAAAAAAGCTGACTGCAATAGTCTGAGCTAGTTTTCAAAGTTCCCTAGGAGCAAGGATCACAGGATCAAGATCTTTTCACATAAAATGTTTTTAGACATAGATCACCAGTGGAAGTATTATTGAATTAAGCCCATTCATAAAAGCCTTGCCAAGTTCATACCACTCGTTTATAAATGTAAAAGAGCAGAAAAAATACTCAAAGTTTGATTTTCAGCAAGTAAAACTGGTGTAAAAAGCTCTCTATCAGAAAACACTGAGGGTCAGCACTGGAAATCAAACACAGCCACACAACCAGAAGAACAGAGACCTCCACCAGCCAGGGTCCAGCCCCACCTTACCTGAGAGGCTCCCAGGTGGAGGGAGAGCAGCAAGAGTCCAAATCCACAGGCCTGCTCCCAAGGACAAGGCAGAACCAACATTAAATTGGGAAAGTATATTAGGCTATTACTTGCAAGGATAATAAGAGCAAAACATCTCAGGGAGCAGCTTTAAAGCCACAAAGCCAGAGCCAAAGACCAAAAACACCCAGACACAGCAGGGCTAGAGCCACAGCCCAGCAGCAGTCCTGCAGAGAAAAAGAAGAGGAGCATCCAGGGCTGAGCTAAATAGAGCTCCTCATCAGGAGGGGTGGGGGGGCAGCAGGTGAGGCTGGTCAGGGCAATTAGGGCCTGTTAGGTCACACCTGCTTCTGAGAGTTTGAAAACACTCTTGCTCCCCTGAGAGCAGCTGGTTTGCTAACGTTTATAGCTCTTCTTTTACCTTTTCTTGCCAGATGCACCAAGGTAAAAAGTTAAAAAGAAAGCATCCCTTTCAAGATTACAGTGTGATCACACAAGCTTAAATTACATCCCCAAGTATTTCTTGTTGCATTTTAAATTCACTATGGTTTCTCTTCAAGCTCCTGATGTGAATTATACTTAAGTGATTTTCAGCCTCTCTTTTGCTCTCTATAACTTGGACTTTAACAAGCTGTCAGATCAGATAGACATGAGGCTGTTTATGCTTCCCCTTCATTTTATCAACAGAGCAAATGAATGCTCTGAATCAAGTAGAAAACAGAGGACATGTCAACACCATACAATAAGCACCATGCAGAGGTGCTAGTTTGGATTGTGGAAACAGAATGGAGATGTCAGTACAACACTTCTTCCCAGCTAGTTACTGCTGTTGAGCAGTGCTTTTCAGTAATGTTAACTGTTCTAATTGTAGTGCTGCACTTCCTTCCATGACTTACCACTTTTAGATTCTCTGCATTGCAAAATAGCATGTGGTATAGGACACTAAAAATAATAGTGACAAAGGAAAATACGTGGGGATAATAGTCAAGAATCTGCACCAACTTGTACTCTGGGATGTCCTGATGTTAGATACACAAAGATCCCTGTATTGGGAAGGTACACATGTAGCGTGTTCTGCAAGGTGCTTTGGGATATTATGTAAAATAGCAGTTGGAGGGAAAGAGAACTGGCCACATTGATTCAAGGCTCATACTGTAGGGCTCCTGCCATTCTCAGGACAGTAAACCAAATGCATGCTAGTGAGCACAGGCAGAGAAAAATGTTTTGAGCTGTCACAAGGCTGTGAGGAATGTGATCACATGCTGTGTAGGCACAAGTCATGTGCAGAGCCAGCTGTGCCAATAATCACTTGAAAATGAAATTGTAAGAGCAACGGGGCCTGTGATACCTGTTTGAGACAGTATAATTCCTCAAATATATCCTAGGTCTGTGCAAATACAGCGTTTGCTTAGCTGTGAATTCTCTGAAGAATTGTGTTGCATGTTTTTCCTGCTTAAGATGAATGAGAATGTGTCAGGCCTGAGTGACAAGGCCTTAATGACCCTAACTGACCTCATCTGAGACTCCCACCCACACACTCTGCCTATTGGCCCGGGAGTGCTACTTAAACTCAGGTCTTAGCCTGCATAACTTCAGTGACTACATGTCTATGTGATATGGCCTTTTTTTTCTGGTTTTTTGTTTTTTGGGTTTTTTTTTGGTTGTTTTTTTGTTGTTTTTTTTTTTGTTTTTTTGGGGGGTTTTGTTGTTGTTGGTTTTTTTTTGTTTGAGTGCTGCTCCTGGTAATGCTTTACAGCTTGCAGAAATCTTTCTGCTTTTTCTTATCTACTGCTGTTCAGGTTGTTCTTATAGTTTGTTATTTATGCAATGTGTTGTCATACTGCTTCCTAAAGGTATGGTTCTTCTTTCCTGTGTAATGAGCTAGTTTGGAGAACTGAAAATGAAGTGTAGCAAAAGCGAGTACAGGAAGCTGATGGAGGCTGAGTATGAGTGATGATAACACTCAATTCTGGCGCCTCCAGATATGTCTATTAAATTATTTGTAATTTTCTTTCTAGCTGTTCAGGAGTTGGAGGGGTTTTGGCTACTTTTACTGCTTTAGAAAGCAATTACAAGGCAATTGTTTTAGTGAGGATTCCTACTTTATTTGGTGTTTGATGGAGTCCCTGGAGTATGATAGTGACAGGACAATCCATATGGCACTGGATTATGCTGTGAGCATTTTGACTTTGTCTTACCTTAAAAGTGTGAGAAGATAAAGGTTTGTTATGGTGCACCATGGGCCAAACTGCAACTCAAATGTGACTGCCCTGGTTGCATCAGTCAAGTCCTACTGTGCTTTATGAGGGAGGCCTGCTATGCCAGATGCTTTTCTCATAAAGCACACTACTGAGAAAAGGGAAGCAATAACATTCCCTTTTCCCCAGTGCCACATTTCTCACCACAGAATGAGCTCTTTTTATTCAGAAGCTGTAAAAGACTGCAAGGGGCAAGAGGTTTCCATTCTAAGAGTGTCAAAAAAGAGGGTTTTCTCTCCTCTAAAGCCACACAGAAGAAAGAAAGGGGAAAAAAAAAGGTAGAAAGGAAAAAGTAGTATCTTTTCCTTGTAGGTCAAAACTTGGAAATGAATTAAGAGTCAAGTAAAGCTGTTCAGAAAGTCCATTGCAGAAATAGGTGCTGCCTGAGTCCCAGCTTTGTCTAGAAGTCCTGTCTGTCCTTGCTTGCACAGAAAGCTATGTTATTCTGGAAAGAAAAAAAGAAATTATTTCTGCCTTATGGCTACTACTAAAGAGGAAGTCAGTAGTAAATTGTGTGTTTGTGGGTGTGAATTTGCTGAGGGATGACCCAGCTGGAGGTAGAACTACTGCTCCTGGCTATAACTGCTTGCAGGGCTCTGATGCTGCAGCAGGTGCAGCCTGGTCAGGTGCAGACTATGGCAGCAGAAGCTGCCTCAGCAGCATAATTATGCACAACAGACCAGATGTTTTTGGCATGTGGAACCTATTTTTTAACAGTCAGAGATACTAATGATGACCTTCATAGGTGTTGTTATAGATAATATTTAAAGTGATTTAGTCAACCCTGTCTCGATGACCAGATACTCTAGAAAAGGCAAGGAAGGAATATTATATCCTCTTCTTGAGACAGAAGAGTCTGTTTTCAGTGTAGGAGTAGTGTATCAAGTATGTTTCTTTGCCATCAGTATAGAGGACAACCCTGCCATTGGGCAGGAAAATTACTTTCTTTTTCCCCCCTTACTTCTGCAGTTTTCACAGCCTTAACATTCTTCACTTTCTTCTTAAAAGTTGTCTGCAGTTTGTTGTTAAATCACTTTTGCCCCACAAGACACTGATTTTTTTTAAACAATGTTCTGTATGCTGTTTATATGATGTGTAATCTGCTGTGGAGCCATGGTTGTAGAAATTAATGTTCAACCTAAATCACCAGTTCTTCCAGTGTGTGAGGCTTGTGTATCTCAAAGGATACAGCTTTGCATTCAGCCTTCCTGCTGTTCTCTACCTTCCTTAGAGCCTTTCTTTAACCCTTTACAGGCCTTGGTGTTTCCCTTGGTCCAGAGTCTGTGAATGATCTGTTCACCTGCTCTCAGAAAGCTTTCAATTCCTCTGCTTCTGTGGTCCCTGGTGCAACACCAACACCTTGGCAGAGCAGGACCTGGCTTCTCTTCTCATGCTTTCAGTCCCCAATGCTCTGTGGAAATTAATGTCTCATACTCTGTCATAACGGGATCAGAAGGAACAGTCCTGCTCTGACAGGGAAAAAGACCATACGCAGGAGAGGTGCAGCTTCTTTATCTGGTAGACCTTTAGGTTGCAGGTTGCCATGTTCAGGTTTTTTCCCAAGGAATATAAAAGATAATAATAAAACACCTAGGAAGGAATGACAAGTTGGCTATTAACTTTGGCTAGGAGCTTTTTTTTTTTTAAGTGTTTAGGGAAACTGAAGCTAAAAGCAAGTCTCTTGTTCTCATAGCTATTTTAATCTGAATTAAGAAGTTTTTTGTGTGTAAAAAACCCTTTAGATTCATGTTTATCTTAAATGCTCCCTAATTACTGATGGATTGTAAGCTATCAAGTAAATATTAAATATACACAGGCTTTTATATAAGGACAGACACTTGCAAACTGTGGAAGGGGTAATACTCTGGAATGTCAAGGCCTGTTTACAGAGTAGCTCTTAGGTATACTTGTACAACAAGCAGAGCTGTTCAAACCTACCCAATAGAAATAATTCTCACTGATATTTGAAGCTGTTATGGGTTTATGACAGGACCTACATGGACATTTTCCAAGCCACAAATTATATAACAGAAGAGGATGGGAGCAAGCAGTGGATCTAGATGTTCAAAGTCAGCATGACACAATGCACTGTTAATAAGTAATTGACTGTAAATGCTGTTCTCTACACAAAGATTAACTGTGCTCTCTTTTGGAATACAATTACTTAACTCCTCTCCTGGAAGAGAAATCAAATGTTTGTGGGAGTCTTCTGGAGGTGAAAAAACCCCTCTTTTTCTGATTAATATAGGAATGTTTTGTTATAAAATGTATATATTTTTAAAGTATAAAGTAATGTTTGAGTAAGCTGCAGTCATCTGGTGATGAATCCCTGAGGATTGTTGGCTGTTGAGAAGGTGTAAGCTTGATCTGAATTACTGGCAAAGAAATCTGATGGTGTGGTGCTGTGCATTGGGCCAGTCTTCTGCTGCTGGGGATTTGCCTGTGAGGACTAAACCAAGGTTTTAGTCTAGTTTATTTATTCATTCATGTTTGTGCTTGCTTCCCTTTAAAGGAACTGAACCACAGTGCCTTAGAAAAACCTAAACTTCCTGCTGATTTATCCCAAGAGCAAAGTTGTGTCTAGCTGGATCAAAGCTAAGTACAGTGATGGAGACATAGCATGAGTGTATTGGTGCACCATCTGTCCAGCTCTTAAACGTGTCAGAGAAGCCAAGGTGGAAAATATAGGAGAATTAGGAAAGGAAGAGAACAAATGTGGTAAAGAGAGATGGATGTGGATGTGGAATGCCAGAGGCACAGTGAAGAGATGGAGACTGAATGAAGAATGATGATGGGAAAGACTGCATGCTTTCTTTTTGTGTAAGAGTAATGGAGAGGTGTGTGGTTTGCCAGTTTTCACTCCCTGTCTTCAGGATGCTTACAGCTATGACTGTGCAGGAGGGCTGACACTCGGCAAGAAGCTCTGTGTCCTGCCTTCCATAGCTGCTTCCTGGCTGAGATGAGAATGCTTGGCTGACCTGGAAGCCTGCAGACCATGTCTGTAGTTGCTGTACTTGATAACTGGTGCTCTTGAACCTGTGCAACTGCAGATGGACTTTGTCATGCAATCTGAGGAATGTCTGTGCCAGCAGTACTCTGAAGCCTCAAGTGAGACTACCTAATATGTGAGTGACAGTCCTCCCCTGGGCCAAGTCCCTGGAGTCCCTGCTTGCTGGGTGCAGGTACATCTTTTAGAGCAAGTGACCGGCTATTAGACAGGTCTGGCAGAAGGAACAATAGATCCCCTGATGTTAAAGAACAGCAGCTGCACAATTTCTTCAACCAGGCAAAATCAGGAGTATGCCTTGCACAGTTCTTTGCAGGACTACGTCACCTTTATGATCAAATCTCCAGAGTTTTGAAAAGGCAAACCATTAAAAGGTGAGCATTGATGGATAACCATCACGTGTTGCTCTGGACTTGCTGCTTTCACCAGTGTTTCTCTCTCTCGTAGTCTCTTTGCACTGTGTGAGAGCTGCAAGTTAACTAAATGTCACATTGTATTGTGTTGTGTGAGGTGTTGGCAAACTCTGCGGTGGAGTGGGACCAAGGATGCCAATAGTGAAACTGTTCCCAGTGAAGTTCTGTTTGCATTCCTTGTAAAGTGCTACTGCAGCTTCTGCAGGATTCAATTTCCTTTCTATTTTTGCATCATTTTCCAAGTCTGCAGTTAATATTGACTGACAGGGCCAGCTGAGAATCTTGGGATTTCCTATTACAGATAATTAAGGAAAACACTAATTGATGCACAGACAGATGCCTTGTTGTAAATTGCACTGCATGAATATCTTTGCCTTCACTGCTAATTCTGTTTCCTACTGATTACTGAATCTGACTCATTGTATAAGGTGCTAGGGGCATGCAGCAGGTTTCCAGCCAGGAGATGTGTAAACAAAGCTGCAGAGAAGCTTGGTCGTAGGTTTTCTGAAGTGTTGCTTTTATGGGCCAGTTATCTGAATTGTTCTGTACCTAAGATAGGAGAGCTTGTATTTTATGCTTTCATAATGGAGCTTGGAGAAGGACCTGGGAGAGGGAACTACATTCATCAAGGACTTTTCTAGTTCACCTTATTTATTTCCAAATTGGTGTTTGCTTTTATTTTAGGTTAAATTTAAGCTTCCTGTTTTGCTCAAAAGAGAGACTTCCATCAGGGAGCAGCAAGAATAGGCTGCTCTGCAATGTAGGCGAGCCAGGAGCTGAGGATGACATCAAGGCAGGTGTAGGAAGTGGCCTCACCAATCCCACAGGACTTGTGCAGGAAGAGCAGAGAAGGCCCAGTGGCAGCCACAGCCATCATGAGACAAGTCTGTAGTGCTGAGTTGTGTCACGGTCTAATGAGAAAGCTGAGTTGGGGTCCAGATCAGCAGGGCATGTTAATTGTCAGTGTAAACATGTAACCAAGTATTTGAACAAGCAAGTAGCTGGTGATAGAAGTACAAAGCTGTCCTCTTCAACATCTCGTGGAATAGATCTGTTTCCTGGGAGACTGGCTGCTTATCTTGTCAGTAAAAAGATCTGATAGTAATCCCTGTTCTCTAGGAAGGAATGTGCTGAAGTCTCCTGAGTCATAACTTGCCAACAAGCAGAATGGTAAATATTGATTGTAATGTCTAAGTACAATGAAACATGAGCGGAGAGGAAGGAGATCTCTGCTTGTCTTGCACCTTCTCAAGTGTCTCCTGCAGAGGGCTATGAGGCCAGGTTTGCTGAAGTCACACCAGTTTGCTCCCATCTGCCCACACTGGGTACCAGCAGGAGGGACACTTTGGCAGTTCTGGCTTTTCCAGTCTCCTACCTGATGAAGAGGTAGTTTGAGTGTGAAGGCTCAGGCAACAGCTGCCTGCAGTATAGGTGTGGCCCCCAACTGAGTTAGTAGAGTTGCTGCTTTGGTGAGGGGAAAGACTTTCCAGTTGGAAACAGACCAAACTTTCTGTCATCAAGGAAACACACAAGTATGGCTTGAAGCTGATCAGAGGTTGCCCTTCAGCAGTTCATCCAGATGAATTTTGAAGTCCTGTTTTTTCAGTGTCCAAGTTACCAATCTGAGGGCACTCTGGATGAATTAATGCTGCTAGCAGGCATGCTTAACAATAACTTCCTTGTGCTGTGGAGAAAAATACAGATTAGATTCCAGGAGTTCAGCATGAAAGATGGGAAATCAGTACAAATAAACAGGACATAAGTTTAATATAATATGAATGTACTTGGTTGAGGTTGCTGAAAGATAAGGATATGGCAAAGACCACCAACTGGGTTTTGACAGATTCCCTTGCAATACTTTCCTTTCTAGTTCTGTTGTGTCTCTACTTTTTACCTAATTTTGTAAGTTCATGTCTCTGCATGGTTAACTCTGATTATGGTCATTGTTATCTATTCAGTGAACTGCTTTTTACCAAGCTTTGCTTCCAAGACTCCTAACCCCTAAATGCTAGGGCTTGCTTAACTAGTGGCAAAACAAAGGCAATCCATGCACCTCCAAATTGCTACTAATTCCCTATATCCTCTCCCTTGGAATACTGCAAGAACAATGTCTACCCATACACACGTATTCTATTGATCTGAACAACCCAGTGAGTGCTTAGACTTGTATTTTCTGTCCATGCACTCCAGCCATCCTAACCTACAGCATCAGTGTTACACAGAATGAGGTATTCTGTGGCTCTGGTTTAGGCTCTATAATATTAAGAGAGCTGAAGTTAAAGTATTTTAATAGGTATTAGTGTGTGTGTGTGTATATATATAATGTCATTTTGAAAAAGAATATGAATCACATGGCACCTACTAGCATATGGAGTATATCAGAGAATTATAAAATAGTCCTGGTAAGAAGAGACTCAGGAGGTTTCTCATCTAGCCTCCTGCTCAAAACAGGGTCAGCTCTAAGGTCAGACCAGATTGTTCAGGGCTTTATCCTGGTAGATTTGGAAACCTTCAAGAATTGGAACTGCACAGTCTCTGGGCACCTTGTTTCCCTG
Organism: Edolisoma coerulescens; assembly: GCA_013397115.1. NCBI lineage: Eukaryota > Metazoa > Chordata > Aves > Passeriformes > Campephagidae > Edolisoma > Edolisoma coerulescens. The sequence continues at coordinate 2,171,864 of VWZW01000242.1, read as the reverse complement.
CCTGCCTGAAAAGGTTTTTCTGTACCTGCAGTTGGAATTTCTCTTGTTATTACAATTAAATTAATGTCTTAAAACAAGTGTGTTGGACTGTAGTTCAGGAGTAATGTCAGATGCAGAGCACAATGCTGAGAACATACATGGGCCACAAGGGAAATGCTGCTGATGGGGACAGAGGCCAATGTCTGTCAAATCTATTCTAGTCAGGATCCAGGGGCTCTACTCATGGTACTTAATTGCACATGGAGCTCATTGTCTGTAACTCAGGCAGAGTAGAGGCTGCTACAGAAACAGTGCCATGGCACCAAAAGTACCCTGAAGTAAAAGAGGTATTTGTAAAAGTTGTACTTGATCAAATCTTCCATACCTTGTTTTCTTGAGCAGTTTGACACATTTTTCTCCCCTGAAATTGAAGCATGATTTGTGTCTCTGTCTGCTGCTCATATCTTTGTAGAGCAGCAAAACCAGCATGAAATTGATGTGATCTTCTTTCATTGCTGCCCAAAAGGTTCTGAATAGCAACCCTGGAACAGAGTGGGCTTGTTGACTTCATTCTGCAGCTGCATGAAAAATCTGCCTCTAAGCCTGCAGCTTCAAGAAGACAGCGCAGCATCTGTTCACATAAAAGATAGCTTTGAGCTTGTCTTTTTTTAAATAATGAGAAATTTAAACTCCTGGGTTTGAATGGAAACTTGGAAACAGGTTACTTGGCTTTCCTCATTTGCCAAGGAAAGCTTTCCACTTATCTTCGACAAAGGACTGGATGGATTTTCTTCATTTTATTTAAATATTTTTGCTCTACACGTGGAAAAATGAACATCTAATTTACTAGAAGCTTCAATCCTCATATAATAATTATATTATGTGAATCTCTGTTTAGTCAAGGTACAAAATCTGATTTTTATGGGATGGTTCTTTCTATACGTACCTCTTTATATGCACTTGCTTGTCATCATGATAGCTTCCTATCAGTTTGTCAACACTGTGCACTTCACAGAAGTTATGGTTAACTGAGGGCCTGAATGCAGAGTGCCAGGGAGTAACATCTGGGCATTTAATTTCCATAGGATCATGCATAGTTCTGCTCTGATTAAGTTTAATGAATCATGTTTTTAAAAAAAATTACATTCTTGGAGCAGATCGTGAAGTTGCAATGTACTGCAATTTCTCTAATATCTCCCAATTCTAATTATGTACACCAGTTTGTAAAGCCATTATTATGGACATGTTTGTAAAATCAATGTTGAACTATCGCTTAGCAGATGTAGAGCCTGACTTCTAAAAATGCTTCTACGTGTCCTTTAGAAATTGTTGTCTTTATAGTCCAGCTTAGAAGTTTTGTTACTGAATACTGGGAGCAGCATTTAATTGGCAAGTGTTCTACCATAAAACCAAGTTGCCTTGCTCCTGTCTGTCTGCTTTCCAGTAACCTATAACAGTATTCCTGCCTGTGCAAATCTAGCTGATGTGTTCTGTCAGAAGCGATTTTTCAACTCAAACTTTGGTACTCAAAGAAAAAAATTTAAAATTGTGCTTTCTTTGTTCTGAGATGCCTGGGTTGATACTTTGAGAGTTGTGCTGATTTGGGTGGTGGGTGTTCATTGCCAGGTGGCTTCACCACTCCATAAGAGAGCATTTTTGTTTTCTTGAGACAGTTTGCACTGGAGACTGTCAGACTTAATGAAAATAGACTTTTGGACAGGAAGCATCAGTTTCTCAAAGGAAGGATTTGCAGGACAAAGAGGTGAAAACTTCTTGGCTTTGTTCAGCCATATCTGAAAGTACCTCAGTGTTAGAGATGAAACTAAGACAATTCTAAGCCTGCCAGAGGCAGTAAGGGCAAATTTCCCTAATCCAGTGGGGATGGCAAGAGCTCCATCAGTCATGTTTATTGCCAGTTGTTTGGCAAGCCTGTGGTTTGGAAGCCTTGCATAGGTTATTTCCATGTCAATTGCAGAAGGAATCCCTCAGTCACAGGCTGTCTCAAACAGAAATATTCCTGTCCATACACTGAACTAGTTCACACAATGGAGCCCAATGTAGGTAGGGAGATGTCTGGTGCCCAGAGCTGTAGTACTGCTTTTCCTTGCTGTGTTGCTTCTGCTTGTCCCAGCTGGCAACTGAGGTGTCCGAGTGTACATCATGCATATCGCATCCATTTTCTGTGGGTAAAGCCTTGCATCATGTGAGGTTTTATAGGAATCCTGGTCCCAAAACTGTCACTAAGGGAGTTTACTGATATTTATTCTCTTAAAGTGCTGGCTGAAGTTATAGTCAGAACTATCTGTATGACCTACCAGACTAACACAGCTGTGACAAACCAGTTCAGCACTACAAACATCAAGGAGGCGTCAGAAGAAAAGCCATGAGCTCAGTCAGTTGTGCTGCTGAGGAGATGTTCATTTTTGGAATCCGTGCTAAAAGGAATGCACCTGAAAGCACACAGAGAGGTACTAAATTATCTATTTTTTGACTATAGCTATATTAATGAAATACTAAGAGTAAAATTGGAAATATGTCCTAGTCTACTCCAGAAAGCTAAAAATCCACTGGCCTGTCTTAATCTACTGCTGCCATTAGCAAAATGTATGACTTGACAATACCTTCAGAGTGATAAAAATGCAGTTTCAAGTAGTTAGTAATCAGATGGAGTCAAAATGCAGTTTTGAAAAATAAACACACTGTTTCATTAACTCTAAAACCCAATTGTAGCATGGTTCATAGCCTGAGCTGCCAAAAAAATTATTAGTGATCCTAAGGGCAGGTGCATAAATTAATGCTGCTGCATTTTCAAGAAACGTTTGGTAACTTCTTTATTTACCAGTAGGTGTCACTGGAGTCCAGCAGAGAGCTATTACTGCTTTAAACATCCTTTCTGCTTAATCGAACCTTTATTTCATAGAGGAACATTCAATATTTGTACATGCTGACGCACATACAATAAAAATGAAGAACTGTGATCAATGCTCTTTCAACTGTTTTTTCCTGCCTTAGCCTCTGATAACTGTTGGTGGATAATTCAATAGTTTGAGAAAGATTTCTGATTTTTTTGTCCTCTGCAGCATGCCTGAATCTGGTCCATGCTAATAATGACCAAAGTGACTATTTTATACAAAGATGAATCCACTTAGCAGTGTCTGTATGATTACTCAGCCCTTGCCCAATCTTGCATTTGGTGGTGGGGAGAAAATGGAAAATAGAGCCAAAAGACCTAAATACTTTTTTTTCCCTCTCTTTTTTGGGACCTTTGTTGAAAATTAGAGTCTGGGAATTGAATGGGATAGGAAGGACCTGTCAGCCACAAAACAGCTCTCTGCAAGACGGAGAAAGCATTTAAGAAGCAAAATCTCCTATACCTTGCATTAGAAGACACCGCACTGTGCTGATGAAGACTGCTTAGGATTGAGCTGAAGTAGAGTGTGGAATGATTTTTTTCCTTTTGAATGAACTGTAGTTCTTGTCTGCTGTGTGTTTGCTTGACAGTTGATCAGCAAAGGTATTTTGATTGAGATGAGCTTTCAAGTATGCCTGAGTATCTACTACCTGAAAAGCACAAAAAAGCACCAAGTAGACACTGGCATGTTGTTCAAGCCACTTGGTCATACACTAAAAGATAAAAGAGGAATTATGTTTTGTTTTCCCCCAGCCATGGTTACAAGGCTTATTCTTTATGAAAACCACTGGGGAGACATTTTGAGTTAGTCAAAGCATCTTAGTTTGAGCCTGAACTCTTGCATCAATAATTCCTCCAATTTCTTTCAAATGTTTACAAAAAAAAAAAAGACTGTGCTGCACAATAAACATTTATCTCAGAATTTCAAGGTCACAGATCCAGCAGAGAAGTACAGCATAAGGAGGCTGCCTGCAGGCCAGTGTATTATTAAAATAATAATGTGGTTTTAGACAGTAAATGCACTGCCTGCTCTGTTGCCCTTACATGTGGCTGATCCAGTAATGAGTCATTTCCATGACATGTCTAAAGAACCAATCAATGCACAGATGTTTTTAGCCTTTTTTTATCATTAGCCACTTTTCTGAGTGTACTCTGCCACCACTCATTACCAAGCCCTCTATTTCATGCTGTGGTGTGATCTTTGCTCATTTCATGGGACATGGCTGCATCGTATACAGGGAACCTTAAGTGAGAACAGGTTTGAAAAACTGGCACAGTGTAGCAGGGTCTTGTGCAACAGGCATTGCAGCTTTCTTCGTGGTGCTGTATTGTCATCTGAGTAAAGGTGAAAGTAATTTGTTCAGGGCTGTATTCTGGCAGGAAGCTAATGAAGTCACTAACTGATATTTTGTTGCCTCCTACATTCCCATGAGGAAATCTTCATTTAATTCTTTTTTCAATTTTCATTTTGTCAGTTTAATTTGCTAGCTAGTACATTAATTCTGTCATGATGTTCAGGGACACGTCCATCCAGACCTCATTAGTTGCATAAGTTTTAATTCTCTGTGGATTTTCTTTTCCAATTGTAGTTGATGTTGCTGTCCTTTGTAGCATTGCTCACAATCCTCAATGGCCACACATCCTGGTTCCAGTGTACCAACAAATTTGTTGACCTGATATTGCTGGGGTTTCATGGTTTGTAACTGCTGCAAAAGTGCTTAGTTACTGGCCTCTTTCTAAAAAGAAGCAAGTACTTGGGAAATACAAAGGTGAAAACAAAACTCTTGTAAATTAAAGCTCAAATGGTAATGTTACAGCATCTGCACGTGAGAGCCACGTGCAAACCCAATGATCAAAACTAAGAGGACAAAGGAAGATAAAGCGTTGGTCACATACCTGCCCTTTTTAAAAGATGAAGGAAGCACAGTAGCAAAATAAGGAACACAAATGGCTGTTCCCCTATTGCTGGAGGAGGAATAGAACAGGACAATGACAGTTGCACCAATGCACTTGTTATAAGAACCAATTTCTTGTTGGGTTCCCATGTTTTTCTTTCCCCAACAAGCACTATGTTGGTGCACTTTGGTAGCTTTCCTTAAGGGCTGTTGCTGTAAAGACAGACAGAAATTCAATAATAATGTGAAACAGTAAGATCTTAAAAGAAGTCCAGAAAAATTCAGGAAGAAGGAAAGGTTGATATTCAGTCTGGTTGTCCTACAAGGCTGCAAGATATCTTAGGTATTTGAGAGAGACAGCACCCTTTTATTCCTTATAAAACAATGGGAACTTGCTTTGTTCAAAGGACAGAGGAACCTAGACTTTCTGTGTGGATTTTAAAGTGAGGCTGCATCCTTACTACAAATGCCTTTGTTTTGGGTTTTTTTTTTTTTCCCTGAAACATGTTGGCACATCGTAAAATCTTCAGTGGGAAACAGCACAGGTGATTACTTTCTCAGCAGAGCTTGCTGAGAATATACTGCATAGCAGAATAAAGTTCTGACCTTGATGATTATAACAAGGTGAAAGCTACTTTGTGCTTTCCCACTAGTGTTTCACCACAGGTTTTTCCAGTAGACTTACAGGCTGATCACTTAGGGAAAAAAGCTGCACAGAAAACTACTGAGAATTTAGCCGTAGGTGAATGACTACTGTTAGTTCATCGAGTAAAACGAGTCTTTCCAGAGGCTCTGACATTGCAGGGACGATGCTGCCTCTCATGATTGCAACAGATGGGTGTGCAGGCCAGAGAGAAGGTGCAGTAGCACAACTTTTTCTGCTGTCTGGGCCTGATTCAGTAATGCGATGATCTAGGGAACTTTTTTTTTTTAATCATGGAGAACTGGCCCTTTGCTGCACACATAAAAGCATTCCTTTGTTCTGTCCAGCAGAGCTCATTTTAACCTTTCAGTTACTAAACTTAATGCCTTGGCTTGACCTCCACATATGAGGAGGCAGCTACTGAAAATTATGATCCAAGCTGTTTCAAGATCCCCTATTTGCCTTTCAGTCCTTCTTCTCAGGGTTCAGTGTCAGAAATTAGTGGTACATTATCCATTGGAAATACCTCACTAAGAAAAGCCATATTCCTGGCAGAAATCATACTTTCCTGTACACTGGGTTGCAGATCTCTCCTCTTTCCTGCCCCTGTATGTTCTGCTTTAGGGTTTGCTTTGTTGGGTTTGCATGGCAGGGTTTTGGTAGCAGGGGTGGCTTCTGTGAGAAGCTGCCAGAAGCTTCCCTTGTGTCCGATACAGCCAATTCCATGGCTCCAAGATGGACCCACCACTGGCCAAGGCTGAGCCCAACAGTGATGGTGGTAGCACCTCTGGGATAACAGATTTAAGAATGGGAAGAAGAGTGCCCAAATACAGCCGGAGAGAGGAGTGAGAATATGTGAGAGGCAGGCAGAGGTAGAGAAAATTGGTAACAAAGTTAAGCCTGGGAAGAGGGAGGGTGCAGGGAAGGTGTTTTAAGATTTTAGTTTTATTTCTCATTATCCTACTCTGACTTGGTTGGTAATAAATCTAAGTAATCTTCCCAAGTCAATTCTGTTTTGCCTGTGACAGTAATTGGTGAGTGATCTCTTCCTGCCCTTTTCTCAACTGGTGAGCCTTTGGCTGTATTTTTTGTCCCCTGCCCAGCTGAGGAGGGCAGTGACAGAGCGGCTTTGGTGGGCACCTGGAATCCACCACCTCTGCCCTGTGCAGCTGCTGCAGCTCTCAGTACAGCCCTGCTGTTCTTGCCCAGTCCTGTGCAGCTGATGGGGGTGGTGTTGCTGCCCTTCCTGCAGCACATTAATGGTGATACTAAAGCCTAAGTCGCTATTTTTGGAGAAGTTGACTAAAATATGGTAATTAGTTACTTCATGTGTCTCTTTACCCTCCCCTCACCTTTGCTGTGCAAATAGCAAAGGAGAAATTCTCGCCCCAGTAAATCGAAATGACAAGGGCCCGTGTCCTCTCATCCATGTGTGCCTGTGACATTTGAAGGACAGCAACAGGAGCAGGGTGACTTTTTGCAAAGAAAAGCAAAGAGCACCAAAATGTTTAGCATTGTAAGTGGTGCTAATTGGATGTGAAAGCACTGCAGCAGCTGTGAGTGCAGCAGGACATCCTCTTCACCCCCATCCCTTCCCACCTGGACAAGAGGCAAGGAAGGAAGTACCATAGGAAGTTCAGAGCTTGGAAGGCAGTGGCTAGACTGAGATGCAGAAGAACAGGGAAGAGGCAGGGGAGAAGATAAGGAGTGAACTGAGGAGGCTTTCACAGTTGTGAGGAGAGCAGTCTGGACTTGAGGAGCAATGGGAAGAGCCTTCCTGTGAGCTACTGTTTCCTTCTTGGGCAGTGCTTCACAGGGAAACAGGGCAGTGGATTATGAGCTTATTCCTTTTTGTGGGGAAAAGGACTGGAGCAAGGATGTTATATATATACATTATACTGTTAATTCATGCACTTGATAGAAAGGATACCTACTGCTATGGTCCCTTTAAAACCTGTAGCCTCAGTTAAGCTGATAGTCAAATGCTGTGTTTTGTCCATGAGACAGCACTGAAAAACCTTCCTGACAGCTTCTGGAAGGATATGACTCTCTTCACCTGCCCCAAGAGTATCTGCTCCACGGGAAACCTTCTGTTTTCCTACTGCATTGCCTCCCTTTTCTTTTGGAAGAAACTGAAACAGCTTAAAATGTTTTAATGTTTTTGAAAGGCTCTGTACTAGGCTGCAGCTCATTTGGAAAATTCTGTTGTTCCCCCTGCACAGGTCCTGGCACAGAACCTCAAAAAGAGAACTGAGAGGGTTCTAGAGTATATTAAGATGAAACGTAGCCAAATAACTGTTCTCGCCCTCTCATGTGTTCCTTCTGCTATTATGCTTTTATCTCTTTTATCTCTACAGTTGATGTATTTGAGCTGTGTTTTTCAGGGCTTTTTGACTTTATTATAAATAGCAAAGTTGATGGTTTCTCCTGGGGGGCGTGGGGGGTGGGCAGTAATGGGAAGCTGTGGGATTCACTTTGGCTTTCCCAAAAAACTTTTGAGGTAGAAAACTTACAGTTTGAAGATGGCTGCTTATCTCCTACTGCTGTTCTCATTGAGACAAATGCCAAACTGGAGTGTTTCATGGATTACTTTTTTGGTGAAAGGATTTGTGTGGTTGGTGTTTTCTTTCTGGGGGTTTTTTTTTGTGTGAAGGGAGATGGCAACTATCAGTAAGATAATTTCACAAAAAGCATATAATGCCTGTTAAATTCCACCCTCTGAGAATTAAACATACCTACTGCCAAACACAGATGGGATTTGGCTTTTATTTGCTCTGCTGTGGTACTTGCATATTTGAGGTGAGCCAGATGAAAATGGAAATAGCAAAGCTTAACGTGTTAACTGCCGAGCTTATTAAGATACAGGGTGTCACATTTTCAAAGCAGCTGAAGTATGTTGGGGCAGTAAAACTGGCACATCTCTGCTGTTCTTGAACACAACGAGGTTTGTTTTCCCATCATCATCCTAGTAAAAGGCTTCACTTACAGACTTCTGCTGGTACCCAAGATAGAATAGGCAGCACATAAATGAGTTTAATTTATCCTCTGTTAGTCATGGGAAATTCCCTCACGACCATGGATCTGCAGTGGTTTGGATTACTCTGTGTGGGGTTTCTACAAAGACTGGAAATACTGCTGGAAATGCAAAGCTAGCCTAGGGGTATAAGGTGTGTAAGAGCTTTCAAATGACATCCAATTACTATCATTAGACTGCAAAATTCTCTACGTTATTGTATAAGTGACTTGGGTACCCTAGGCTTTACATTGGAAACAGATCCAATTTAATTTCAACTTGTCTAACTTCGTATCAAAATAGAAACTATTTCTTAATAGTTTCTTGGTGTCACTTCCTTACTCTGGCCAAATTCTTCACTTTTTCTGGTTCTCAGGACAAACTTTTATGTTGTAAAGAACTTCTCTGAGCTTCAGTGTTTTGAGCTCTCACAGTAGTGTTTTCCTCTTTGTCTAACAGATCAGTTGGTCACCAAGTAAGACTATGGAACTTCAACAGGTTTAGCTACCCATTTTAGAGTTTAAAAGAGTTAATTAGTAGCTCTGATCAAGAATACTCTCAGGAGAACAATATTCTCACTTTTTGTAGTCAAATTATGAATTTTAAAGTTTGTCGCCTGTTTTTCAGGGGCTCTTCAATAACTGAGTCAGGTGGTGAGATACAGATGAGCTTGTAAGCTTTGTCTGAAACACAGCACAAACCTCAACCATATTCCAAATGAAGCTTGTACTTCTCATTGCAAGGCCCAGTTGGTTTTATCTCCACTTTCTCCAGCAGCACCAGTTGTGTACTGGCCTTAGAGAGCACGTTCACAGCCTGTTTGTGCTTCAGAAGTGATGCCTGAAAGCTCCAAGACATCAGTAGGGATCAGGTAAAATCCAGATTTACTCCCAGGATCACTAAACAAAAGCATAGTCTTGCATCTTCTTATTGAGAGGCAGTGATTTTGCATTGAGTAAAGTAAATATAAATTTCAGAAAAAACCTAGAGGTATTGAGACAACTCTAACCTCTTCTGCGCAGTAAAATCAGCCTTTTAGACTTTGTCATTAGTTCTACATTTGGGACTTGTACTGTAAAGCCTCAAACAATGGTTTGAGTATGAGCATGTGTTGTGAAACCATTTTAGACACCAAGGGTGTAGAGTTTCATTTGACTTTTCTGAGTTCCTCACTCTGAAAAATGACCAAACTACATTTGTGTGATGTTGTTTTAAAATGATTTTCTGGTCATGCATCCTTAGTTTTCTATCCCACAAGGATTTTATGAAATACTGCCTACAGAATGTAAAATGTTGGATTTGGTGACTATTTGATGCCCCTATGTATTTGCTGCATGACACAATCTTTGTGGAGCATTTTTTTCTCTCTGCAGTGTGTATCATTAATTTAAGCCTCAAAGGTGTGCATAAATCCAACGCACGTGGGTGGATGTAACAGCTTGTGGAAGTGGGAGCATGTGAAAGCCACTATTTCACAGCCTGCACCGTGTTCGTTCCGCGGGCCTTCTCTGCAGAGCATGCTTCCTCCGTGGAGCGGATGTGAAGGCCGGGCACTGTGCACCCCCTGTGAGTACCAGCCAAGCGCGGCCGTGAGCGCAAGGGGCTCGCGTGCCCTGGACGAGGCACCGCAAACTTTTAATGGAGTCCAGGCAGGGCCGCTTCAGTGCCTGCTGCCTTCCCGAACTCCCGGGCAGGGTTCTGTCCTTCCCCGGCTCCAGCCGGGCCGGGGAGGCCGGGCTACTCCGTGACCCNTGCCCCCTCGCCGGCCCCCGGGCCCCACCGAGGGCCGAGCGCCATCGGGGTGGGGCCGGTCGGGGCTGCCCGCGGCGGGCCCCGCTGGCCCCGCCTTCAGAGCCTCCGCGGGGCCCGGGCGGAGGCGGCCGCGGGGAGACGGCGGGTCCCGCCAGGCC